>QXTE01000039.1:392398-790404 GCA_003942145.1 Platysternon megacephalum | reverse complement strand
AATGGAGATTCGGAATCACATGGGCAGGTCACATGCCCATGCATGACTCAGGACTGCAGGTAGCAGCCATTACCCACATGCTGCCTTGAACGTCCTCAGGTAGACTTCTAATGTGGATTGGAGTCTTCCAAGCTCTTTTGTCTGTTAAGTGCCCCCTGACTGAACACCTAATTTGCACATTCCTTTCCCAAGAAGTCATCAAATGTTCTAACTGAGGCCACTTAGAAATCAAGCAATTATACAGCCAATGTTCATAACTTTGAACACACAAATGGTGCCTGCATACAACTAGGGTGAACATAACCAGTAGATCATAACCTTTACATAGATATGTTACATGGCCTATGTAGCAAAACCCTATTCCAGTTATATTATACATACATTTATGAGCCCCTTTATGGGGTACACTGTCACAACTATTTCACTAGGAGGGTAGTGAAGCACTGAAATGGGTTACCTAGGGAGGTGGTGGAATCTCCTTCCTTAGATGTTTTTAAGGCCCGTCTTGACAAAGCCCTGGCTGGGATGATTTAGTTGGGGATTGGTCCTGCTTTGAGCAGGGGATTGGACTAGATGACCTCCTGAGGTCTCTTCCAACCCTAACCTTTTATGATTCTATGAAAGGTCTGCCCCTACATACAGTATGTGAAGGAGACACACACACTGGGAGAGAGCAGTATGGTGGGAGTAGGTGGCTGGGAGCTCAGATGGTCGATGGGGATTGCAATGGCAGGGTGATGGAGTACGTGTGTAAATGGGTTTAGTGTCAGAGTGAGTGACGGGGCAATTGCACAGTAAGATGCTTAGAATCCCCTGGGGGGCCATTGTGAGTTAGATTTGGAGGTGGTGAGAGGGACGGTAGGGGGAACAGAGGATGGGGTGACACGCTTCCAGTTCCCAGAGGCAGATAATAGCCTGGTTCACGTAGCCGGCAGCACTCTGTGAGTTCGCTGGAATGTTAACGTCGAAAAGGCACTAGAAGGGAAGATGATGGTTAGAAGTGAACAAAACCAGACGTCTTTCCTTCCCTTCCCCCTCCCTGGCCACCCGCTTTTAAACATTGTGCCCCAGAAGAGCGGGGGCCCATTTGGCGGATGCAGTGAAAACGTGAAGGGGGAGCGGGATTCACTCTGGGTGATGGACTAGCTCTTTCATGGCGGGATGAAATAATAAAATGTGTCTGGATGTACAACCCTGGCCATCCAAATAAATGCTTCCTTCGGTGCTGGGTTCACCCGAGTGCTTGCAAAGAACCCTGCTTGGAGAGAGACATTTATGGCCAACACAAATTAAATAAACATGAACAGAGATGTCTGTGTGTTCCGATGCTGTGTGGGTTTCAAGGCCCTGCAGAGAACCTTTGTGAATGTTTAACTCCTGGACTGACACCTGTCTGGGAGTGTGGCTGCACCTGGAGCGCTCTGTAGTGGATTGCAATGCAATCCCGAAGCTTTCTGCTAGCTCCCAGGGCAGGGAGTTAGGGCACTTTGGGAGTTGAAGCGCAATTCCCTCCCTGTTGGGGAGGGGAGATGAATACACGAATGAAATTGGTCAGTGAGCAAGGAACCGGCAGTGGACTCCTCAGGCCTTCTGGGCAGGGCCCCTGACTTAAACTACAGTAACATTTTCTATAGCTGAGTCCAAGGTGGAATAAATTGTTTGAAGAGTTTAGGAATCATCCCAGTGGCGGCAAACCAGACGTGGTGTTCGGTAGGGGAGAGCTCTGTTTGCAGAAGGCAAATCTTGCCTTTGCAGTCCATAGGTCATTCTCCCAGACCGGTTGCTGGCTGGTTGAACACCTGAATGCTTCCCGTGGCTCTAGATCTGTATGATGGTTGACACAGATGATGCTCTTTGGGGCAGGTCTTTTATTTTGTGTGTGCCAAAGGTCTAGCACACTGAGGTCCTGATCCTGTGTGGGACCTCTAGGTGCTAATTATCATGACACCATTATATCTGGCAACATTAGGCTATGGGACAGCTACAGCCCTGATTACCAAAGTATCTGAGTGCTGCACAGCCTTTAACAGACTTATCGTAACAACGCACCTCTGCAGTAGGACGGTGCTATCACCCCATTTCACAGATGAGGCAGGGAGAGGCTAAGGGTGCAACTCCCAAAGGTGCAATGATTTCAATGGGAGTTAGGCCTCAAAAGACCTTTGTGACGCCCACCCCGAGCGACTTGCCCAGGGTCACACCAGTAGTTGTTGGTGAAGCAGGGACCTGAACTGACCTGAACTCAGGTCTCTCAATTCTTTAGTGTTCTAACCACTCTTCCTCTCTCTGCCCAGCAGCAACCCAGCCTTCCCCTAGTTCCCTCTCCTTCCATGGCTACCTGGCCCATTGGCATCCATGTGTGAAACTCTCTCACCGTTCTGTCTGTCTTTCCCTGCCCTCTCTTTCTCTCGCCATCTCCCCCAGTAACATCGGGGTGGGAAGGACGCTTGGTTGATGCGCCCTTCAGGCCTGAGAGCAAGGTTTCGCCCCCTCGAGAGATGTCAGCCCTCCCAGTTTGGGATGCAAAAGGATAGTTCTGAACAGCATGCTGCCTTTTACTGGTGCACCTTCTGCCATTTGATTGCATACTTCCAGCAGACTTCCCCCCTTTCCCTACAGGGGTCCCCCTCGCATCGAGCCAGTACCCCCATGGAGCAATATGGGAAAGGAATTGTGACCCCAGGACTATGAGTAACCTGCTTATTTAGAAAGGTGAGGGGTTACAAACATCTGGCTGTCTGGGGAGAAGGGATTTGTTTGGTAGCTCAGGAGAGGACCGGCTCACCTACAGCGAGAGCCAAGCAGCATATAATAGCTAATGATTTTAACGCCAATAGAGAGCAAAGATGGGCCAGTGGTTAGGGCGCTAACCTAAAACTTGGGAGATCTGGGTTTAAGTCTTGCTCTGCCTCTGTGTGTCCTTGGGCATATCACTTAGCCTGTTTGAGCCCTGGCTCCCCATGTCTAAAACGGTGACCATCGCATTGCCCTACCGCACAGGTACGGGAATGAGCAGATAAAAGACAGTGAGGCGCTCGGATGCTGGGCTAACGGGGGCTAGATAAGTAGCAGAGATAAATAAACTCTCCAGCAGCTGCTTGGTCTCCTGGTTTAGAATCCGTGGCATAGCCTTGGATTAGTGAGGTTCTGCTGTGGCAGTAAATTACATTGATAGTGTCTCCTACTCGGGAGCTCTAGGGTGCTTTAAAGTCAGGCTACCGGAAAGCCCCCTCCCCTCCCATGGGTTCTGAACACTTGCCCGAGGGATCCCATTGCTTCCTGCCATGGACAAACTGATCATTTGTTAATGGAAATTGGTCTTTGTGAGCTTCCCACTGGCTGGTAGCCCATCCATCTGCTGGCGAGTGACAGGGGCAGAATGAGAACGCGGCATCAGAACCCGTAAATCTGCTTCCATCTGGCTCAAATACGAACTGAAATTAGCAACAGCTATTTTACTGTTTAATATTTCAGGGTGTTCAGTGGGAAGTGGCAAGGCTCCTGGATGGGAGAGGGGAGGGGGCTGACTTCAGAGAGACCGCTACTGCGTTTTTAGAAGGCTCCCCTTATGGTGAAAGCAGCTTGCCGAAGTGAACGCCAGCAGATGAGAAGTTCAGGCCCAGGCACCCTGGGCTCTGGAAATGGAAGGTGGCGTAGGCGTGGGAGGGGAATATCGATCCCCCTCTTGGCTTGTATTTCTGGCAGCAGTGTGCCGGTCTCACCCTAAGCTGCTGCCCGGTGGAGGGCTGTTCAGAAGGGTGGAGGAATGGCCAGGCATGGTCAGAGCTGGGGCCACCTACCTTTCTGTGCTGTCTCCAGCCATTTCCAAGGAAGGTACAAGGAACCTCATCCTGGGAACTATGGAATCACTGGCCCACTGGGAAAGCTGCCTCCAAACCCCAGTAATTAGTGATGGTTCCTAAGCAGGGTAGTCTAAAGGGCGGGAGCGATAGCTCAGTGGTTTGAGCATTGGCCTGCTAAACCCAGGGTTGTGAGTTCAATCTCTGAGGGGGCCACTTAGGGATCGGAGGCAAAAATCTGTCTGGGGATTGGTCTTTCTTTGAGCAGGGGGTTGGACTAGATGACTTCCTGAGGTCTCTTCCAACCCTGATATTCTAGGACCCAAGACCCACCTGTGCACAAACCCAAAATCTCCAGTGAGAAGAATTATGTCACCACAGTTTTGTCTGCCAGTGATCAAAGTATCGGTTGAGTAGGTTTCAGAGAGTAAAAAATCAGAGCATGCGTTGTTACCCTTTCAGCATCCACGTCCATGGACTTCCCAGCAGAACGGGGCTGATCTCAGTCAGGCCGCGACTTGGGGCGTTTCCATGTCCTGTGTCTTGCATAACATATTTTTTAATAATACACCTCAAGCCATGGGGTTTAGTAGGCAAGGACAAGCTGCTTAACTGAAAATAGCTGATCTGCTGAATGCAGTTTGTGAAAACACCTTCTCTTACTCGGTGACTAATGAATGGCAGCTGCACTCTTCCGAGGGCTTGTAATGGATCAAAGCAGGGAAAATCATAGCACAGGGCTTGCTCTGGAATAGCCTCAGCCCCACCCCTCTCAGGGTCCTAAGTCTGAGCTGGAGGGAGGTGCCCATCACCCCAGGGTCACAGCCAGGAATGCCCCTGCCTTGGTGCTCTCTGGTTAGAGTCCACTCCTGCAGGATGTGTAAGGCCCTTCCAAATCCCCCAGTGAGTGCCACAAGCACCAGGGAATAATGAACAGTTTCATGCAAAGCTGGGTTCAAAGCCCTGTTCCACAGCAGATGGATTTGAACCTGGGTCTCCCATGTTCTGGAGAAGTGCTCTAGCCACTGAGCCGTAGGGGGAGCACCACAGCTTGTGGTTTGAGCAGGGACCAGTCCAGCAGATGTGCTCTAAAGGTTGCCTCGGAGCACATCTATCAGACCAGGCCCTGCAAGTGCGAGAGGCGGGGGAACACCTAGTTTGAGGAGCCCACCAGGATTTAGGCATGAGCTCGGTTCAGGGAGTCAGGATTCAGGCATGTGTGTGCATGCTCATTGGCAGATTTTTAGGGATTTTAATGGCAGAAACTTAGGGCCAAGTCTTGTGACCCTGGCAGCCCCTCAGTGCCAACTGGCAGAGGACACACCATACTGTAACTCACATCAGGCCTGACACACTCATCACCCCGACTCACTGTCGTAAGCTGGAGCTAAAAGGTGTTGTGTGCAAACGGGGAATATGTTGGTCGTTAATATCATCGCATGATGTATGTGCGAGGGGTGTATAAAGAGTTATGGGTGTGTGCTAGAAATATATTCCTCCAATGTGTTTGGCAGGCAGTGCCTAAGCTCAGACGGTCCTGGACAAAGGAACTGTCTTTCACCGGCTTGACTTAAGGTAACTTAACTCCAGTGTAACTTAAGGATTTCTTCGGGTATGTTAGCAACAAGAAGAAAGTCAAGGAAAGTGTGGGCCCCTTACTGAATGAGGGAGGCAACCTAGTGACAGAGGATGTGAAAAAAGCTAATGTACTCAATGCTTTTTTTGCCTCTGTCTTCACAAACAAGGTCAGCTCCCAGACTGCTGCACTGGGCAGCACAGTATGGGAAGACGGTGACCAGCCCTCTGTGGAGAAAGAAGTGGTTCGGGACTATTTAGAAAAACTGGACGAGCACAAGTCCATGGGTGCATCCGAGGAGGCTAAAGGAGTTGGCGGATGTGATTGCAGAGCCATTGGCCATTATCTTTGAAAACTCATGGCGATCGGCGGAGGTCCCGGATGACTGGAAAAAGGCTAATGTAGTGCCCATCTTTAAAAAAGGGAAGAAGGAGGATCCGGGGAACTACAGGCCAGTCAGCCTCACCTCAGTCCCTGGAAAAATCAAGGATCAGGTCCTCAAGGAATCAATTCTGAAGCACTTAGAGGAAAGGAAAGTGATCGGGAACAGTCAGCATGAATTCACCAATAGCAAGTCATGCCCGACTAACCTAATTGCCTTCTATGAGGAGATAACTGGGTCTGTGGATGAGGGGAAAGCAGTGGATGTGTTATTCCTTGACTTTAGAAAGCTTTTGATATGGTCTCCCACAGTATTCTTGCCAGCAAGTTAAAGAAGTATGGGCTGGATGAATGGACTATAAGGTGGATAGAAAGCTGGCTAGATCGTCAGGCTCAACGGGTAGTGATCAACGGCTCCATGTCTAGTTGGCAGCCGGTTTCAAGTGGAGTGCCCCAAGGGTCAGTCCTGGGGCCAGTTTTTTTCAATATCTTCATTAATGATCTGGAGGATGGCGTGGACTGCACTCTCAGCAAATTTGCAGATGACACTAAACTGGGAGGAGTGGTAGATACGCTGGAGGGTAGGGATAGGATACAGAGGGACCTAGACAAATTAGAGGATTTGGCCAAAAGAAACCTGATGAGGTTCAACAAGGACAAGTGCAAAGTCCTGCACTTAGGACGGAAGAATCCCATTCACTGTTACAGACTAGAGACCTAGTGGCTAGGCAGCAGTTCTGCAGAAAAGGACCTAGGGGTTACAGTGGACGAGAAGCTGGATATGAGTCGACATGTGCCCTTGTTGCCAAGAAGGCTAACGGCATTTTGGACTGTATAAGTAGGAGCATTGCCAGCAGATGGAGGGACGTTTTCATTCCCCTCTATTCGACATTGGTGAGGCCTCATCTGGAGTACTGTGTCCAGTTTTGGGCCCCACACTACAAGAAGGATGTGCAAAAATTGGAAAAAGTCCAGCGGAGGGCAACAAAAATGATTAGGGGGCTGGAGCACATGACTTATGAGGAGAGGCTGAGGGAACTGGGATTGTTTAGTCTGCAGAAGAGAAGAGTGAGGGGGGATTTGATAGCTGCTTTCAACTACCTGAAAGGGGGTTCCAAAGAGGATGGAGCTCGGCTGTTCTCAGTGATAGAAGATGACAGAACAAGGAGTAATGGTCTCAAGTTGCAGTGGGGGAGGTTTAGATTGGATATTAGGAAACACTATTTCACTAGGAGGGTGGTGAAGCACTGGAATGGGTTATCTAGGGAGGTGGTGGAATCTCCTTCCTTAGAGGTTTTTAAGGTCAGGCTTGACAAAGCCCTGGCTGGGATGATTTAGTTGGGGATTGGTCCTGCTTTGAGCAGGGGGTGGACTAGATGACTTCCTGAGGTCCCTTCCAACCCTGATATTCTATGAGTCTATGATTAATGAAGGCAAGACAAAAGACCACGAGAAGCACATTTCCATGTAAGGTGAACAAAGCCATCAGGCGAGCAAGGGGGGACAGAAACTGCCCCCCCCCCCCGGAAGCCTTCCTGCCTCTTGAAACAGGATCAGTGAACTACAGGGAGACATAAGCAGAGGTAAAAAGCCATTTTGTTATGCATGACCTAGGGGACAAAGGGGAAGTGACACCCACTGAGTTAATGAAAAGTGGTTCCTCTTTACCCAGGAGTCAAGAGTAGCTGGAACTGACTACAGGGGAGAAACCTGTTTAGACAAAGGCTGTAAGTTGCTGATGTTCGGTTTTAATCAGGAGGAAGTGCGTTTTATTTTGTTTTACTTGTAACCATCCCTGTCTCCTCTAGTCTTGCTTATCATCACTTACATTTCTGTTCGTTGCTAATAAACGTACTCTTGGTTTATTCCAAGCCCATCTCAGTTCTGTGCTTCGCACTGAAGGGTAAAGGCCTCACCCACGCACGCTGGCCTGTGCACCGGCTCTTGGGAGGCAGTGAACTTGGTAACCTCTGTGAGGCGCCGGTGAGGGAGTGGACATTGCCGGGGAGACAGCTTGGGAGAGACGCAGGCCTGGAGGGGCTGCTGATGTCCCCCTGCAAGGAGAAAGAGGGAAGCCAAGAGGAAGCCACTGGGCTGTGGGCAGGCCGTGGGTGTCAGGGCTGTGAACCACAGCCCACGAGCCCCCAGGGTTACGGACAGGCAGTCACACTACACTTCCTGGTCTGGGTGAGTCCCAAAGCATGTCAGGGCTACACCTAACAGTTAGGTCGACATAGCTACGGCATTCAGGGGTGTGAAAAATTCACACCCCGAGGAGCTGCAGCTACACCAACCAACCCCTGCGGTAGACGCAGCTGGGCCCATGCAGGAATTCTTCCATCCACCTAGGGACCACCCCACGGGGAGATGGATTACCTACATCGATAGAAAATCCCCTTCTGTCACCGCAAGAAGCGTCTACACTATGGCACTGCAGTTGTGGCCCGTAGTGTAGACATAGCCTAGGTCCCTAGGGAATTCAGGTACCCACTGTTCTGAGGAGCTAAATTTTGGACTTGGGCACCTAAATCCCTTTGGCTGTAGCCCGTGGTTTCTTTCCTTGCACGGGGTGTGCCCTGTTGTGCATCGTGAGAGGGTAGAGCCGAGTGCCTGATTCACCACCTGTGTGCCATTCATTCCTTTGTACACCTCTATCAATCCCCCGCTCACTCCTCCACACCTCACCGTCCTCGCCCCTGTACTCCCGCCTCTGACAGAAGGCTTCCACTCCATCTCAGTGCCCTTCTCTGTGCCCTGATGAAAGCTGGTCATTTGTAACTTTCACACAGTCCAGCATCTACACTCTCTGCATCAGCTCTCCCGTTTTTAGCCTTCTCTAGGGAACAAAAGGCTCCGTGAACTGCCCAACACGAGCCAACCCAGAGAACCTGAGAACAGTGAGTTGGTCCTCTGAGGTGCAACTGACCACCCCAAACAGGCCACTTAGCTTTCAGATTCCCATCCACTGTAGCCAGGAGCTTGTGAGGCGGAGCAGCTTTCCCTTGGTGGCTGGGCTTACAGCTGCTCCCAGCATGTTACTCCCACTCTGAGAGGTCGTTAGCGTGATGAAAGTGAGGCTGGGTGTACGGTAAAACCTACACATGGCAGCTAAGGTCTAAAAGCGGGAAAAGCCTGTTACATTTCTGGCTGTCTCAGGAGAGAACTCTGTTTCCACAGCCAGCCCCCACAGCAATCAGGGCATCCCCACCATGCAGACCTCGGCCCCGCTAGGATGTAGGGACCTTTAGACTCCAGTCCTCCTGCTTTGGGGACAGAGCATAGTTTTGGTGAAATACACAAGCTCACACAGACTCTGCATTTCTCTCTGTGTTCGTGTCCCCAGGCAGACGGAATCTTTTTTTCCCTCTGTCTTTTGCCTCACACAGGCTCTTTGTAGAAATCCATTCACTCTTTTCTGCCCAAAAGCGGAGAAACGTGAAACAAGAAATGCCATTTTCCGGTGAAAATTCTCTAGAAAACAAAACCTCATTCCCTTCTTAACACTTGAGGAATCTGGTCCTCAAATGCTGCTGTCACGGGCTTGGGATACAGGATTGCTTGTTCACATCAAATAGCACGAGGTGAGCTTTTCAAAAAGTTCTCTTAACACCCCCCCCAAACCCTACCCCCAAATTAAATATTGTTTCAGGCTGTATTCCAGCAGATAAAGGGAAGGGATTGATTTACCTCGGTGACTAATGTTGGTATCTCTTCCTGACCCTACCAGTGGCTGGCTGAAATCTTGAAACCTGCGCTTTTAGGAACATGAGACATAACACTGTTAAACAGGAGCAGCGGAGTGAATGCTGACTAGCGTTTGATTATTTTTCGTCTCTGAAAACCCCAGCCCCCAGTGCCCCATGGACTGGGATGGACTGCTGTGATGAACCCGCTAAGCAAGAGACTGTTATCCCCATCAGTAGGAAATGACTGGGAACTTCTGGGAATGGATCTCCATGAACTGGGATTCTCTCCGAGCTGCCTGTTGCTCCAGTGTTGTAACTATCCTCAGGGATGGGAAATATCTGACTCCCAGGCTTCCCCGCCCCACATGGGTGAGCTCCGCATGCAGGATTCCTTTCATCTGGCACCTTCGGCCAATGCCCAGCTGCAGCAACCTTAGCCGATTTCCCGAATCTCTCCCCGAAACCCCCACAGGATTCTGCCAGTCTCACAAGCTGGTGCTTTGGCTACTTTGCATGGAAGTGAAATAGCCAGTTAGGAGAGAGGCCAGCTTGACAGAGAGACAAAGAGCAAAAAAAAAATGTTCGCACATGGTTTCCATGGCGATATATTAACCAGTTAGCCCTGCCGAAGGCTGACCCTCAAATGTCTCCAACCCCTGAGAGACGTGTGTGTGCAAAACATTACTGGAGAGACGTGTGGCTCCCGGCTGCTCCCAGTGAAGACACGGGGGAAGGAGTGGTGGGTTTTGGGTAGGGAAGGCGAATGCATGGCATTTGTGCAGTTCAGTGGAGTGTTCTCTTAAGAACAAGAACAAGACAGGATTGTTCCTGCATGATAATCACCCTCCCCCAGGCACTAATAATAACACTGAACCCGTAACGAGCGCTGGAGAAAGCACTGTCAAAACATGAATGGCTTCTCCCCGTCCTCGCTGAGTTAGGGCACTCGTGTTACCCCCACGGTGCAGGCGGGGAACCTGAAGCACAGAGCAGGTAAGAGTTTAGCCCAAGAGCTAGGATTAGCCCGGGACTCCCAATTCTGTGCTTATTCCTCAAGGGCACAATGTTTCCTACAATACCATCGGGCTGCCCCCTAACCCAGGCTTCGTGTTCCCATGACCCCTATGACAGGGAACCAGGGTGGGGGATGGGGGTTGCATTGGATGCTTTTGCCCAGATTGGAGAAGGTGGGTTTGCTTTGTTTTTCTCCACATAGGAACATGTGTCCTTTTCTGCCCCATAGGATAGAGACGGCAGAGCAGCTATCTAACTGTTAGAGATATGAATGACCCGTGACCCAATTCTTCCCCCCATACCTCTCTGGCATTAAATTAGTGTCAAATAAAGCTGAGACATTCATCTACAAGAGAAAGTCTTTGGGTGGGTTACATAGTAATCTGGAGGGGGGAGAAGGGTACCCAAGTACCAGCGATGGTGCTTTTCATTCTAATGGCAGCTCCCCATATAGACATGGGGATGGACTTTATAAACTGTACCCGAATATATGATCACCTGGAGCTTTATCAAGATTTTCTAGTGACAATATAACCCAGAAAGCATTGCTTGGGTCATCAGAAATAAAAGCACCAGAAATGCTTGATGATTTATATTCTGAAGCCAGCAGGAAGCACACATCAAATTAATCCAGCAATTTAATTAACATAACTGTAATCCTTTAGCTAGAAGAGAAGTCACCATTTATTTGGGGACACTGTGCTGTATACAAAGCCATATCGTAATGCATTTCAAAAACAGATACCAAGGGTTCCCCGCTCCGTCCCAAGATGGGACTGGGATGCAAGGAATTATTTTTTTTAATGCTACACTGTGAAGAATGGGATTAGCACGAAATCATGAGTCAGGTCCTAACAATTGAGATATTAGCTTAAAAATCATGAGATTAAAAAATATTTGGGATTTTCTGTTTTTGTTTTCCAGTGTCTGGGCCTCAGGTCACATTTTTGAGATTTTTTTCACAACCATGATAGCTAGAAACTTACTTTAAAAAAAAATGAAGGATGAGAGTATCACCTAATCATATGCCTCCAGGAGCCGAGACCCTAGAAACATACCAAATATCACAATAAAATCATGAGAGTTTCCAGCATTGTCTGATGGACAAGCTCTGTTCTCCTGTCCTTCTTTTCAAAGTTTCAGGTATTGAGAAGGAGTATGTGTTTGATTTAGGGCTGTCTACACTGAGAAACTAATTCAGATTAAGATTGGGTGTGAATTTAAAGGGGAATAGCTAGTCCTGATTGTCTTCATGTGTGGATATTTTTATTCTGGAATGAGAGTGATTTATTCTGAATTAGTTTGAATTAGCTGAATCCACTGGAATAAACTAAGGCATTCTTATTCCAGAATAAGAGCATCCACATATGGAGTTAATCAGGAATAGCTATTCAGAATAACACTGTGTAGAGAATCCCTTAAACTAAAGTCTGGCTGACAACTCCCTTCCTTTGAACCCATGGATCATCTCACTGTAGAGAACTGCACCTCTAGTGTGAATATGGTCAAAACATCTGACACTCCTGGTTATGCCTGAACTATCTCTGTGTATTGACCCTTTGAGACGAAAGGCTGACAGAAATACTTGGTTTCAGGGTACTGAACTCTGGTTTATTTTTGTGTCCATGGCGTCTCGTTTATTTCCCTGCCATTTAATTTTTTTCTTCTGTGCCCCTTTACTTTTTTCCCCCTTGATCCTATTCTTACGTTCCTTTCTCTTCTTTTCCCTGCCACACCGTGGCAAGCCGCATGAATGGAGGAGTTGGAGAGGACAGCCTCCTTCGAGGACTTTGACCACCTTGTTTTCCTTGGAGGTTTCTCTCCAAGATCTTGTTCTTGTTTATTGGAGAAACGCTGTTAAGAAGAGGGGAAGAGTTTGTTGAAGTCTCCAGAGAACCAAAAGAGGAAAACAATGGTATTTAAGAAAACAAACTACGCTCAGGTTCTGAGTCTTACATGCCCTCCAAAAAAAAAACCATCTTGTGTGGCTACCAAAAGTTTCTTCACAGAGTTTCCCCTAGGTCCTTGGTGCCTCAGTGTGGATGGATTCTATGGATTCTTAGCAGATTGAATTCTAGGTGCCTTTCTTTGTTTCCCTTTCATATGTATTTAAATGGTCTCACACATACAGATCTCCAAACTGGTACTAGTAAACATTTCATAGGGAGAATAATTATTTAGGACTGGTCCAAAAATATACAATCAAAGTTTTTTGCGTGGAAAATGGCTATTTCATAGAAAGTGAAATGTCAGTGGGAAATGTTCTTTTTTTTTTAATTACATTTTTCATTTTGTCATCAAAGACAAAGCAACAAACATTTGCCAGTTCTGGGCAACTGAAAACCAAACCATCTTTAAACTTTTTTTTTACAAACTTTTTCACATGGTGGAAAATACATTTTCCAGCCAGTTCTAGAGTTAATGCATATTACACATGAGGAATTTCTATTTAAAGTTACAAGTCCTACAATTTACAAGCCTGTTATAGCTCCCTGTAAATTATCTGTCTGTGCCGTGCTTGCTACAGTTTGTTTCTAGATGCATAATGCAATATATCATATGTGTGCACGCACCTGTCAGAAATGTTCGTAGATAACTCCAAGAAGAAGAACCCAACTGTTTAAGAAGCTCGAGGTATTGATGTATGCGGAAGGTTAAGAAATGAAATATTTTTGGTCCAAAAATGTTCTAACAAAACAGTTCCCATTTTCCAATAAAATGTACTAAATAAATGACATCTTCTATCTCTTGCAAGGTAATTACCCAGGGAAGTACATGGTAACTACTTACAACCGTGGAGGATAACTAGGCAGGGATAAGTAGTTGCTTAAGGTAGTATAAGGGAGTGTAATTAGAAATAACAGGATGGCGTTAAATCAGAGGAAACATAGGTTAATAACATGTTACCATACTGGGCCAGACCAATGGTATATTAGCCCAGTTTCCTGTCTCCAACTCTCAGAGCTTCAGGGGGAGTGCACAGAACAGAGAAAAAGGGAAGAAGGCGAACCCGGGGAACCGAGGGCCACACTAGTGGTCTGGGAAGGTGGTAGAGGAGGGAAGCAGGGGAGGGGTCTGGGTTTGTTCCTCACTCTGAGCCCCAGCCTCTTCCCACTTGGATAGAGTTACCTGCAAACTTAGTGTCATCCGCAAACTTGCTGAGGGTGCAATCCATCCCATCATCCAGATCATTAATGAAGATATTGAACAAAACCGGCCCCAGGACCGACCCCTGGGGCACTCCGCTTGATACCGGCTGCCAACTAGACATGGAGCCGTTGATCACTACCCGTTGCGCCCAACAATCTAGCCAGCTTTCTATCCACCTTAGAGTCCATTCATCCAGCCCATACTTCCTTAACTTGCTGGCAAGCATACTGTGGGAGACCGTATCAAAAGCTTTGCTAAAGGCAAGATATATCACGTCCACTGCTTTCCCCATATCCACAGAGCCAGTTATCTCATCCTAGAAGGCAATCAGGATGGTCAGGCATGACTTGCCCTTCGTGAATCCATGTTGATTGTTCCTGATCACCTTCCTCTTCTCCAAGTGCTTCAAAATGCATTCCTTGAGGACCTGCTCCATGATTTTTCTGGGGACTGAGTGAGGCTGAGCAGTCTGTAGTCAGGGCCGTCCTTAGGCATACGTGGCTGCTTAGGACACCTGAAAAATTGGGGCACCCCTGGGTCTTAGTGTACTACACCCTCCCACCTCTTCCTAGCCCTTCCTGCAGGCTCCCACCACAGCTGGCTGCTGCAGCCTGGTGAGTCTACCTCTGGAGGGGATCTAGTACTTAAAAGTGAAAAGGCCCCCAGTCTGCCAGACCTGTTAGCTCAACACTGAAACTGTTAAAGTGATAATGAAGCCATTTAACAGGCATTTGCCAACCCCCAGGTATATACTGCCAGTTTCTGAATTTACTGACAGAAACAGTTGTGCATGACTGTAATATTTACTCAGAACCTGTTAGTCTACAGGACCTTCGTTTAAAATTTGTTTTAAAATATTTCATTAGTGTGTTGATGAAGATTATAAAATCACATCTCTAAAAAAACCTTGCATAGATTTTTAGATGCACAATCTGAGTATTCATCTTTAGCCTTAAATGCTTGGATCTTCAGACATATCGTTTTTTAAATAAATCCTTCAAAAGACCCCCCTTCTCTAGAATACACATGGGAGCCCGCACTGCCGTGGGGCATAGGCACACCAGTTTAATAATACTGCATAGGGCCCCATAAATCCTAAGGACGGCCCTGTCTGTAGTTCCCCAGATTCTCTTTCTCCCCTTTTTAAAAGATGGCCACTATATTTGCCTTTTTCCAATCGTCTGGGACCTCCCCCAATTGCCACAAGCTTCCAAAGATAATGGCCAATGGCTCTGCAATCACATCAGCCAACTCCCTCAGCACCCTTGGATGCAGCGCATCCGGCCCCATGGACTTGTGCATGTCCAGCTTTTCTAAATAGTCCGTAACCTGTTCTTTCACCACTGAGGGCTGCTCCCCTCCTCCCCATACTGGGCTGCCCAGTGCAGCAGTCTGGGTGCTGACCTTGTCTGTAAAGACCAAGGCAAAAAAAGCATTGAGTACTTCAGCTTTTTCCACATCATCTCTCACTAGGTTGCCTGCCTCATTCAGTAAGGGTCCCACACTTTCCCTGACCTTCTTCTTGTTGCTAACATACCTGTAGAAACCCTTCTTGTTACCCTGCACATCCCTTGCTAGCTGCAACTCCAGTTGTGCTTTGGCCTTCCTAACCCTGCATGCTGGAGCAATATTTTTATACTCCTCCCTAGTCATCTGTCCAAGTTTCCACTTCTTGTAAGCTTCCTTTTTGTATTTAGCTCACCGAAGATTTCTCTCTTAAGCTAAGCTGGTTGCCTGCCATATTTGCTATTCTTTCTGCAAATCGTAATGGTTTGTTCCTGCGCCCTAAATAAGGCTTCTTTAAAATACAGCCAGCTCTCCTGGACTCCTTTCCCCCTCATATTAGCTTCCCAGGGGCTCCTGCCCATCAGTTCCCTGAGGGAGTCAGTCTGCTTTTCTGAAGTCCAGGGTCCATATTCTGCTGCTTTCCTTTCTTCCTTGTGTCAGGATCCTGAACTCTCCCATCTCATGGTCACCGCTGCCCAGGTTGCCACCCACTTCTACTTCCCCTACCAATTCTTCCCTGTTTGTGAGCAGCAGGTTGAGGGGAGCACGGCCCCTAGTTGGTTCCTCCAGCACTTGCACCAGGAAGTTGCCCCCAATACTCTCCAAAAACTTCCTGGATTTTCTGTGCACCGCTGCATTGCTCTCCCAGCAGACGTCAGGGTGATTGAAGTCCCCCATGAGAACCAGGGCCTGTGATCTGGAAACTTCTGTTAGTTGTCCGAAGAAACACTCGTCTACCTCATCCTCCTGGTCTGGTGCTCTATAGCAGACGCCCACCACAACCACGGCCGGCTCTAGGCACCAGCAAACCAAGAACGTCCTTGGGGCGGCACATTTTCAGGGGCGGCATTCCGACCATCTTTTTTTTTTTGCTTTGGGCAGCAGCAGCGCATCATGCGCAGGGGGCGCCCTGGGGCCGCTGCGGTTCACGCCGCGGGGGAGCTGCGCCCGCACCTTGTGGCTGGGCCGGGCAGGCTCCAAGCGGGGCGGGGCACAGAGAGCCGCCTGCAGATGCTGCAGGGCAGCCGCCCCCCAGCGCCGCAGCCGGGGGTGGGCAAAGCAGTCTGAGCCGCCCAGGGACTGCGGCAGGGCAGCCAGCAGCAGCAGCGGGGCCATAGAGGGTGGGGCGCTGCCGTGCGGGGCCTACGTCCTGCTCTCCGGGGCTCCACTCCCTCTGGGGCTACCCTGCCCCGGCTCCTCAGCCCCCTGCCGGGGCAGCCCCCCAGCTCTGCCCTCCCGGGTCCCGGCTGGTCCTGGAGGCGGGAGCCATGGCTGGAGGGACCCTGGGCTGAGGCACGGCCCGGGAGCCCTGCTGCTTACCCTGACCCTGCCAGCGTCGGACGCGCTGGAGGCGAGGGGGGAGTGGGTGGAGTCAGCACTGGTGGGGGGGAGCCCAGCGCTGGGGCGGCAGGGGGTGCGGGTGGGGGGGGGGAGAGAGCCCAGGGCTGGGGCAGCAGGGAGTGCGGGTGGGGGGGGGCACTGGTGGGAAGGGTGAGAGCCCAGGGCTGGGGTGGGGGGCAGCCAAAAATTTTTTTGCTTGGGGTGGCAAAAAACCTAGAGCCGGCCATGACCACGACATCACCCTTGTTGCTTTTGTCTCTAATCTTAACCCATTGACTCTCAACAGGCTTTTCTCCAGTTGCATACTGGAGCTCTGAGTATTCACACTGCTCTCTTACATACAGTGCAACTCCCCCACCTTTTCTCCCCCGCCTGTCCTTCCTGAACAGTTTATACCCATCCATGACAGTGCTCCAGTCATGTGAGTTACCCCACCAAGTCTCTGTTATTCCAATCACATCATAGTTCCTTGCCTGTGCCAGGACTTCCAGTTCTTCCTGCTTTTTTCCCGGGCTTCTTGCGTTCGTGTACAGGCACCTAAGATAACTAGTCAATTACCCCACTTTCTCAGTATCAATCAGGAGGCCTCTCCGCTGCACCCTCCTCCTTGTGTTTCCTCCCGATATCCCACTTCCCCACTTACCTCAAGGCTTAGGCCTCCATCACCTGGCGAATCTTGGCAGTATAATTGGTGCCCACGTGGAGAAGTAGGAAGGGGTAGCGGTCCGAGGGCTTGATCTGAAGCTCAGCAGACACTCCATGACATCCTGAATTCTAGCTCCAGGCATGCAGCACACTTCTCGAGTTTCCCGGTCTGGACGGCAGATGGATGACTCCGTCCCCCTTAGGAGGGAGTCCCTGACCACCACCACCCGTCTCCTCCTCTTGGGGAGTGGTGGTCGTGGAACCCCCATCCCTAGGACAATGCATCCCATGCCCTCCGGTCGATGGGGTCTACTTCTGATCCCTTCCCTCAGATGACTCTTCCAAACCATTCTCCGCCATAGTATCTGTGCAAAGAGCCTGAAAACGGTTTATTACCTCTCTCTGCATTGGGGGTACATGGGTTCTCCTCTTTCTTCTTCTGGAGGTCACATGCTGCTGATTTTCTTCCCCATTCTGCACTGCCCTCTCTGATTTTTCAGCATGCTGTGCCTGCAGTACCAAGCACTGACTTCTATCCAGAAAGTCTTCATTTTCTCTGATGCAATGCAGGGTTGATACTTGGGTCTTTAGTCCTTTATCCTTCTCTTCCAATATGGAGACCAGCTTGCACTTCGTACAGATGAAGTCACTTCTATCCTCTGGGAGAAAGACAAACATGTCACTTCCTGTGCAGGTCACAACTGCTGATTGCTCACTATCCAAATTGTCTTCCTTCTAAGAGCCTCTTCAGATGTTGTATTTACTGCTCACAGAAGCCTGAAAGGCAAAAACTGTGGGAACTCCCCCCAGGCAAACTCCCTCTGTTTCGCCGCTCACTCGGTTTGCAACTGGCTGCTTTTCTATAAGTCTGCTGGCTCAAAGCAGTTGCCCCACCTCAAAGCCTTCTCTCCAATCAACCACTCAAGGCCCACCTGGAACAACACTCCCAATCAGGGCCGTCCTTACCCATAGGCAAAGTACGCAGCTGCGTAGGGCACCGGGAAATTTGGGGCACCACATTTCCTGGTGCCCTGCACAGCTGCGTGCCTCTCCAGCCTCTGCTCCAGCTCTTCCCCAGGGCCCCCACCCCTGCTCCGCCCAGCCCCCCCTCTTCCCGCCTCTTCCCACCCTGCCCCGCCCCAGCCCCACTCCCAGGCCCAACCCTGCACTCACCGCATGGTAAGTGGAGCGACCTGGCCCCAGCCTGCTCTGCTCCCCTGGCTCCCAGGCTTGGGGGGCAGGGGGGAACCGCCCCCCAGCACTCGCTGGCGGTGCGGCTGGGAGCCAGGGGAATGGAGCAGGCTAGGGCCAGGTCACTCCACTTCCCGCAGGAAGTGGCCAGCCCTCTCCCCCCATCCCTCATGGAGGCCTGGGACCAGCCCCCCCCCCCTCCCGTGGAGGCCTGAGGCAGGGCCCCACACAGCCCCCCCATGGGGGGCTGCCTAGGGCACCAAAATAGCTAGGGACGGCCCTGCTCCCAATTCACACTTTTCAAACAAACAACCACACAGTCAAACAGTCCCTGCAACTAGCACCAGTCAAACAAATGGTCACAGCAGATGGACACTCGGATATTCACCCCACCTGCTCACAACACAGCCCTCCTAATGCAGCACTCACCGGAGCTCCTCTTGGTTCCCAGGCAAACTCCCTTTGTTTTCTTCTCTTCTGTTCACCTGTGATGGGGCGTCTGCACCATACTGGCCCATAAGGGTTTAAAGCAATCCTTTGGAGGCTGTGCAGGAGGCAGCCAATCAGGAGAGGGCTTATAGGGGCAGCCAATCAGGACTGGGCTGTGCCATATAAGAAGGGCTGCTGGGCAGAGCAGCTTCAGTCACTCCATGGAGCTCAAGGCTGCCTCGCAGAAGGAAGGAAGACAGTACCTGCGACAGAGCAGTGCTGGACAGGATCCGGGGAGCAGGAGCGAGCTCCTGGCTGCCTGCTGACAGACTGAGGCCCTGGGACAAGGGTGGAGAAGGTGCTAAGGGCTGCGGGGAAGTGGCCCGGGGAAATAGACTGCAGGGTTGGAGGGGACGCAGCATGTGGCTGCCAGCTATAGGGTCTCTGGGCTGTGACCTGGAGTAGTGGGTGGGCCCGTGTTTCCCCCCGCCCTCCCCCCTGCCTTTGCTGCCCTCGCCACTGAGGAGGAAGTGGCTGGACAGTGGATTGCCGGTCCCGCGGAAGGGGGGGAGAACCGAGTGCGGCACAGCTGGAGGGCTGTGTCCGGAAGAGGACGCCGTGGTCCTGGGAGTGACACGGGTCCTGGAGCAGAAGTGATGACAGCGAGACGTCACCAGATGAAGTCACGGTGGCGAACAAAGCTCATTCCCAGGACAGCTAGCAGGAGGCACCACAGCCATGAGTCCACACCATCACATCGCCGCTCGGTGATGATTCACTTGGTGATTACCTGTTCTATTCATTCCCTCTGAAGCATCTGGCATTGGCCGCTGTCGGAAGACAGGACACTGGGCTACATGGACCTTTGCTCTGACCCAGTATGGCCGCTCTTATATCCAGATTAAAAGAGGAAACTTTTCAGGGGATTCCTTATCACCAGTGCTGTTCATGGTAGCGATGCTGCCGCTAACACGGATGCTCTGTGAGATACTTTGTGCTTATTATCAGTGAAGAGCAACAGCCAGTTAACCACTTGTAATACATGGATGATCTGAAACTGTATGGATGGTCACAAAAGGAGATGCAGAGACTGATGACATATGTAGAAAAGTTTGAAGATACAAAGTTTCAGGTTGGCTTGGCTCAATGTGGAGTGGCGTCTGTAAAGATGGGCAAGCTGGTACAATCAGATGACATACAAACTGATGAAGGTATTAGCCAAGGAGTAATGGTCTCAAGTTGCAGTGGGGGAGGTTTAGGTTGGATATTATGAAAAACTTTTTCACTAGGAGGGTGGCGAAGCACTGAAATGGGTTACCTAGAGAGGTGGTGGAATCTCCTTCCTTAGAGGTTTTTAAGGTCAGGCTTGACAAAGCCCTGGCTGGGATGATTTAGTTGGGGATTGGTCCTGCTTTGAGCAGGGGGTTGGACTAGATGACCTCCTGAGGTCCCTTCCAACCCTGATATTCTATGATTCTATGATCTCTCAGCTTGGTCCCTACAAATACCTTGGAATCAGGGAACTGTCTGAGTTACTACAGAAGGAAGTCAAAGAACAAAGCGAGGAAAGGATATTACAGATGACTAAGATCTACTCAACGGACAAAACTCAAATAATTTTATCTTAGCCTTTAATATGTGGACGATACCTGTAATACTGTACACTGCTGGAGTCATCAAGTGGCATGAAGAAGAGAAGAAAAAAATGAATATCCAAGCATCAATCCATTGGATCATGGTATATGCCTAAGAGGTCTAGTCAGGTGCCTGCTGAATCCGATTATGGCTGACAAGCCCAATTCGAGAATGACTTAGCTTGTTACAAATTTCACAGATGCATGTGTTGCCTGAGTTGGAGTCCAAAATTACAGCACATGGCTTCCTTCTTTCTCGCTTTCCGTCCATCCTCTGCATCAAAGTTGCTTTCTGTTGAGCTGCACCCAGTGTCAGATATTCCTTCCAGATTGGATGGATTCAGAGAGTAATGCATACCAATCAGGCGTGGACAGGACATACATCCGACGAGGGGATGGAGGAAAAGGTCTGCTGTTGGTGGAGGAAGCAATCGAGAATGAAGAATATATCATCAAAATACGCGAGGAGTCGACCAGAATGAAAGATAATCTGGTCGCGATAACAAGAGATGGCTGAGTGTGCATCCTAGGCCAAGAAAGCATCAAAGAAAGGAGAAACTAAATCAACAAAGGAAGACAAAAGATTTACACAGAAATCAGTGCACGTGCAGTGGTGGAGAGAGAGACAGCCTATTAGTGATCAAAGTTGAACAAACTCCTGGTTTGTAGAAGGCCTCTCAAGAGAGAGGCCGAGAGCCTTACTGTGAATGGCCAAGAGCAGTCGGTCCTTCAGGCTTAATTAAGTTTTCAACGTAACTGCCTGACAGAACTGCTCCCTGAACTGCAGAGCATGTTCCGAAAAGGAAAAACCAATGGAGCATGTATTGAGCACCTGCAGGATCCTGGCTGGGAGAGAATATAGGAACAGACACAATGAGGCTGCCAAGTGCCTGCATTGGAGCCTCAGTACGGATTTAAACGAACTGGGCGATGTTACGACCACCAGATCAAAAGCGCACTAGATAATGAAGAGAATAAGATTTTATAGGATCTGGCAGTTGTCACAGACCTAACAGTTCAGTCCGGACATAGGTGCTGTAGGGAAAAAAGGCAAACCAGACCATGTTAATTGATATTGCCATCCCAGCAGACAGAAATGCAAACAAGGAGGTGATGACATATGAAGAATTCTGCCAGGAAGTGAACCAATTATAGAAAACTAGAACAAAGACAATCCAGTGATTATTGGAGCACCTTGTGAGACCCTCAGGGCATGAATAAGCAGCTTGGGAACACATTAGGAGTGTGAGACATCATGATCAGCAACCTCCAACAGACAGCGCCCCTAGGCACCCTGAGAATTTTAAAGAAAGTCAAAGGAGAACCAGTGCATTTGAGCACTTAATATGCAGGAATTCTGCAGAGGGTTTAACAAAACTCCTGGCTACCCAAACCTATGGGTTCATAGTCAGGATTTATTGGTGACCCATGGTGATAAATTTTAGGCAGTAGCTTTCCCCTTTTTATGCTTAAAGTTCTTGTATGTTAAGATTATTTTTTAAATGATGTAATACTCCGGTAATAGTAATTATCAGGGGGTCAGAACTTAGAGAACATCCAACATCAGAGATCAGGAGATTCATTATGTGCGAAAAATGCTTCTTTGCAATGTCCTCCCAACAGAGACGGGACAGGAAAATGTCCCCCAGGAGAGGAGGAAAGGGGACTGGAAAGAAAGAGGGTCAGCTTCTGCTCTCATTTACACTGGGTGTTAAATTTACATGGAGCTACTCCAGATTTACACTAGTAAAGATACTCCTGTTTAAACAAAGTATAATTAAAAATAATAGTGTTCTTCCTTCATTTTATTAATTACTAAGGGATGGAAGCCAAAAGTAGGTAGAGCGAGGGGGTGAGCAGCATCCTGCGTGGGTAATTCCTTTGTCTTCCTTAGATGTGTAGCTAGTTCTTCTTGGAGTGCTTGTCCATATATATAATCGAGCACATGTGTGCTCAGTGCACTCCAGACAGAGCTTTTTGGTCAGCAGTATCTGTTGGGATGGTGCCTTTGCCCTTATAGTCCTCATGCCTCCCTCCAAGAGCATGAAACGGGGGGCTTGCCCCAACCTCTCTTCAGATATGTAGATGGCTCCCAGAGACATCTTGTTGCTTAGCCATGCTAAGCCTGGTTGGCAATTTTACCTTTCGTTCCACATCTCCCTCTATTACGTCTGTTGCACTTTGTTGAGCTGCCTCCAATTTGTCTGTGCCTAGAACTGTGTTCCGGGCGCAGCACCGCCAGTGCTGAATAAAGGACCTCTTGCATGACACGATGTACCCAGAAGTGCGTCTCCACGCCACATTGCACTTGTATCTAATTCACTGTCCATTCATTCTGCCCCCTACCTCCCCAAATGGCTTTCGGCCATTGCTACTTTCCAAACTGCGTCTTCTCACTCGCTAGCCAACATAGTAACTTAAGTAGAGTGCAAAGGAGGAGAAAGTCCAAAGCGAAGGCAGGGGCAGACTTCTGACAAAAGGAAGGAGAGAAGGGGAGCAGGATTATAATTTGAGGATTCCTGCCTCATGTGGGTTTAAATATCAACTTTAATGTCCCACTTAATGTGTCTTTCCAGAGTGAATTGTGAAGAGAGGGACGGGGGTGGGGGCTTCTGAATATCTCATGGTAGCCATAGGGAGAGGATGGGCCTCTTCCGAATGCTCACATCACCATGACCTAGAAGCTGTCAGCCAAGTATGTGGGTTTATTGTGAATCTAGTGGAAAGGAACTTTCTGACATCACAAGCTTCAAATCCCCCATGACTGTTAAGCGTTGAAGTCCGATGGTTGACACGTGCAAAATTCCCAATTGATAAGAACCGAAACCTTGGTTATTTGAGCCCCGGCGAGCTGCAATTCTTGGTTAGCTTGAAGGTCAGCTGTAATTCTACCAAGCTCCTGGGCTCTGTTTGCTGCTCCCCTGCAGCTCTGCTGAGCGGACTGTGCCTTGGGGAAGCCTGACAATGCTGTGTAATCAGGAGAGCCAGCCAGTGCTCTCAGAAAGTTATGTTCATTATAGGGGAATTTATGAACGCAGACTTCACAGCATATTGGACTAGTTGCTCCCAGTTTCCCAAATGCCCAGTTAGTGTAAATCAATGGAATTTAACTCCTAACTGCCTTAGGGTTTGTCTACACAGGGAGTTATTCCAAATTAACTTCCAAAGTGGATTAAGCTAATTCAGAATAAGGCACTGTTGTTCTGAAATAGTCTCCCCATGTGGAGTTAATCGAGAATAGTTAATCTGCCTTAAATTCACACCCTACTTTATTCTGGATTAATGTTCATGGGTAGACAAACCCTAACCTTTGCACTCTTACGTCACTGAGACACCTTTGAAAATTGTACCCATGGTCTTTAATGACAGGATCACATAGTATATTTTCCACAGGCCCCCTGGCTTGTTCAGTTCACATGATGGACACACAAGGCGGAAGAATCAAAGTTGTCCAGACAGCTGTGTAAACCTGGCATTTCCCACATTTTCAAGTGCTTGAATTTGCAGCCTAAGGCTTTGTCCACACTTGTGGTGGCCCCTGGGATACATGTAGCTATACGTGGCAGTGAAATGCTCTGGCAGGAGGAAGGCAACCGGGAAAAGCTCTGGCAGTGGGGTGCTGCTGGAGCCTTTCTTCTCTGCCTTCCTCCAGTCAGAGCATTTCACTGCCACGTATAGCTACATGTATCCCAGGGGCCACCACAAGTGTGGACAAAGCCTTAGGCTGGAAATAGCCGTGCAGATGGGGGAGGCACTGTTTGGGCGAGTAGAGAGCCATGCTGGGTATATACTCTAGGTTCAGGCGTGTCTGTACTCTACCCTCCAAAGCAGTGCCTCACTGTCTACACTGCTATTTGTACTGTGCTAGCTGGGCTGGGCTCTACACTGCCATAAGTAATGTTCTTTTAACATACGTGGGGGGGGGTTGGGCGGGGGAGGCTTACGTAATGCGGGAAATATACACCTCTACCCCGATATAACGCGACCCAATATAACACGAATTCTGATATAACGCGGTAAAGCAGTGCTCCGGGGGGGCGGGGCTGTGCACTCCGGCGGATCAAAGCAAGTTCGATATAACGCTGTTTCACCTATAACACGGTAAGATTTTTTGGCTCCTGAGGACAGCATTATATCGAGGTAGAGGTGTATTTCAAACCAGATTTCTGCCTGGTAGAAAATAGCTGTGGTCCCTTGGGTACCTCAAACCTCAGAAAGAGACAGAGGTTGTCTGGACAGTGGCCTGGCCTCTCCAGGAGACAGGGCAGCTTATCTGCAAAGGGCCCCCCTTCCCATCCCTAAATGGCACATTTCAGAGTTGTGGAACCTGCTGCTACCCAAGGGGGAAGAAGCCCACAGAACGGGCCGCTCTGTGCTCCGGGTCTGGAGAGGCTATTGATGTTTCAATGGCCAGCAGCAGCGTCTGCAGATGTGAGCCGGATTAACCCCCCGAAATGACAAATCCAGAGTCTGCTTGGTTCACCACAAAGGATGGTCCTGGTTCTCTCCCGCGGTGTCCATCAAAGAGCCCTGCAGTGAAACGCCACTGAGCGGACAAGTAGCACACGGTGATTTCTCCCGTCCTCCCTGAACAGCACATTTGCCAGCATAATAAATTCATCCCAACCCCTTTTGGTTGTAACGATGTAGTAATGATTCCAAACATGATCCAATGCACAAGCTCCCTTTTAAATCTGCATGTGACCCTCAGAGCCATGGCGGCCAGTTAGCGAACCTGTTCTTCCTCTGGTGACTTAGCATTCCTGCTTCTCTTTTTAGAGGAAACTACGTTTGAAGCTGGAGTCAAAGTTCAGATCCACAGCCAGTCGGAGCCGCCCTTCGTCCAAGAACTTGGCTTCGGAGTGGCCCCTGGATTTCAGACCTTTGTCGCCACACAGGAGCAACGGGTGAGTCTGTAGTTTGATGTGTGGAGTGGGGGCTATCAAACATTTTCCTATGGTGGGTCACTTCTACGGGGAGAGATGGAGAGACCCTTGCCTGAAGCAACTCCCCTAATCCTGTTTTCCCTGCACTTCCAGAAGGGGTAGAACCTACCCTAATGAGGCTGCTACTCTGAATAGGCAACTGAGTAGCCCAAGGTCTGCGGTCACCACTCTGTCAGGAGGCAAATGTCATACAAACTTGGGTGTGGCTGCTTGGTCACGTCTCCCGCTCTTATCTCTGTGCTGCTCATTCTCCCTGCCTGGTGCTGCCCCCGCTGCTCCCAGCTCTCCAGGGAAATTTGTGACGTGTATTTCTCCCAGTTTTTAATTTCAGCAGCAAATCGGATCACTGCTGAATTTACCTGAAACACCCCTGACAACAAAGAAATACATGGAGCAAGCCCAGATGGGGAGGGGGGGATTTGGTGGGAGGGATTTGTTTTCATTGTGGGGAGGGAGGAAGAGAAAGGTGCTGATCAGAAAAACCTCTGCCAACCCTGAAAGTGTCCAGTCTGGGCTCTGAGTAGATGCTCATAGAATATCATAGAATATCAGGGTTGGAAGGGACCTCAGGAGGTATCTAGTCCAACCCCCGACCGGTTTGAAAACTGAGAGGTCCTTTATCTTTGAGACAAAACCAGCGTGGTGGACAGAGTGCTCACTTGCAACCCGCAGCTTGAGAACCACTGAGTTACAGATTTAAACCCTATCCCTTGATTGCAAGCTTGCTGGCATTCTACCACCCTATGGGATCTCAGGCTACGAAGAGGAAATTTCAGCACTGAAGAGTTGGATTAGGAGAATTAGCAGAATTAGGAGTGAAGCCCTGTGCATAAATGTTGGCTTGTTTGTTGGCTTGGACGTTCGCTGTAAAATGTAAAGTTTCAATGGGGCGAAGGGGCTGCCCCTAGCGCTGGGCAGACATAGCTTTGCTTCTGTCTGACGTGTGCCCAAACCTTTGAAGTCAGCAGAACCAACCTGAAAATTGCATAGAAACAAATTTACTTCCAGAATGTTGGCATTTCTGCCTCCTGATCAGAACCGGGACATGTTTGAAAACGAAGACTAGCATTAGCCAAAGCCTTTCCCCATCTCCAGCGATAACTAGCTTCTTTTATCCAAACTGGTTTGTCCATTTGTCACTGTCACTGGGATGATCTTGTTAATGAAGTCCATATGAGACACACGGGTCCGATGGCCATTTACAGGAAAGCTGCTGTACACAGACCTAGCAGTGTAAAAGGGTGTTGACGTGAGTATAAATATACTGTATACCCACTCTAAAGCTTGCAGTGCAATGAGGCCTTAGTGTAGAAAAGAACCAGGGCCACGGGAGTTCCATACTAGTACTTATGGTAACGACCAATGGCTAAATATCTGTACACAGAAATTCTCATTTGTCCTGTCATCGCCTGCTCTCGGTAGCTGGTGTTTTGTGCTGTCTGGGAGGATTCTGCAAGACTGAAGACAGGGTGTGGAATCTGCCCAGCTGGTCTTACAAATACACAGCTCCCCCTTGTGCCTGGGGAAGAGAACGTGCCAGCCGGCTGGAGGGCTCTGCACCAATCCCATGTGGCCAGCCGAGCCCAGAGGGTGAAAACTCTGCCTCAAATCCGGTAGCATTCCAGAGCAAAAGAGGAGACCAGTGGGGAGTAATCGCCCAGAGGAAGTTCCCTGTGTGCAGCTGAGATCTTTGCACGTCTCCCCTGCCGGCTGTTCGCACACTAAGCTGGAAGCGTGGGTGAACACAGGCCAAAGGCTGATTTGTGCAACTGAGGCTAGAAGCTAGGCTTTGCTAGCGAAGTTGATTTGCTGCAGTTAAATCAGTCTGTGACCCGCCCTGTGACTCATTGGAATAACGAATCCCTGACAGCACCCCCGCCCTCAGGTCTGGATGTGTGACAGTCGGAGAGGCTTTTATTCATTGTCTGTCATTCAAAACAAGCGTGTGTGAAATTCTAATCTGGCAGGATTGTGGGAGGGGAGAGGGTGGGTAACACACAGATTATTTCTGGAGTGGATGAACTGGAGGCTGACGGTAGCTTGTCGGAGGGGCTCATTACTCCTGGGGAGGGCTGTATGAAACCCAAACAGTCAGAACAATAGCGTTTAGTTCCACTCGAAAGGAAACGTTTTCTTTTCAAGGGTTTTTTTTTTTTACCTTTAAAAGAAAAATTGATCTAAAATTTGAAAGGAGACAATAGAAAAATGTGGGCCAGAGAGAGGTAGAATTACTTTGAGGTGCCGTTTGGGCACCTGCCGGGAGGTGGCCGACCCAAAGTCCGGTCCCACTGCTACACTGACTCATTATTTATTGCCAGCAGAACAGCTTTGATGAAAGAGATTGAGAGCCTGCCCCAGACAACCCTCTAACCTAAGGGTTAGGGCAGGTTCAAATCCCTTCTTCACAGCAAGCCCGAGGGGGAAACCTGGGTCTAACCGCTGGGAGAAACATTAGCAGAGGGGCACTTCCTCCGTTTGTCCTGGAGAACGACTGACGTGGCATAGGCACCCCCCTCCTGGCTGTGAATCCCAAGTGGAGGGAGATGCCTCCCTCCAGCCCAGAGTTACGGCCCTACATCCCGATGAGGGGCGGGGCTTCGGCTGCTTTCTCTGCCTTTCCAGTTGGCTAGTTTAGGTGGCTTCCTGATCAGCTTGCTGGCTTGTAGGTGCCCAGGAACGGGAGTCACAGGAGTTCGGCGCTGCTGTGCTCAGCGTGGTAACACCCAAGTCGCCCCCGTCCCATACAGAGCGGCGGAAGGGTCTGAAAGTAGCCCTCCTGGCTTGGAAAGAACAGCCTAGGCCTTTGCCTTATTTGATAGCATCAGAGACATGTCGGGCTGGATGGGACCTCACCAGGAGAGCAAGTCCTGGCCCCCTGTGCTGAGGCAGGACCAATAAACCTAGATCATCCCTGAGTGGGGTTTGCCCAGCCTGTTCTTCAAAGCCTCCAGGGATAGGGATTCCCCAACCTCCCTTGGACGCCCGTTCCAGAGCTTCACTGCCCTGAGAGTTAGAACATTTTTCCTAATATCTCCCTTAAATCACCCTTGCTGCAGATTAAGCCCATTACTCCTTGTCCTACCTTCAGTGGAGATAGAGAACAATTGATCCCTGTCCTCTTCATAACAGCCCTGGGGTGCTGAAAGCCATTGAACCAAACTGTAATCCCTGCATATGATGGAAACCACTTCAAGCCACCACCCCCAGTACGCTTAGTTCCAGCACCCCTGTAACAGCCCTTCATATATTTGAAGACTTATCAGGTCGTGTCCTGTGTCGTCGTCCCCCCCCACCCCCTCCGCGGCTTCTTTTCTTGAGGAAGAAAAACAGTGAAGTGGCAAAGTTTGCAGATGATACTAAACTGCTCAAGATAGTTAAGATCAAAGCAGACTGTGAAGAACTTCAATGGCAAATGAAATTTAATGTGGATAAATGTAAAGTAATGCACATTGGGAAAAATAACCCCAACTATACATACAATATGATGGGGGCTAATTTAGCTACAACGAATCAGGAAAAAGATCTTGGAGTCATCGTGGATAGTTCTCTGAAGACGTCCAGGCAATGTGCAGTGGCAGTCAAAAAAGCAAACAGGATGTTAGGAATCATTAAAAAAGGGATAGAGAATAAGACGGAGAATATATTATTGCCCTTATATAAATCCATGGTACTCCCACATCTCAAAAAAGATATACTGGCATTAGAAAAGGTTCAGAGAAGGGCAACTAAAATGATTAGGGGTTTGGAACGGGTCCCATATGAGGAGAGATTAAAGAGGCTAGGACTTTTCAGCTTGGAAAAGAGGAGACTAAGGGGGATATGATAGAGGTATATAAAATCATGAGTGATGTGGAGAAAGTGAATAAGGAAAAGTTATTTACTTGTTCCCATAATATAAGAACTAGGGGCCACCAAATGAAATTAATGGGAAGCAGGTTTAAAACAAATAAAAGGAAGTTCTTCTTCACACAGCGCACAGTCAACCTGTGGAACTCCTTGCCTGAGGAGGTTGTGAAGACTAGGACTATAACAGGGTTTAAAAGAGAACTAGATACATTCATGGAGGTTAAGTCCATTAATGGCTATTAGCCAGGATGGGTAAGGAATGGTGTCCCTAGCCTCTGTTTGTCAGAGGGTGGAGATGGATGACAGGAGAGAGATCACTTGATCATTACCTGTTAGGTTCACTCCCTCTGGGGCACCTGGCATTGGCCACTGTGGGCAGACAGGATACTGGGCTCGATGGACCTTTGGTCTGACCCAGTACGGCCGTTCTTATGTTCTTATGAGACTAAACATGCCCTGTTTTTTTAATGTTTTAAATCCTTTTCAGCCTGGTCCTGGTATCTGTGAGTCACCAACCCATGCGTGGGTTGCCAGGCGATCTGGTGATTGATTGCTATGGCTAGAATGGGTGATCCTTATAAGCAGGGGACTATCGAGTAGGAGTAGGGAGGTGATATTACCTGTGTATATGGCATTGGTGTGCCTGTGACTGCAAGACTGTGCCCAGTTCTGGTGGCCGTACTTCCAAAGGATGTAGAGAAATTGGAGAGGGTTTAGAGAATGGCTGTGAATATGATTTGAGGTCTGGGAAACCTTCCTCACGGTGAGAGTTAAGGTCTGTCTACACTGCACGTTAAGTCCAGGCTCAGACTTAGGTTTCGGCCTAAGCCCCTCTTCCATCCACACACAAATCAATCTGACTCTAGTCATCAAGCACTCAGGACTGGGGTCCTAGGATCATGGTAGGGGGATGGGTCATAGCCAAGTACCGCTGTGACTGGGGTCCACATCCTGTCATTTTGCAGTGTGGACCAAGTCAAGGTGCAGACTGGAGTCAGAAGGTCTGCGTAGCGCAGTATGGACATGCTAGCCAGGTTCTGAGACCCGGGTCCAGCAATTGTAAACCATGTTTACAATGCAGCGTGGATCCTCAAGCATGACTTTGGAAACACCACGTCCACAAGCCCCACAGACTGGGTTTTCAATGCAGTGTAGACGCGGCCAAAGAACTAGACCTTTTTAACTTACTGAGGTTCAGAGGCAAGTTGCTCACTTTCGGTAAGTCCCCAACACGGGAGATGATTTCTGATAGTAGACGGCTCTCCAGTCCAGCAGATAAAGGCCAAACAAGATCCGGTCGCTGGAAGCTGAAGCTAGACCACTTCAAAACGGGAACAAGGCACCATTTTTTTATCTCAGGGTGTGAGAGATTCTCCACATGAATTCTTGAACTCGAGACTGGATGTCTCTGTCTCGGATGGACGCTGTAGTGCAACCTCAGGGTATTGGATTAGATGCAGGATAAGATTCCCTGGCCAGGTGATTGATTGCACTGGCCGTAAATTCTCTGAGCTCACTGCCTCCCTGATGTCCACCTCAGACATTCTCGCCCCGGGTTTATTTTTATTCCAAGGGTATTTGGTGACTACTGCTGTTTTCAATATGGATTACCTCATAATGACCCCTCGCCTTGACTGTTTTCTGTTTGGATTTCATAAGGGTGGATCATTCACTGTTGTTTCTATTACATTTGCCAGAGCCCACAGAGGGGATTTCATCCCTGCCTTACCTTGTCTGGCTGCAGGCCAGCTGGTGCCTCTGTTTCCCCTCACACAGGTTGGCTCTCTTGACCTGCCCAGGAAGGCCATACTGCCATGCCCCAAGTCTCTTTCTAGGCACAGCTTTATCCTTAAAACTTAGTCAAAACATGAAACCCAAACCAGTTCCTCTAGGTAGGCCCTGGGTTACAGCCCCTGTTGGCTTTCCCCTGGCTTGTCTCCATCCTGAAAGGAAGATATGCACTTTCCTTCCCCTCTGCTTCAGGGCCCACTGCAGGGGCCTGTCTCCTGTTGCAGCTCCTTCCAGCAGAGCTTTCTCAGCCCTTCCTAGAAAACACCTGATGCCTTCTCAGCTGGGCCTGATAAATGAACAGGGCTGGCTGGCTCCCGGCCCTCAAAGGGGCAGGTGACCCTGTGGCCGTCCCTTCAGAGTATTGTTGTTTGGTGTTATTGTGTAACTGGCTGGTGAAGGTGTGTTACAGGGCCCCTCCGTGGCTGTTCCCTAGAGGAGATGAGTTGGTACAACCAGCGGCTATGGCAGCCTGACTCTCAAGCTATCTGGCTCTGAAAGTCTCTGGTTCACTTCCCGGCATGTTGGCCCAAGAGGGTGGCTATCACAATTGCTCACTTACGATAATCCCAACATGTGCTGGCCACTTTCCAGACGCTCAAGAAGGGACAGTCCCTGCCCATAGGGGCTCAGGGTCGAAGGACAAAGGGAGATTAGAGGAAGGGGGTTTATGTAAATCAGCTTGTCTCCTTGTAGGCAGCATGACAATCTTTCAATTATTTATTATTGCCAATGGTGGGAGGCCAGCGGCTCATAACACATCACTTCCCTCGGGTCCCAGCAGCGATACGCTATCCCTGGACTGATCAATGAGATGTGACATTGCTGTTAGATCTGGATACTTGTTAGGAGTTTGAAAGTCAGCCAGTGGCATAAAGCTCTTTCCTGGAGCTTCTATTCTTCGCCTTCCTCATTGCCCTTCTCAGGTTCTTCCTGCCCTTGTGTTCTCCTTCCAATGCAATGGGACTCAAAAACTCAGAGCCAGTTCCAGGAGGCGTTGGGTTTCTTTGGTCATCCATGGCATTAGAGCTACAGCTGTTCCACTTCAGCTCAGATTAACTCAAGGAAACTCACCACCCGATTTACCACTTACCGGTGGAAATTTACCATCCAACGTATCTGTAAGCCAAGGACCACATGGACCCTGCAACCCAAATAACCACAGCTGGTTTGATACACACCGGTTGTTATTTCAGTACAAGTCTGCACATGGACGTTCATATTCTGAAATATAGTGAGCTAACTGAAGTCAGTGCATGGACGTGCAGTGAAGTAATTAAAAGTGTGAACTGCAACCCATTTAGTTCTTGCAGTGCCAGTTTTCGGGTAGGCAAGTGCCAAGGAAGGGCAGTGGATCCTTCTGGTTGATCAAGTCATGGGTTTTTGCCTGTCTGTATCTTGTGTGAAAGTCCAGCGGGCTCTAGAAAATGAGCTGCTTTTATTCTTCAGCTATCAAGAACTCATTTCTAGTTGAACACATTAGTAATAGGTGGGTAAAACGCTCTTTGGGGGCACAGGCAACAGCTGTTCAGGTATCGAACAGCTGCTCTCTAATCAACACATGGTTTGCCTGCCAAACCTTCTCCATGCCCATGTCTATGGCTCAGACTCTTTCGGCCCGTCCAACCCTCCAGGGAGAAGCTGCTGCAAGCCGGCAGTGCTACCCAGGCGTATATTGACCATACACCTGAATGCCCAGAGCCTCTGGGATTGCACCATTTTAGGGGGACCCTCAACGCTGCCTCCTCCTGCACGCTGGGGCAACGGCAGCAGGAGTGGGACCAACTTGCTTTCCTCTCATTCCTTTCATCCGCCTCGCCCAGATGCAGCTACCGTATATCAAAATAAGCCCCACATTAGCGCCGTAAAATCCACTAATAGCTTAAGTGCGAGAAATGAATTGCTAGAGCGGTGATTAATAAATACCTTTGCAGCCTTTTACATGGCACTCGGCACCAAACTTGTGTATTAGTTCTCAAACAGGCAATGAAACGCGGAACTGGGTACTGTATTATACTCTGCACCCCCCTGACACTGAAGCACTTTGGCAAAACCTCCTTCTCAAATGCGACGCGTGTTACAGGAGCAAGTGGCAATTGGAAATATTTGTCTCCCGTTAACGTGGCTGCTTCACGGACGTTAGGAAACGTGTCTGTGGCCTAATGCCGACAGGAAAAACAAATAATGTTCTCGTTCATGCACCCACAGAGAGCTGGGCTCCAGAACACGGGTTCTCGAGCAGGGGGGCCATAACCCGGGGGGGATCAAGACAAGGTGTAAGGGGGTGGCTATGATGGGTTGAATCACAGAACCCCTCTTGGGAGCTGCCACCTGATGTGCCAAGACTACTTCTGCCCCTGCTTTCCCTGCCAAACTCCCGTCTGTTCCAGAACAGACCCAGGGTCTGAATTACTTGCCCCAAAGCTGCAGGCTTCACTGAAAGCAGCTAACAGAAGTGTTCCTTCCTTTAACACTCAGATGCCCAACTCCCAGTGGGGTCTAAACCCAAATAAATCCGTTTTACTCTGTATAAAGCTTACACAGGGTAAACTCATGAATTGTTCACCCTCTATAACACTGATAGAGAGATATGCACAGCTGTTTGCCCCCCCAGGTATTAATACATACTCTGAGTTAATTAATAAGTAAAAAGTGATTTTATTAAATACAGAAAGTAGGATTTAAGTGGTTCCAAGTAGTAACAGACAGAACAAAGTGAATTACCAAGTAAAATAAAATAAAACACGCAAATCTAAGCCTAATACAGTAATACAACTGAGTACAGATAAAATCTCACCCTGAGAGATGTTTCAATAAGTCTCTTTCTCAGACTGGAGCCTTCCTAGTCTGGGCACAATCCTTTCCCCTGGTACAGCCCTTGTTCCAGCTCAGGTGGTAGCTAGGGGATTCCTCATGATGGCTGCCCCCTTTGTTCTGTTCCACCCCCTTATATATCTTTTGCACAAGGCGGGAATCCTTTGTCCCTCTGGGTTCCCACCCCTCCTCACTGTAAAAGCACCAGGTTAAAGATAGATTCCAGTTCAGGTGACATGAGTTATATTTCATATTTCTATGTTCAGATACAAGAGTGATACATTTATACAAATAGGATGACCACACTCAGTAGATTATAAGCTTTGTAATGAGACCTTTTGCATGAAGCATATTCCAGTTACATTAGCATATTTTCATAAAATCATATAGAGTGCAACGTCACAGTGGTGATCAACCCGCCTTTTCTAGGTCACTAAAGAGGAGAAGGGTCTCAGCTAGACCTGAGCTGGATGGGAGGGAAGGGACCAAAGGGGAGCCTGGTATGAAAAAGATTGTGAGCTACTGCTTTGATAGGTTAAAGGCAAATACCCCACCGGGGGCGGGGGGGGGGAGGGGAGCTGCAGTCACTATCATTCACTTGTTCCTCTTCTGTTGCTTTCCCTGCCTTCCCTTGCTCTTAAAGGTTCTTTAGAGACCACAGCTGCAAACCTTTCTTCTTTGCTTTAGTTCCCCCTTCCAGAGTGTCTACACAGAACACTTGAGGAAGCGATTCCCCCTAGAGAATGAAAGGAGGAAGGTGAGCCTGTATTGAATTGCCTAGTGTGACTGAATTAGAACTGTGTGTCATAGGCCCCGTACTGCTAATAGTGGATGATGTTTTTCGTTTAGTTCGGAAGGCCTGGACTTTTGCTGGGATTTCTGAATGGCCTGGTGTGCACCCTAGGAATAGCCAGGACATTTCTCGGTGGCCACTGATGTGTTACATTGAAGCAGAGTTGAGTGGAGCCAGGTACAGTGCTGGGAAGAGTTGGTTTCATAGAATCATAGAATATCAGGGTTGGAAGGGACCTCAGGAGGTAATCTAGTCCCACCCCCTGCTCAAAGCAGGACCAATCCCCAACTGGTTTGAATCCTGGTTGCAAATGGTCACTCTCGCACACCCCAGAGCTTTCCCTTGAGGGTTTGGCCAGCAGGCCCCTGGGATTACTTGACCCCATGGCAGAGGGGATTGCTAGATTGCTGCCTCTCTGGTTGGGAGCGTGCAGGGGACAGCTTGGCATAGGCCAGCCAGGTGGGTGTCTGAAAGTCAGAGAGGTGGCACCCAGTTAGAAAGAGAACTGCCTCCCAAAGGGAGACTTGGCAGGAAATCCCCTGGTCCCTGGGAGAGGATGATGGGAAGTGGATATGTATTTGGAGCTGCTCTCCTCTGGATGTCTCCTCCATTCTGTGTGCAACACGGCACAGCCAGTTAAGTACTTTGTGGTGTGTGCTGGATGGGCATGGCTGTCTTCTGAATCAAGTACTGACCAGTGCCGAAGGCACTAGACAGACCCTTGATCTGAGCATCCCGAATTGTAAAGAAACTGGCCTTTCATACTCCTCCATTGAGTGCAATTCCTCAGGGTTCTATTCTCCTGGCTAGTTACTTCTTGAATGCTGACGTGGTGCTTGGCTATAACATATATCTGTAGCCGGAAGAGTCCCACGACGACAGAGAAAATGAACCAAAATATTTAGGAAGGATGATAAAATCTAGAGCTTTGTGGAAAGTGGCAGCTACTCCCTGCAAAAGATTATTGTGCCTTGGAAAGAAAATGAACATCACTACAGATGTACTCAAGAAAACAAACCCCAAATCATAGATTAACCATCTCTGCTGAGCAGTGTAGGTGTTTTTCTGCTATGTTATCAGGAAAAGAATAAGAACTGGCACTGGAGACCAACCCTGGGAGATTCCCTGTAGCTGGCGGGGGCCATTCCATCTTTTGCATCAGTCTGAGAGTCCTTATCCTGTAGCTTACACAGCGACTGCAGGCAAAATCCGCCCCGCACAGGGGAACTGATTGCCATGTGCAGCAGGGATCTGAAGAGAAACTGTGTTTCTGTGTAAGCAGAGAGAGGGGAACTAGCATTTCCTGGCAGCTGTAATTCACAGGATTGGTCACTCGAGCTCTCAGGAGGTTTTATTTAAAGGAATCCGATTCAGTCCTAGCGTGTTTGACCGAAAGCTTATCCAGCGATGATCTGATAAGTCACCAGTGCTGTTGGTAAGGTAACTAGGAGTCATAGGACAAAAATAAGGCTGAACAGGGAAAACTTCTGGATGGTGAGAAGCATTAGGTTGAGGAATTGTCTGCCTAGGGAGACTGGCATGTTTCACCCTGGACAAGATGCAGCGTGAGTCCCCTGTGGGCTGGACGCAGATGACTGTAACATCCTCACAGTCATCGGGTTTTGTTTTACTGCCTTGCAACAAGTTGCTCTGCAGCCAGTCGGGGAAATGATCATCTTGTGGCCCATGCTGTTGCCTGGGTGCTCCCAGGCAGGTAGCTTCTGCTTCTCACCAGAAGTTGGAGAACGGTCTGCAATATCTCAGGCAAAGCAGCGTTGCTTAGAGGCGGGTCCCCGGCTATCTGGCATCTTGCCAGACCCATTGTGAAAGCACAGAATGAATGCTTTGCCTGTTTGCCCTCCTTCACTTCCCCCTCAGACACCCGGACGCTTTGACTGGCATCACAGGGCCCTGCCTTCCTCCCCTGCTCAGTCTGGACAGTGGCTCTGTGGCCAGTGCAAAGATCCATTAATAACCACTCCTAGGGTCTTATCCCGAGGCTCACTTCCAGCCTCTGTCTTGTGTTCCTGAAAGCTCATGCTTCAGGGTCTCAGCCGGCCAGATGCAGAGGTTAGGAAGGGATATTTCCCCCAGTGGGAGGTTTGTTTGTTTTTTATTTCCTTCCTCTGAAGCATCAGAGATGGCCACAGCTGGAGATGGGACATTGGACGGGGAGGGCCAGGGCTCCGAGGTGGCCCTGAGCATTCTCCCTCTCGGATGCTTGGCTGGCTGCTTCTTGCTCAGGGTCTTAGTGGGGTAGGGAATTTCCCCCCAGGTTAGATTGGCAGGACCTTGGGGGTCATCTGGGTCTATCTCACCTAATTATTTCCCTGTCACTTCAGGGGTCTCTGGTGCACCTCGGCCCCTCCTATTCTCTGCCAGTGGCACATAATAGCCCAGTTTCCTGAGGGCTGTGACGCTTTGGTCTCGTTTCAGGTGTTGGGTTTAGTGCACAGGGGCTGGTGGTCCCTGCTCGCCTTTACCGCTCTGACTCTCCACGGCAAGAAGCCATTCCCCTGTCTAGAGAAGGCTCTCCCTTTGGCCCCGGGTGGGCTTTGGGGAGTGGGGATTGAGCGTGTGCCGCCGGGGAAGTCCCTCTCCGGGACCCGAGATGACAATACATCGTGGGGAGGCGGGAGTCCTTTCCCTCGCAGGGAGTGTACAGACCTTCTGTTTCCATGAAGGTTACAGCATTTCAAACTGGCCAGCTACAGAGAGCAGAGCCCTCCCCGCTCAGCAGCGGCGTGAAAGGCACAGGCAGAGCGGAGTCATTATACGGCTCCTGGGAGCAACAGGACGTGCACAGGGCCTCTGAAAAGACTCTTCACCTTGGGCTGATACCTCAGTCCCCTGCTGGCATGAGAAGTCAATGTTATCCAGGCTAGGGATGTGGCATTCTTTTAATGGCGGCCTACAATCCACGTGGAATTAAGCTGCAGGCGATGAAACTCATCCCCCCACGGGCCCTCTTAATGTCATCTCTGCAGAGTAACTTTCAATCACGGGGCCCGAGAAGCCGAGCGGCAGCGTGTTCATTCCCCTGCCAGCGCCGTTCTCTCCTCTTCTCACGCCAGGTTTTCGCACCTTACTTGCCTTTCCAATATACAACCCGCCCCCCTCCCTGGGCTCATCCCCTCAGCCAGCCCACTTCTCCTCTTCAAAGCTATAGAAATTCTCCTAAAACATGTCCCGGAGGACTCAATCCCTGTGAAGCTCCATTGGTTTATACCGCTATTAAGAACAAATGAAAGGATCGGCCGTTTGAAAAGGAATCGAAGTTGGCAGACAAAACGACGGTCGTCTAGCTTCCCTCGGCACAGGAAGGACATGTAGTGTGCGCTACAAGCACTTTTGCACACTTAGCACCAAACAATTAGAGATAATAAAACCGATCGGAGTAGCTGCTGCCTTGATTTACCCCCCCCCCCCCGCATCATTAAGATGGGTGTTTATGTATCTTTAAAACCAGTGCTTTGGGTGTAGGGCTGGGGGGTTGGTCCTGTGGCTCGGGGGTTGGTCAACGGCTCAGAAGATCTGGGTTCAGTACTGGGTTCTGCTACTGTCTCCCTCTGTGACCTTGGGTGAGTCACTTCTCTCTGTACCTGTAAAATGGGGTTAATGGTATTTCCTTGGTCTGTCTTGTCTATTCGGACAGCAAGCCGCTGAGGTTTCATACAGAGTGGGCTCCTCCTGGCGATGGCTGGATAATGACTGTAAAACAGCTCAGTGGGGCTTCCAGCGGCATCTGCTGCTTTCTGGTTCCGCACTTCCGGGCGGGGTGGAGGGAAAACTGTGGCCGTCTGGCTGCAAAGACTTGCAAAGGCCACATCTACACTGCGGGGGAACAAACCCAACCCCGTGGGAGCGAGTCTGAGCGCTGAGTCCCCTGACTCCGGCTCGCCCTATGGGGCTAAAACTAGCAGTGTAGACGTTCCCGGCACCTGGCGAAGGGGAAGGTCCTGGAACGTGGCCTCCAGCCCGAGCCTGGATGTCTACACAGCTATTTGTAGCCCTGCAACGCGAGCCCCACGTCCCCGAGTTGGTTGATCCAGCCCGGAGCCTGGCTGCCGCTGTGCAGAACTACCCTTTAATAAACTCTCCGGGGGCAGGATGGCAAATGAGCTTGTTAAACGCCACTTTAAAAATAGCTGCTGTGTTGGTTAGTGGCAGCGCAGGCTGGTGACAGCCCCTCTGCCCCGGGGCAGGTTCGGCGGCTCCTGCGGTGCTCATTAATCTCTCCAGGTGAGCCCATTGACAGTGACTCAGCCGCCTCTCGAGCTGATGGCTCCATTATCGACTCGCTTCTGCCCTTAGGATGTTTTCCTCTTACATCTACTCCAGTCTTGCCCTTTTGCCGTGGGAGGCTGTTACTTCTCCTAAGACAGCTTTGATTAGCCCAAAGTACGTCTTCCCTTTCTTCCTCCTGCTGCCCCTGGAGTCTCTGTTCAAAGCCATCCTCCCCGCCTCCTTCCTGGAAATGAGAGAAATTAGCCACAGCCTGGCTTCCAGATGCGCCGGTTGAAATCAATAGGAGCCGGAGGTACCTCTGAAAACTAAGCCACCGAGTCTTTCATACAGGAGCCCTCTGACTGCCGTCAGTCTCCACTGTAAGCTCTGGCTCCTTGCTGCCCATTTTAGAACGGGGCGCTCCTGGAATTGTTTAAACCCACGGGGGGCAGGAGCCTTCCTCACCAGCAGTTTTCTCATGCAGCTGCTCCTCGGATTGCCTTTGCCTCCCCGCTTTACTCACCCATTCAGGGATGCCGCGGCTCAGTAATGGCTGATTTGAGCAGGGGCGGTGGGAGCAACTCCATGGTTAAGGCGCTCGCCAGCTTTGCACAGAAAGCCTCCACCAGCCTTCACTCAGGGCAGGTCTGCATTCAAAACGCTGCATCGGTGCCTCAGTGGAGACGCTCCTACACCGACGGGGGAGCTTCTCCCATTGGCCTTAATCCACCTCCCCGAGAGACTGTATCTGTATCAATGGGACGGGGGCTTGGCTCACTAGAACTGCGCCGCTCCGGGGTGTCGATTTTTCACACCTCTGAGCGACGTAGTTGTATGGAAGTAATTCTGTCGTGGAGACCAGGGNATCTAACCTACTCTTAAATATCTCCAGAGATGGAGATTCCACAACCTCCCTAGGCAATTTATTCCAGTGTTTAACCACCCTGACAGTTAGGAACTTTTTCCTAATGTCCAACCTAAACCTCCCTTGCTGCAGTTTAAGCCCATTGCTTCTTGTTCTATCCTTAGAGGTTAAGGTGAACAAGTTTTCTCCCTCCTCCTTATGACACCCTTTTAGATACCTGACAACTGCTATCATGTCCCCTCTCAGTCTTCTCTTTTCCAAACTAAACAAACCCACATGCTCAGGGTCTAACTGATCATCTCATGTGGGGTTGGGAAGGAATTTCCCCCCAGGGCAGATTGGCAGGGCTTTAGTGGGGGGTTTCATCTTCGTCTGCAGCGTGTGGGTGCAGATCACTTGCCAGGGTTATCAGGGCATATCTCCTTTAATCAACGGCCGGCCATTGCAGGGCCCTTGGGCGCTGGGGGCACCCGTTGTTCTCTGCCTGTGACACGTAATAGTCTGGTCTCCTGTGAGCTGTGATATTTTGGTCTCGTTTCGATTGGGTTTAGCAAACCTTCTGTAGTATAGAACTGGCCTAAGTGAGCGTCTTTCTGCCTGAAATCTCTAGGCCAAAGAGATTCCCTCCCGAAGTTTAGATGGATGAGGCATCCTGGAGAGGTGAGTCAAAAGGTGCTTCTGCCAAGGCTTCTGGGATGTTCTAGAAAATCCTACCCCGAATCTAGAACACTGGGTGTGGCACTGGTCACCCCATCTCGAAAAGGAAGTTGCAGATCTAGAGGGGGTTCAGAGAGTGCTGACGACCATGTTCCAGGGCCTGGAAAAACCCAACGCTGCGGAGATCAGTGTGGGTAGAATAAGTTAGATCCACAGTGAGAGCTGCCGGAAGAGAGAGTGCCGAGTGCTAAGACAGACCCACTTGTTTAAGAACTTCATTAAATGTAGTTAGTCCCAAATAAGGTGGCAAGTACAAAATTCGTAGTGAAGGTTCGCCGATAACCGTGTATAACTGCCCATCCTCGCCTGCTACAAACACTGGGCCTCCTCCTCCTATTGCCAGGAGTGATCACACATCCTATACTCTGCCTACTGCTCACCCAGCCATTCATGGGACCTCTTGTCCGTCATCACCATAGAAACACTCTCTGCCCATCTACCACTCCACTAAGAGCCAGGGAACCAAATCCGTTTCATCCCCCCCATACAGCCTGTAGCCCCCATAGTACCCTATGGCTGCATACCCCTTTTCCCCCACACACACCTCCACACCCAGTGGCCATCTGGAACCCACTGTGTACAAGTGGCGGCTGGCGCCACGTTCCCACAGCAATGGGGCACGGAGGTGAATGGGACATTGACACTTACAGCCAAAGAGGTGGAGCACGTCCGATGTTGTTGTGACCCAGCTGTTTTCTCCAGGTGTGCAGCCTTAGAGCTTAAGGCTGCCAGTTTCCTGGCCGGCTCCAGCAGGAGCTAGAGAAGAAATAGCTACTCCAGTGATTGCACCCTCAGGGCAGGAGCTGTCCGAGTGCTGAGGTGGCATGTGCCCGATCCCAAGCCAGGCCTGGCTCTCTGCAGAGATCTGGGATCTGCTCCCAGCTGCCTTTTCTATATCTATCCCAATCTCTAAACGAAGAGCCGGCTTTGGTGCAGAAACCACGTGGCAACCCTCAGCGAAACCCTAAGCTGCCCTGTCGAACGCTTCCCATCCGGCCACCCAAAGCAGCCTCAGCGCCCAGGGCTGGCGTTCCGCGGGACGGGTGCGAGCTAACAGTGACGAACGAAAAGCTGGGAAGCGTCCGGGTTTATTGCAGCAGAGCTGAGCCAGGCTTCTCTCGCTGCACGCAGAGGGGGCTCTGTGTCATGGCAAAGAGAGGTTGCTATGGCAATTACCGAGACTAATGAATAGCGTCTGTCCCTTTTCCGATGAATGGTCGGAGCATGAGCCTTCGAAGCGTCTATTTGCGCTAATGGTGCCCAGGGCAGCGGCAGCTGCTGGGGTGGGGAGGGCTGGAAGGCGGGACAGCGGCCCAGAACTTTTCCTTCCATTGAGCAGCTGCATTTGCTCCGAGCCCGGCTGGGGAATGAAGCACCCCCCTATACTCCTGCCTGGCGCAGGGATGTTTTTTCTTCTTCTGGTGGGCTAGAGAGGCGCTGGCCAGGAGCTGCCATGTGCCATGGGACAAGGGGACCAGCCCCAGTCTGTATTAGACTAGAGATCAGAGCAAGAAGCTGCCGTGTGTCTGTCCGTGAGTGACCGTCGGAAAGCAGAGGTGCTGCAGGGCTGTGAACAAGAGACCCCAGTGGTGAGTAACTGGGGTTGGCAATATGTGCCCCCCCTTTACAGTCGGCATCACTTCCCCATTGTGGGGGCTTAGGAACACCCCAATAGGAGGCAGCTGTGGGTCTGCGTTCCCTCGCTTCCCCCAGTGATGGGCATGGCAGCTGTAATGTACCCTTCACTGGGAATTGGGTGCTCCAGGGGTAGGGGCACCCCATCCTGATTCTGAGCACGCTGCTGTCAGGGGCTGGGCTCTGCAGCTCTGGGCCCGGAGGGTCCCCACACACACACTAGTGGGCAACAGCTCTTACCCACGTCCGCTGCCCGCTGGGAAAGGCACTCTCCCACGCACATCCCAGGGATGAGCCTGGGCACTCTGACATGCATCCCGACGCTGGGGACAGGCGCTGCCCCGATGGTGGGAATACGCTTCTGCTCCCCCTCCGCTGCATGTCACAGCTCTGAGTTAGGGGGCACGTGCACAGGCACCAGCTGATCTGAGGCTGCCTTTGCCTGACCAGAGCACGTACCTCGCTGAACCTTACAGCATTCGCTGACTCTTCGGCAGAGGCCGGGCATTGAGGATTTGGAACGGAATCATCCCACACCGCAAGGGGTTCCATTAATCACAATAAAAAGCCTTTTCATAGAATCATAGAATATCAGGGTTGGAAGGGACCTCAGGAGGTATCTAGTCCAACCCCCTGCTCAAAGCAGGACCAATTCCCCCCTTCCCTCACCCTCTAGAAATACCGAGGCCAGGGCTGCACTTAGAATGTTCTTGGACTCACTCGTGTATGAGATTTTCGGTCTGAATTTGACAGCAGCCGTCCGCCCCAAGCCGGGCACCGCCCATGGCATTGCTTCAGCCACTCCACACGAATTGATGGGCTCAGATAATGTTACTTACCCAGCTCTATTGCTCCTTATTATGCCACAAACGCAGCACGTTAGAGAAGATGAAATGCGCACTAAACCGGCCATTTCTGCCAAGTCGGCAATAAACATTTAAGAGGTTTCAATTAAAGCAACAGGTTGGAAGATGGAGCAATCCGGTTGAATGCGGCTCTAGTGCGCCTCGGAGACTCATCCGTTTGCCATGTTTGCATGGGGCAGAGAACATCAGATACCAAGAACGGCAGTAACGAGAATTGTAAATACTCGGAGACGAGCAGGAAAATGACACTCGAAGTCTGATGACAACGGTGCTTAAGCCAGACACATGGCTGCCTAGAGGTAGGCAGGCCCGTTTGAAAATGGTGATTAAACCCCTTTGTGTTTTTCCAAGCGTTTGCCAAACAGCAGCTTTTCAGTCCTATTAGGAAAAAGGACACCTCCCCCCTGCAATATTCTAGCTCACCCCAGAAAGTTACTGGCGCTTTGATTTTTTTTCCCCTCTGCTTCCCTCAATAACACAAATCCTGAACTCTGGGTATGTATTGCTCGGTTCTGAATTAACTGTCATTGCCCTGCATGCAATGGCGGCCAGCTCATTTGAAGACCTCTGCTCCGGGTGCCGCAGCGGTCAGAAAAGCAAACAAAAGATGAGGCTGCAGAAGGGCCGGGCTGGGAAATAGGAAGCAGATGATTACAGGGGCATTATACAAGGCGATGGTGTGGTCTCACCTTCAGTAGCGTTCAGTTCTAGTCACCCCATCTCAGCAATAGATATACCATAGCAGGGGGTTGGGGGAGGGAGCTTGGAAACATGCAATGAAAATGATTCAAGGCATGGACAAGACTTCGCATGAGGAGTGATTGAAAAGATTTGATTGACAGAGGAGGCCAGTGGGGAAAATGTCATAGCGGTTTAGACATTAGCGGTCGGTGGGTGCCCTTCGGCATAAAACAGGGTCAAGCGGAGGCTGGGTAAGATTGAAAAGCAGCACATTTATGACTGATGAAAAGGTGGTGCTTTTTTTCACACAACACACGTGGCCTAGTGGGGAGAGCCCTGGGTGAGGCGAGGAGACCTGGGTTCTATTTTCAGCTCTGCCACTGACCTCCTGGTTGACCTTGGGCAAGTCTTGGTGCCTCAGTTTCCCCCTCTGTATAATGGGGATAATGCTAGTGTCCTTTATACTAACGTGCTTTGAGGGCTACTGCTGAACAGCGCTAGATAAGAGCTTGGGATTAAGGGATCAGGGAAGCCAAGAGGCTGGTAGGATTCAGAAAGAATTGGGCCTTGATTTGGGTTATGAGAACGTTCACAGCTGCTAGGGAGGCTTCATTCATTGGAGCGGGTTAGGAAGGGATTTTGCCTATGGGCAGGTTATTCCATAATTGTCCACTAGGGGGGGGGCATCTTGCACCTTCCGCTGAAGTGTCCAGTCCCTATTGGCCCCTTGGTCCGATCCTGTCTGGCAAGGGCAAGTCCATTCCTTGAATCACCTTCTTGTTCCTGGGCATTTAGTGGCTTTCACAGCTGAAAGCAAACCAGCCCCCCCCACCCCCACCCCATGCAAAGGCATAATCCTTTCATCAAGGGTTGGGGCAGCTGAGAGGCTTTTGTTTGTGCCCTCGTGACTTAAAAGTGGCCCAAGGAAAGGGACAAGCCGGCCAGCGTAGACTCCCATCCCCCCGTAGAAAAGCGCCGAGAGTGGAAGAGTTCGTTCCAACCCAGCAAAGCCCAACGAACGGGGCCGCGCTAATCAATACCGCTAATAATCTGTGGCTTCTACCCAGCGCCACTCAGCAGCAGATCCCAAAGGGATTTACAGTACGAGGTCAGGAAGGATCCTTATGCCGATGTTATGCCAAGCGCCTCTCCCCAGAATAGCAGCATCCACAGTTATTGATGCAACTATGTCAACAACAAAAAACCCCACATCCCTCACCAAGTTATGCCAGTAAAAGTTTCTGTGTGTCGATCCGGCCTTTCTCTGTGTTCCAGGGCCTCTCCGGCAACTCGGTTAACTCTTCGCTTTGATCGTGTGTGCCCCCAGCTGGGGGGGGGGGGGGGGGTTTGTACAGTTTGGTGATTTTAACTTAAACACCCTAAAAATCCACACCCAGCTATTCCCAGGGGGCCGCAGGCTTGCTTGAAGAATGCATCGGGCCCTGATGCAGCAAAGCAGTTAAGCACGTGCTTAAGTTAATGGGACTTGAGCACATGCTTTAGTGCTTTGCTGAACTGAGGCCTTAAATTCCCTCCCCTCCTCATGACTCCGCCCTCTCCCCTGGGCTGGAGGCTGGCTGCTTTTTCCCACAGGGTGGCAACTCCAGCCTTCTGCTCTGGCACCTTGGCAGCCGAGCCAGCACAGTTCCTCTGGGTAGGCGGGGACGCTGGGTGCTGTGGGGTTGCACAGGGAGCCCTGGCTTGAGCCCTCTTAGCAGCTGCACCAGTGATGGGGCAGGAAGGCACTGAGCAGGCTGGGAGCTATGCAACCTCCCATCCCACAGACCGCTTGAGCCAGTGCCCTGTACCCCATGCAACTGGCTACTTGGGTTGGTGCTGCCCTGAGGATCTGGCCCATGAAGCGAGGTCCCCCACGGCTGCTGGATTCCCCCAGGGATGCTGAAGGCTAACAGCTGGCCAGGGATTCTCTGTGCTACCAGGTTTTTGTACAGCACTTAATGCAAACAGGCTAGCTCCCATGCTTTTGAAAAACACCATTTCTCCCCCGTCTCGGCAAAGATGGCTGGGAAGCTTTGTTTCACCTGCACCAGCGCTTTGCCAGCCTTTTCCCCGACACGGTGCCCGTGTCAGCCAGTAACCGAGCTGCTGCCACTGGCTGGAGTGATTCCTGCTGGAGCTGTTCAGCTGCTGAATGGATTCGGATCTGTGCTAGGGAGATATGGCTTCCCCAAGAGCCTCAGGGTACGTCTACACGGCCAGGACTCACGCTCTTGGGCCTCAGGCTGGGGGGTAGAAATAGCAGTGTAGAGGTTCCCACTTGGGCTGGCGCCCAGGCTCCGAGACCCTCCCCCTGCCAGGTTTCACAGCCCGGGCCTTGTGAGGCCCAATCACTTGACCCAGGCTCTGAGTCTTGATGCTGCAGGTTTTTCTTTGCAGTGTAGACGGACCTTCAGCTTCCTCGCTCCTGTCCACGCGGGTTAGGTGACGGGTTCCTGTCTGCTTTATGCCTGCTCCATGCTCCTGACCCCTCTGTGTTCCCAGCCCCCTGGACCACTGCCCTAGGATCTGCTGGCCTTTTCCTCGAGGGCTGGGAGTGGGGAGGACTTTCCTCCTGGCCAGGCTTGGGGTGCCGGCCTCCCCTGCAGGTGGCTGGATTAAATCACCCACGACAGAGTCAGCAGCGACCATGCAGCATGGGCAATTCTGAGGAGCAGCTCTGAGCCCGGCTGATTGGGCATGAAGCAGCCTGTGTTCGCAGCTGTGGGAAGGGGTTACACCAAAGCCCTCGCCAACGGCGGAGACGCTGACATTTTGGAATTGCCTTGTTTTCCCCAGCAGGACAGGGTGTTCTGGCTGCGTGAAGGTGTGCGGTAGCGCGTGGGCTGCACATGGACCCACACAGACGCTCGCCTGTGAGCCCAGCTCCTGCATAGGGGAGACTCTGAGCAGCTGGCTAAGTTCACTCTGGCCTCTGACCATCAGTCTGCCAGCGTAAGGGTTTTCTGCCTTCCTCTGCAGCACGGGGTCTGCTTCACTTGCTGGGATCATCTGGGCCTATCCCACCTCATCAATTCCCTCAGCACGGGGGCCCCGGGCGCTGGTGCCAGCTCAGTCTCGCCTGTTCTCCCGCTGTGGCGCTGAGGCCTGAAATGCTTCAGTCGAACCGAAGGCTTTGGGCTTCACGCAGAGGTCTCCAGGTGAAATGTCAATGGCCCGTGTGCTGCAGGATGGATCTAACGGTCCCGTCTGGCCTTGGACTCTCTGAGATGAAAACAACAGTGCCTGTAATGCGTGACTGAGGAGCCTCAGTCAGAATGACACATTTGTTGTGTACCTTGACGAAACCGGCCGATTGTCCCAGGAACCGCGCAAGAGGCTGCGGAGCCATCATGCTGCTGTGTGGCCCTTTGCGTGTCCAATCCCTTTGTTCCGAAGCCGTGAATCAGGCCCATGGGAGGCAGGGCGAGTGAATCAGGCAATGACCCTGAGCGAGGGGGAATGTTAGCTCACAGCAGAGCCAGCTGCTAGCCCGGGGTGAAACATGCATGCCGGGGCAGAGTGCGTAACGGGGACAAGAGAGAAATCCCAGCCTTTGCCAAAGACAAGAGCTGCTCTGGGCCGCTCTCCCTTGCCCTGGCCGTGCTCAGAAGAGGTTGCTGAGATATGCACCTCAGCTCCGCTGGCTCCGTGACCAGCAGCAGCACAGGGAGGCCTGGGGCCCCCGCACACCAAGACTCATGCTTCTCCTCTAGCAATCTCCCAGGCCCAGTGCATGGGGTCACCGCTGTACAATCGCTAAAGCTGCCCAGGCGACGGGGGTGTTTCCTGTGCGGCGCGCTGAGTGCCGGGAGGCAGCACGGCTCACCACGACGGGGTTAATTCTCTTTAGCAAAGACTCCGCTTTTGGCGTTTCCATGAAGGGAGCAAATGGGGAGGAACAGATGTATTACACTGAACACAGCGCTGCCTGCGAAGGGAGACAGTAAATAGAGAAATTCCAGCATCATTAACTAGGGGACGGTGACAACACGGATGGCCCGCTGTGCGCGTGTGAAGCTTGGAAGTGTTTTACAAGTGGTAAAGCTGTCTGGGATTGAAATTCTGCAGAGACGGGGCTATTTGATGTCTCATTAAAGAACACGGATTCCTGGCTATTATTTCATTTGGAGCAAATGCAAATACATCCAGCTTAGACTTTGCAGTGTACAGACAGCTGGTTAACCCAAAAGACATTGAGATTCCCCTCAGATGAGCACAATCAGAAGTGTGGTCACATCATTTCTATTCAGTAGGGGCTGCCTGGAACAACCACACACAAGTGCACACTCACTCTCACACACGTGCACACTCACACATGCACACATCTGTACACTTGTGCACATGCTTGCACATGCACAATCGCCTACATGCACACTCACATATACACGTGCACACTCACCTACATGCACACTCACACGTGTGCACACTCGCACTCTCACACATGTATACACTCACTCCCACACGTGCACACTCGTGCACTCACACACACACACACATTCCCTTGGGGAGCAAGCAAGAAATACAGCCACACATGCATATGCAGCCTGCACATACCTTTACTTACCTACCTTGCAGAAGATGATGCTGGTTTCTAACCTGGAAAGGCTTGGTCGTATTTGCCTTAGCTGATGGGAGCCTCTTTTCAGCCAATAGTAATGATACTGGCTGCCTTCCCTGTATGGATCTCAGTGCACCTCACAGTGGTTCTTTAAGCCTCACAACCCCTGCGAGGCAAGGGAGTATTATCTCCATTTGACAGGTTTGTAAACTGAGGCACAGAGCGGTGAAGTGACTTGTCTGTGTCTGGGAGAAGGACCGACTCCTGGTGCCCTGCTGGAACCACTCGACCATGCTGCCAGCGTGCGGCGAGCACCGCGGGAGCTCCCTGCTGGCTCCGAAGAAAACGAGTTCCGATGGGGTTAACTGTCATTATGGGGAACAAAGTCTACGAATGGCAAAACCTCTCCAAGTGAAGGCGCTGCCTCGAATCCACATAAGCCAGGTGCCTGGGCCTCCACATTGTGGGTCCTGGGTGTGATTCAGAAGAGTCATGAGCTCCCCATGTAGAGGTGCCCTAAGCAGATATGTTTTCTAGCTAAGATCCCCCACTGCCTTCTGATTGCAGTTTTTAGGGTAGTTAATAATTCCTCCCCTAAATCTAGGCACAGCACCCCCACCAGGATCGTGAAAGCAGCCTGCGGTGTAAAATGAAACCACAACCCATCAATGATGTCTGCTCAATATGCAGCAATGTACAGGCCTCCACAGGACACGACCCACTCGGAGAAGCGGCTGCCTGAGAGCCCTGCCTCTCTCGGTCAGTGCAGCGGAGCGAAGAACAGGGTTTTTTGGTTCGCCGGCAGTTCTGAAACATCTACAGGGAAAAAAATTGTTTTGGGTCAACCCAAAACTGATTGATTTATTTTTTGACATTTTCGGCAAATCGAAAACAAATTGTTTCAGGTTTGAGCATTTTGGTTTTTCATTTTTAAAATCAAGTTCAAGGAACGTTTAAAACTAACTCATTTTAAATAAAAAAGTGGAAATGCTTTCTTTCAAAAAATGTGCAAACAAAATGTTTAGATTTGTTTTCGGGGGGGGGGGACGGGACGGTTATGGGGGAGGGGGGGAGAATTTCCAACCATAACAATTAGCCCAAATCAACCCACATTTTCAAAATCTTTCAGTGTCACCAAATCTGCATTTTGCACCAAAAAACAAACAAAAGTTTCAGTTGAAACTCTGGCCCAGCTCTCGGACACAGTTCATGCCAGCGGCATCAATGTCAACAGATGAGGCTTGCAGGATCTACAAAGGCATATCAGGGTCTAAAACCTTTGCCAAACCCAGCCTGTCCTGCAGAGGAGAGACATCCTTGCAATGAGCATGCTGCCAAAATATCACAGAGCAGGTTTGTTAGGGTCAATGAGGTAGCAATATTGGGTAACACCAGAATGAAGCTAAGAAGAGGGCTGCTGACAGTTTCCTATTATCCTGTCTGAGACAGGGACAGCATGGGGTGCTGCAGGTCAGAAGGGAGGTGCTTGGGCTGTGGGGAGAGGGGACTGGCTAGCAGAGGGCACTGGAGGTCAGAATTAAAATGCACACCTAGGGGATGGAAGTGGGGGTGCAGGATGGGGCTGAGGTTCCTGGACAGAGCTTTACATGAGATCATGACTGGAGAAGGGATAACTCAGTGGTTTGAGCTGCTAAACCCAGGGTTGTGAGTTCAATCCTTGAGGGGGCCATTTAGGGATCTGGGGCAAAGAAAAAAGGGACAGTACTTGGTCCTGCTGTGAAGGCAGGGGATTGAACTCCACTCAATGACCTTTCAAGGTCCCTTCCAGCTCTATGAGATGGGTATATCTCCATATTAAATTAAGCAGCTCTGTTGGCAAGGCTGTGTGAGTCCCCAGCCCTGGGTTAACTGGAGCTGCTGTGGGTCAGGGTTGAGAAGTGCAGGCTGAATGTGCCCCACATTTTGCCAGCACTGTCTCTGGCTCGTCTCAGCTCTCCGCATCTTTCTCTTTGCACAGCACCAATCAGAACCACAGTTTAAAAATCAATTGCTAAACAAATCTGGGGTGTGTTGCGACAGACGTGGGTGTTGCAGTGACCTGGAATCCTTGAGCCAAGAGCGGAGTGTGCAGGCCAACGCTTAGCCAAGAAACAAAATTTTAAAAACAACAACATGGGGGTTAGGTAATAAGAAAGTAAAAGAACGGACGTGACACAAGCAGTAGCCCAGCCTGATACCGTGTTCTGAATTCCGGCTCCTGTGACTTCTGTGCCCCCCACACTGGATTTCCTTGCTGGGGTTGGGTGGGGTCTCAGCTCTGCCTTGGCTTTAAGCAGTTCTTCTGTCTTTAATTGTATTTCAAGAAGGAAAAGCCATCATGCATTTAAAGAGACGATTCAATTTGTTCCCTTGTCTCTCTGCGCCTGCCAGTTCCAAACGAATTGTCTTAATCCTTAATAGCAGAGATCAAGGGGATTTAAGAAGCATTTATTTAATTAATTAAATAGTAATGGTTGTAAATGTGCAAGGAAGCGGGTTTGTCAACCTCCATTCGATATTAAAGTCTCGTTTCTATAAGCCCCGCAACGCCTGTGTGCCAGAGAACGCTCTGTCTTTGGAACGCAGCCACTGCAATGAAGCAAAAACGAGACCTTGCTGTTCCGCCTGCGGGACGTACCGTAAAGGGGCTGACTGACGGGTTAAAATGTCACCCCTCGCACTCGCTTCCTTGGCCTTGCACCGGGTGCACCCAAGCTCTGCTCCCTTGGCTTGGCATTTGCATTCTGGACCCTGGTAAAGCCAGGGGTGAAGGCGAGAGGTCTGAGCATAGGGCTGGGAGCCAGGAGCACCACAGTACGGATCCGCATGCAGAGCAGCTCCTTCTGAAGCTTTGGGCAAGGAGCTTTGCCTGCCTTCCTTCCTTCCCCACCCGGGAGGTCTTCCTCCCTCCCAGGGGTGCTGCAGGGATTCCTCAGTCAGTGTGCACAGAGTGCTTTGAATATGGACAGCTCGGCATCACCTCTTATAATTAACATCCCTCAAGTCCTACCAGCCATAGGCACCAACTCGGTGGGTGCTCCGAGGCTCAAGCACCCACGGAAAAAAAAGGGGGTGCTCAGCACCCACTAGCCACACTGATTCCAGCTCCAGGGTTTGCCACCAATCAGCTGTTCGGCGGGCAGGAGGCACTTGGGGGAGGGGGTGCGGAGAGGAGGGAGCAGCGGGTGGATGGGGGGACCTCGGGGGAGGGGGCCGAGCAAGGGCTGGGCCTTGGGGGAAAGGGAGGAGCATGGGTGGGGCCTTGGGACCCACCGGGAAAAATACAAGTCAGCATCTGTGCCTACCAGTATTTCCTGGTGGGCAGAGACCCCATCTCTGCAAGGGAAAGTCTCCAGTTCCCCTCCAGTTTTCATTAGGAAAGGAAGAGATAATACGACAGAAAATATCATAAAGCCACTCTATAAATCCCTGGTATGCCCACACCTTGAATACTGTGTGCAGTTCTGGTCACTCCATCTCAGAAAGGATATATTGGAATTGGAAAAGGTACAGAAAAGGGCAACAAAACTGATTAAGGACATGGAACGGCTTCCGTATGAGGAGAGATGAAAAAGACTAAAACTGTTCAGTTTAGAAAAGAAATGATTCCGGGGGGGAGGGGAATGATAGAGGTCTATAAAATCATGAATGGGGTGGAGAAAGTGCTTAAGAAAGTGTCATTTATCCTTTCACATAACACGAGAACCAGGGGTCAGCCAATGAAATGAACAGGCAGCAGGTTTAAAACAAACATAAGGCAGTACTTCTTCACGCACCGCACAGTCAACGGGTGAGACTTGTTGCCAGGGGATGTTATTAAGACCAAAAGCTGGACAGGTTCAAAAAAGAATTAGATACGTTTGTGGCGGATCGGTCCATCAATGGCTGTGAGCCAGCATGGTCATGTGAGACAACCCCATGCTCTGAGTGTCCCTAAACCTCTGACTGCCAGAAGCAGGGACAAGAGGACAGGGGATGGATCACTCACTAATGGCCCTGTTCTGTTCCTTCCTTCTGAAGCATCTGGCACTGGGATGCTTCAGAAAGAATGAAGCCCAGGAGACAGGTAGATGGACCATTAGTCTGACCCAGTAGGGCCATTATTATGTTCTTACCTGACTTTCCCAATCCCTGGGCTAGTGACACCTGCTTTTAAAAGGGCCCCCCAGTGAAATCGATCTGGTTATACAGTTACAGAGTCAGCTAGTGCAGAGCACACTGATTTCTGATGCAGTGGCAAAGCTGTGAGGTTGTGTTATTTGTTTGGTTTGTCTTCTGCCTGCTGCCAGACATTTTCGGGTTAGCCCTCTGCATTTTTCCAGTTCTCCCCCCCACACACACACCTGGTAATTCCAATTTTCAAAATCGTCCTGAATTTCAAAGTTCTCCAAACAGTCACAGTCCCAGAGAATGGCTGAGTGCCCATCCCACCAGCTCCTTTGCTGGTAACCACTGCTCATAGAAATGGCAAATCTGACTTCAGTCCACCCCTCGACGCACCTGTGCATCATGCGCTGCTCAAATTAGCATCAGCCATGAGTTTAAAAAACATTCACTCCGGAGGACGTGGTGGCTGCATCGTTCCATTCAGTGCTAAAAAGGCTTTGGGGAAAGATCAAATCCAATTAGCATCCCTCTTGCTTACTTTGTTCAGATGACTTGAATCTGCAGGATTGTTCTGTTCCACTAGCTTGTGTTTACAAGATAACAAGACAGAATTGTTTTCACAGTGCCTTGTTCGATTCCGTGTATACAGATTGTTGGTTTTCGTGGGTCGCATTTTCAAAACTGGATACCCCAAATTCCTGTTTTACGCATCTAAATCAATACTCACCACAACAGGTATTCAGATGCTTAAATATGGATATAAGGGCCTAACATTGTGTCAGTGGTTCTTTTTGTAGCCTCAAAAACTTCACCATGCAGCCCTGCTGGCCAGGAGAAGGTTAAGCCTGGAGCGTCAGGTGAGCTCTGAGTATATTGGGGGAGGGATAGCTCAGTGGTTTGAGTATTGGCCTGCTAAACCCAGGGTTGTGAGTTCAGTCCTTGAGGGGGCCATTTAGGCATCTGGGGCAAAATCAGTACTTGGTCCTGTTAGCAAAGTCAGGGGGCTGGACTCAATGATCTTTCCAGTTCTATGAGATAAGTAGATCTCCATTTGCTGACACTATCTGCGGGGCTGGATGCAAGACTGATGGCATAATGATCTCTTGCTAGCTTTCTGTTTGTAAGATGAGCAAAATAATTAGAAAAAGTACTTGGAACTTCTGCTTGCAGTGGTGTTGTCGCCATGTTGGTCCCAGGATATTAGAGTGACAAGGCGCATGAGGGAATATCTTTTGTTGGACCAACTTCTGCTGGGGAAGGAGACACAGAGTGACCAGAAGAAGAGCTCTGTGGAGCTCGAAAGCTTGTCTCTCTCACCAACAGAAGTTGGTCCAATAAAAGATATTACCTCACCCACCTTGTCTCTCTTATAATTCTGTAAGGTTTTTCATACCTACAATTAGAATCATAGAAGGCAATCAGGTTGACCAGGCATGACTTCCCCTTGGTGAATCCATGTTGACTGTTTCTGATCAACTTCCTCTCCTCCAAAGGCTTCAAAATGGATTCCTTGAGGACCTGATCCTTGATTTTTCCAGGGACTGAGGTGAGGCTGACCGGTCTGTAGTTCCCCGGGTTCTCCTTCTTCCCTTTTTTAAAGATGGGCACTACATTTGCCTTTTTCCAATCGTCCGGGACCTCCCCCGATCACCACAAGTTTTCAAGACAATGGCGAATGGCTCTGCAATCACATCAGCCAACTCCCTCAGTACCCTCTGATGCATTAGATCTGGACCCATGGACTTGTGCACGTCCAGCTTTTCTAAATAGTCCTGAACCTGTTCTTTCACCACTGAGGGCTGCTCACCTCCTCCCCATACTGTGCTGCCCAGTGCAGCAGTCTGGGAGCTGACCTTGTCTGTGAAGATTGAGGCAAAAAAAGCATTTTCCACATCCTCGGTCACTAGGTTGCCTCCCCCATTCAGTAAGGGTCCCACACTTTCCCTGACCTTCTTCTTGTTGCTAACATACCTGTAGAAACCCTTCTTGTTACCTTTCACATCCCTTGCTAGCTGCAACTCTGGCAGATGACAGAACAAGGAGCAATGGTCTCAAGTTGCAGTGGGGCAGGTTTAGGTTGGATATTAGGAAACACTATTTCACTAGGAGGGTGGTGAAGCACTGGAATGGGTTACCTAGGGAGGTGGTGGAATCTCCTTCCTTAGAGGTTTTTAAGGTCAGGCTTGACAAAGCCCTGGCTGGTATGATTTAGTTGGTTCTGTTTTGAGCAGGGGGTAGGACTAGATACCTACTGAGGTCTCTTCCAACCCCAATCTTCTATGATTCTATGAGTCAGACAGTGTATCTGATCAGGAAAATGAGATTAAAGAAATTATCCCCAAAGCCTAGCCCTGGAACTGTTCCAAAGCAGAACTGGATTCAGGTGCGTTGTGAATCTTTCCTCTCTGGGGTGGGGAGGCAGAAGCCGCTGGCATATCATCCAAGACCATCTCCTCCCTGGAGGTTTGCCCAACAGCTGGCCAGCTGTTCTTAGCTCCCCTGATCTGGGGGACCTGAATCTCAGCTCACTTAACAATAAGTGAAGTGTGGCCCCTTACTGAATGAGGGAGGCAACCTAGTGACCGAGGATGTGGAAAAAGCTAATGTACTCAATGCTTTTTTTGCCTCTGTCTTCACGAACAAGGTCAGCTCCCAGACTGCTGCACTGGGCAGCACAGTATGGGGAGAAGGTGACCAGCCCTCTGTGGAGAAAGAAGTGGTTCGGGACTATTTAGAAAAACTGGACGAGCACAAGTCCATGGGGCCGGATGCGCTGCATCCGAGGGTGCTAAAGGAGTTGGCGGATGTGATTGCAGAGCCATTGGCCATTATCTTTGAAAACTCATGGCGATCGGGGGAGGTCCCGGATGACTGGAAAAAGGCTAATGTAGTGCCCATCTTTAAAAAAGGGAAGAAGGAGGATCCGGGGAACTACAGGCCAGTCAGCCTCACCTCAGTCCCTGGAAAAATCATGGAGCAGGTCCTCAAGGAATCAATTCTGAAGCACTTAGAGGAGAGGAAAGTGATCAGGAACAGTCAGCATGGATTCACCAAGGGCAAGTCATGCCTGACTAACCTAATTGCCTTCTATGAGGAGATAACTGGGTCTGTGGATGAGGGGAAAGCAGTGGATGTGTTATTCCTTGACTTTAGCAAAGCTTTTGATACGGTCTCCCACAGTATTCTTGCCGGCAAGTTAAAGAAGTATGGGCTGGATGAATGGACTATAAGGTGGATAGAAAGCTGGCTAGATCGTCGGGCTCAACGGGTAGTGATCAACGGCTCCATGTCTAGTTGGCAGCCGGTTTCAAGTGGAGTGCCCCAAGGGTCGGTCCTGGGGCCGGTTTTGTTCAATATCTTCATTAATGATCTGGAGGATGGCGTGGACTGCACTCTCAGCAAATTTGCAGATGACACTAAACTGGGAGGAGTGGTAGATACGCTGGAGGGTAGGGATAGGATACAGAGGGACCTAGACAAATTAGAGGATTGGGCCAAAAGAAACCTGATGAGGTTCAACAAGGACAAGTGCAGAGTCCTGCACTTAGGACGGAAGAATCCCATGCACTGTTACAGACTAGGGACCGAGTGGCTAGGCAGCAGTTCTGCAGAAAAGGACCTAGGGGTTACGGTGGACGAGAAGCTGGATATGAGTCAACAGTGTGCCCTTGTTGCCAAGAAGGCTAACGGCATTTTGGGCTGTATAAGTAGGGGCATTGCCAGCAGATCGAGGGACGTGATCGTTCCCCTCTATTCGACATTGGTGAGGCCTCACCTGGAGTACTGTGTCCAGTTTTGGGCCCCACACTACAAGAAGGATGTGGAAAAATTGGAAAGAGTCCAGCGGAGGGCAACAAAAATGATTAGGGGGCTGGAGCACATGAGTTATGAGGAGAGGCTGAGGGAACTGGGATTGTTTAGTCTGCAGAAGAGAAGAATGAGGGGGGATTTGATAGCTGCTTTCAACTACCTGAAAGGGGGTTCCAAAGAGGATGGATCTAGACTGTTCACAGTGGTACCAGATGACAGAACAAGGAGTAATGGTCTCAAGTTGCAGTGGGGGAGGTTTAGATTGGTTAGGAAAAACTTTTTCACTAGGAGGGTGGTGAAGCACTGGAATGGGTTACCTAGGGAGGTGGTGGAATCTCCTTCCTTAGAGGTTTTTAAGGTCAGTCTTGACAAAGCCCTGGCTGTGATGATTTATTTGGGATTAGGTTCTGCTTTGAGCAGGGGGTTGGACTAGATGACCTCCTGAGGTCCCTTCCAACCCTGATATTCTATGATTCTATGAAAGACTGAGGTTTACCAGGAGGCAGAGGGGATTCGGGCGCCCTGTTCCCACTGTGGCAGCCAGGCAGCTGTAAAATGCAAAGCCAAAGTGTCTTGCTCTTTTTCTTGGGAAGAGCCTTGAAAACAGAAATGTATCACAAGGACTGGTGGCCTGGGTCTGCCTTCTGAAAGTCAGCAGCGGATATTCAATCGCCCTTCCCCAGCCCTACAGCCATCCAGGGCTGATCGTCCAGCTTCCTATTCCTGGCTAGCAGTCCACTGCTCAAACCATTAGGCAACGCACCCTCTATGAAATGATAGTGGCTCAGCGGCGTTTCCTGATGGCATGTAACACTGCGCTGGAGCAAGCCACGGCAGAATGCAGGAGCATTGCCTAGGTCCCAGCCGCAGGAAATGGGTGCTTGGGGATGGCGCTGTTGTGCTGGTATCATAACTGAGACAAGCTGGGTGAGGTAATATCGTTTATTGGACCAAATTCTGTTGGTGGAAGGAACAAGCTTTCAAGCTTCGCAGGGCTTCAGGTCCAGAAGCTGGCCCAGTAAAAGGTATTATCCCACCCACCTTGTCTCTCTCATATCCTGGGACCAACCAGGCTATAGCAACTCTGCAAACGTTTATAACAACTGGCATTTATAGAGTATCATTTAGTCCCATGGTGCTCAACAAGTCTCACCGCTTACAGGCCTCAGCTAGGCTGAGATTTAAAGGGATGGTGTGAACCGACACGTGCCAGTGAGCATGTTTTCAGTGTCTCTTGGAGACAGGCTGCGTTTAATACCCGCCAAAGCCCAGTGGGGACTCCAAGCCGACACCTGCGAACATCACAGTTTCAATCCTACTCTAGACAAGGCTATAAACTAAACTGAGGGATGACGTCACCCGCTACCGAAATGTGCTTTTCTCTTGGGAATGGAGAATGGCCACTTTTAAACAGATACAGCAAACGCGCATCCCAGCTGAGGACGGACAGTGAAGAATTCGGCGGGCAGGGGATCTTGCGCACAGATCTGGAGCATGCGCGTAGGGTTGACGCTAATGGAGAAGAATGCTGTTCCCAACCAAACAGTGGAAACGAAGCAGTTGAAACATTTTTCAAAACATGTTCCCTGACCGAAACGATCTGTTGAATTTGACCCGAATTCAGAAAATAGGTTCAGACCCCCCAAAAATGTATTTTTCAGTCAAAAAAAAAGCAATTTCCTGAAAAAAATTCTCCCAGATCTCTATTGCATGGCTCGGCGCTGGCCCAGGACAAGTAGCCGCCGGAGAGCAATGCACTGAATGCCATAACCACAGTGCGACTCAACACCCTCCTGTCACTTTGTGCAACATGTTTGCACGTATGGGAGAGGGAGCCATGTCGCTGGGAAATAACGAAAGAATTAAGTTTTCCCCTAAGTGTCAGATCTGACGGGCCCAAGACTGAACCGCAAACCGGCCTATTTCACTCCACACATCAGATAATGTTGATATCCATGGGATATCGGCGGGAAAGCGTTGTGGACACCTCCGGAGCTCCTTCAGGGCAGTGAATGAGTGATTCCCTGTGCTCAGCTGCGGCGTGCAAGGCACGGTGACCAGGTGGTTAGTAACGAGGTTTTGTTCGTTTGACAAACGACGCCATCGGCTCTCCCACAGCCGTGGCTGTGTTTGCCCGGCAGTCTGTCAGCGCTGGAAGGACTCCGGGCGTGACTCTGCGAGCTGCTGAGCAGCTGCTGCAGGGTGCTGGGCTCCCTCAGCTCCCCTCGACCAACACGCAGCGGGGGGCTGAGATTGCTCAGTACCCCACAGCTGCTTTCCCGTCCCCTGCACGTTTGCACGCACACAGCCAGAGACCGGTGCCTGCCCATAGTGTGGGGTGGGGGCAGAGTGAGGGCAGCCGGCTTCAGCAGTGTTACTGAGCATGCTCAGTCCATGTCAGCATGCTCAGTACAAGCCTAGCAGCAAATTGGGGGGAGCGGCACGTGATCCCACATGCCCCCCCCCCCATGAGTTGCCTCTGTGAAAAACAGCCCCCAGTCCCATAGTGTCGGAGCACCCCGCAGTGTTTAATGTGTTTATCCTCGCAAACCCCCCCACCCCCATCCCTGGAGGCGCCAAATCTCTCTCAGCACCTACGTTTTTGCAGTAAAGTTTCCGTCGGCACCTGTGTCTGCCACCGGGCCCGTGTGCTGCTGCCCCCTTGTGGCTGTCCGAGTGCCTCTCTCCCGCCTGAGCCCCCGAGCGGTTCACACACCAGGGGACGACGGACCTTCGGCCGCCAGAGTCGAGTGCAGGGCCTGATCAGGGAGGCGCCCTCTGAGCAAGCCTGCTGGATCGGGCCCCTCGGGTGCGTTCACACAGAACAGCCAGGGCTTGGGAAAGAGCAAGCGAGGTGGCTGTCCTGGGTAACGTTTAGCCCAGGGGTTAGGGTACCCACGGGGGAGATGGCAGTCCCCGGTTCAAGTCCCCCTCTGCCTGAGGTGGGGAAGGGGTTTGAAGGTGAGCGCTCTAACCGTCGGGCTACGGGATATTCTGATGTGAGGCTCTCTCGAGGTCTCCTCTTGAAGCTGTTGTATGCTGGAGAAATAATTACAAGAGTCGTTGGCGCAGCGGGGGCTGGCTCTTGGCTCTGCCACCTCCTGGGTGAGTGTCTCAATGCCAAGCTGCAGAGTCATTCTCATGCTTGTGTTCTCTCTCCCTCTGGATCACTTGATCCCATCTGCCACCAGCTTCACACCCTCTGCATAAGGTTTCTGTAGATCATTCTCTGCTCTATGAACAGTTTCCTGTTTCATGCTCAGGGTGGGAACTTGGGGTCGGGGGGTTGGTTCTGGGTCCCAAGGGAGGTTTGTGGCTGCACTGGCCACTCTAATCATTGCAGTTCGGACTTGAGTTTTCTAAAATCACTTGAGACTCAAAGTCAAGGCTTCTCTTCTTATTCTACCAGCAATTCTTCTGGGCAGTAATGCGGTAAACCCCAGGGGATGGGATCTGAATTCAGAGAATAAGTCCGGCTGCTGCTTTGCAGCCTAGTCTTGCGGTCCTTTCTCAGGCAAGGCTCACGCTGATTGAGCTGGGCCTGGCTGCTCCATGTAACCTGGGCACTTACCCCCTCTCATCCCTCGGTCTCAGTAGAGACATGCTCGTGCGAGGACGCGACGGTGCAGAGCAGGACCACGCGGGCAGCTCTGCGTATTGACTGGGACAGGAGCGCCAAAAAAAGAAATGTGTCATTAGGAAAGTGTTTTGAAGTAGGAACATTCCTGCGTGAATGCCCAGCTGCCGGCATGTGAAATTAAAATCCTGCTGCTTCCATCCTTGTTTCTGGATGGAGCGGTGTTAATATGCCTGTGATGGAAGAGAGCCGTGGTCACTGGCAAGGCACTCAAAAGGGAGGCAGAGAAGGCTGCTATTGTTATAGTGGGGACATCAGTCATCCACGAGGTGTCTTCATCCTGCCCCCATCATCTGGAACATGGACGTTCATACCGACCTGCATATTGGTCACTGTATCTTCCCCCCGGGAACGACAGCAAATAGATGCCTAGTGCCTGGAGTCTCTTAGCGCTAAGGGACCGTATATGGGAGCTCCAGCAATGAACAGATCTGGGGCGTTTGCATCCAAAAGCAGCAAAGCAACCTACAAAGGGTACGTCTACACTACAGAGCCGTTGCTGGCATCGCCCCTACTGTAGGAGCAGAACACACCGACAGAAGGCGTTTTTCTGTGGGTGTAGGAACACACCTCCTCGCTGAGTCGCCGGAAGTACTCTTCTGGGGACATAGCTGCATCTACACTGGGGGGGTTGGCTGTGTCATTGGGGGGGGGGGGGGATTTCCACACCCCTGACCGATGTAGTTATGCCGCTGTAACGTTTAAGTGTAGACCAAGCCTCAGTTAAAGCAAACCTGGTTTATCTGCCCATGATCTTCTATGGGCCTTAGCCAACTAGGGACTGAAGACAACGGGAGTAGAAGATGCCAGAGTCCTGCAGAATCTAACCCACTACAGGGCAGGGGAGCAATCAGTCTGGGATACAGAAGATACATTTTCCCCACAGGTCTTTGTCCCGTAGAGGTGCCAATTCCGCACCTGAAAAGGCCCCGCTCTGTTTATCAGGCCAGGTCAGGCTAACTCGCTGTCTTTTCAAACAGCCAGCCGCTTCCTCTTCGTCCCGTCATGGCACAGTGCTAGCACTCAGGCATGGGCCTTCATGTGCGACTGAGCTACGTTTGCCACGCGACTGCTAAGCTGCGCGGCAGAAGGGAAACCATGAAAAGTTAAGGAGACAAACGAGGGGGAAGGTGGTGAATGTCCATTGGCCATCGCGCTCAGGAGGGTAGGAAGAGGGAAAGGGATCAGGTTTGGGGGACACTGGAAGCATCCAGGAGGCTGTTAAGATGTTGTTGGACAAACTCCGTTCCTGAGGTTTCCCACTTTGCCAGGTGAGACCCTCCCATTTCTCCGGTTCCCATCTCCGATCGTGAGCCTTTTCCCCAGGAGCAGGGTCTCCGTGCCTGTCCTTTCCCCATCACTTCCCTGCTCCTAGCAAGCCCTGGAGCCTGGCTCCTGGGTGCTCCTCGGCTGACCTGCCACATTCCACCGGAGTGTCTCTTCACAGGTATGCCCGCCTCGCTGAACAAAATGTGGGCCCAGTCCTGCTCCCATTTACACCAGCGCAATCCCATTGGAGTCAGTGGGGGAGCATGGGGAAAAGGGAAGCAGAATTTGGCCCTCAAGCTTCAAGTACATGTTTCCATTGTATTTATTGTATAATATATATATATTAATGGTTAGACACCAAGATAAAATGATCAACCCACTGCCAGGCGCCTGCATCACACCCATTGCGGCTCATTGGTTTGGCTGCAATGCCACCAGAAAAAATATCCCTCTTTAAAAACTAATTTAAACTAGCCAGAAAGTCTCTTGCACGTGAGTTCATGCCAAACACAATCCCTCATTCAGCAACAAACCCTCCAATTAGACTGAGCGAGGAACCCACACGGGCTTCGTCGACAAGGAAGATGGTCCTGGAGTGCATTGAACGGTCAGGCAGGTGTTTTACATCTCTGATTCAGAAGAGGCTGGAGGGCCAGTGAGAGAGCCAGAGGGGTGAGTGATGTGGTCATGTTTCTTGGTGCGTGGCAGAATGCACTCAGCAGTGCTGGGCACGTTCTGGGGAGCTGCAGCTTGGGGAGGCCAGAGGGGAGTGAATTGTGGTAGTTGGCCTAACCGCTTTGCGTGTGTGTCTGTCCGTGTGTGCACTGTCACCATGGAAATGGGTGGACTTCCTGTCCTCCTGTAACAGAGCGCGCACACAAAGGTGTCTGCCCAAACTCAGCCCCTTCTGGGGGTTGCCTTTATTCTTAAAATAAGTAACAGAGCCCCCTAAGGCAGGCCTGGCCTTGAAAGCATAAACCTTAGCTCTCACCCTCTCTGTTGAACTGGCTGTTTCATGCAGTGAGTCCTGCCCACCCTCTGGATCACTCTTGCCTTAGAGCGAGTCTCTGCCCTTTATACCCCTGAGTTAGAGCTAATGAGACTCATCTGTGCCAGCTGCCAGGATGAGTCAGCCAAACAGCTCTGCACTTCCACACAGAGTCCTAACACCTGTTACAGTGCAATATTGGTGTGAGATTCTAGTTGCGAGGGTAAAGCTGTCTGGGGCGTATGAATGAATTTGGTGGGGCTGGAGCGGGCCTTGTGCCTCACTATGAAACGAGCTGTATCTCCGTCAGCCTAATTGCATTTGAGAGGGTTTAACTGAGCATTCAGCACGTGCATTTTTCACAGACATGGTGCCAATGCACAAGCAACGTGGCTCGAATCCAAAGCTGTCTGAGTAAGAAGTATTTAAACTAAATATCTGATAATGATCCCATCGTTCTCTGATCCCGTCACCTACATTTGGAATACAATTTAAAGGGTTTAAAAGATTTGTGTATAATGTGCTTGGGAAACATCTGATTCCATCCGAGACTGTGATTATTTATTCTTCTTTATCATGCAATGTGCAACATATGGGTCCCTTTCTCCACCACAGATGACTAAATGCTGGCAGCTGGTGCTCTTAGTATATTGCAAGTGTAAAGCAAATGAGAAAAGATGTTCTTGGAACACCTCTTTGTCATTGTCATTGTCGTTAGATCGTAACAGTAGTGCAGAGGAATTGGGTAGTTCCCTTTAAATATTGAGTGAGTCCTCTAGTGGTGCTCACTGTGTCCTGTGTTTTAGTAATCAGCCAGAGCAGCAGTGTGGAAATGTAGGTAGGCTTTGGATACACCCAATTCCTGATACTACAATAATCCTCTGCCTAGCCAGTGGCTGAGGCTTCCCAAACAGGATGCTGATTTCAGGTGGGGTCAGGAGCGGATGAATTCAAGAGCAAAGAGGATCCTGTTTTCAGGCAAATGCTCATCAGGAACCGGAAAAGTAAATCAGTTAAATCTTAGATCTTGCTGCCGCTTCCACGTTTTCTGCACAGTGGTCACCATTGTAAAGTCAGCATTTACCCACAGTTACTTCTGCAGATGGGGGATCTCCAGGCTCTTTAAAATCTAACACATACTGTTATTGGAGCACTTGTGTTGCCCACCGTATCCATCAGATGCCCGCAGGGAAGGGGAAGGAAGGGGGAGTGCTGCCGAAGGGAAAGTAACGGCATTATTACCCATGGCTTTATATCACTCAGGGTTTCACTGACCGCCAGAAACAGACATTAGCGCAGAATGTAACACAGCACACTGCGTAACAGCCTCAGCTGCTGGGGACACCCTCTCCAGTTGAATGGGCACCCCTGGGCTGTCAGCAGGCTTTCCTCAGCCAGTTTCTTCTTTTTATGTTGGCGCCGAACGATGCTTGGCACCTCTCCAGCATGGTCCCCGATAGCTCTGCAAATGCTTCACAACGTTATTATCCCCCCCGCCGCCATGCCACGCCATGCGCAGAGAAACTGAGGCACCGAGTGGGCCAAAGGTCACCCATGGCCAGATTCTGAAAAGAGCTCTGCCCCCAGCATGGTCTTTAGAGGATCAGGTCACAGGTGAGTCTATGGCAGAATGAGGAACAGAACCCAGCGCTTCACCCTCCCAGTCAGGTACCCAGCCCTCTACTTGCTCCACCAGGCTGCCTCAGACCCTAGTCCAGCCTGCAGAGCCACTTGGGTGCTCTTATGTTTAACAGTATCTGTATTACAGCAGCACCTAGAGACAAGGGCCCCATTGTGCTGGCTGCTGTCCGAACATACAGCCCTTGCCCTGAGAGCTTAGGTAGGCCCACTCCTCTTATCCCAGAGCTGCTTCGCTCTGATCTGCTTCTTGGTCTGGATTTCAGGGGTATGGAGTGTCCAGAAGTCAATGGGGGTGACGGTGTCCAGCTTCTCTGGAAATCAGCCCATAATGGAGGGTTTTTGCACTTAGCTTTGATGCCAGACACACTAGACCCTGGGCTCCAGCCCAAGCCCAGATGTCTACACAGCAAAGAAACAGCCCCACAGCCTGAGCCCCACGAGCCCAAATCTACATTGCTGTGTAGACCGACCCACTATGTCCATAACAGAGCCCCGTGCTAGAGCCCATCCTGGATAGTGCAGTTTAGAATAACGGGACCATTATCCTCTATCCCATTGCGAACGCAGGGGCAATGCTGATCCGAGTTGAAGGATGGACTCCGAACACAGGTGCCAGCATGTGCTGTGCAGAAGGGTGGTTAGGGACTGATCATAAACCCATGGGAGATGCCCCAAAACGTCAGTAGACTTGGGATCAGGATCAGCATGCACACAAGGATCTACAGAACACTGGCTCCTTTTCTGTCCTGGCACCACGGCTTGGGGACAATCTTGTGTACGGTGGTGGTAAGAGACGGGCATCACAGTCTCCTTAGAGTGTAGTTGGGGCCTGGAGAGGTGCTGAAGCGCTTTGAAAGGGATGAAGGCGTCTTGATTGTAGATGATGGCATTAAGCTAGTTTGCAATCCCTAACACAGCCAACAAGCCATGCAGGCTAACCCTATCAAACCTCCATCAACTTGTTAAAGAAAGAAATGAGTGGGAAACAATCCATTACCCATAAACGAGGCAAGCCACCTGCAGTATCAGGGGGTAGCAGTGTTAGTCTGTATCCACAAAAACAACAAGGAGTCCGGTGGCACCTTAAAGACTAACAGATTTATTTGGTATCAGAGGGGTAGCCGTGTTACTCTGGATCTGTAAAAGCATAGATTTATTTGGGCATAAGCTTTCATGGGTAAAAAACCCACTTCTTCAGATGCAGTAATTACCTGCAGTAATAAGCCTGATGCCTCTATGTTTCTGTGCAGAGAATGCCCCATAGCTAAAGCACAGGTAAATGTGTTTATTTATGGACTTTTCTGTGGGGCTCATTCCCATAGTATCTGAGCACCTTACCAGTGGGTTTACCCTTACAATCCCCCACCCCATGAGCACAGTCAGGGATATTCTCCCACTTTAACCCATGGGGAAACGGAGGCACCGGGCAGTTAAGGCTGATGTTTTCAGACGCTTGGGCAGGCTCTAGTAGCCCTTGGGTAGCTGCCATTGACTAGATGGCTTTCAGACCTGCTGTTTCTTCTAAGGCCCCCATTACTGCAGTGTCTGAGCACCTGACAGTCTTTACGGTATCTGTTCACACGAGCACAGTAGGCCCTGCCATTAACCCATTTATGGAAGACAGGGAGCAGCTAAGTGATTTGGGCAAGGGCACCCAAGCACTCTGTGGCAGAGTGAGTGTCAGACCCTGGTTTACCAAGTCCCCGGGTAGCCTCCTCAACACTGGACCATCCTTCCTCACCCTGTGCTGCTTCTTACTCCATGGCTGTAAAACTGAAGCACAGAACAGGAAAAGCTGTTGCGACAGCACTTGGAAAAAACCCTGACCAATCCCTGCCTCCCTTGTGTGTTCCCGAGGCTCTTCCACAAATCAGGTTTCTCAGGACGTTGTCGTGTTGTCCCAGCAGGCCCCAAACAGCCCATGGGAGGACTGATTACCTTGGGAGAAGCTGTGACATTTGAACCAGGCACAGCATTGTCAAAAGGCCGGGCCCTCGGGTCGCTCCCCTCCGGTGAAACCAATTTTACTGCTGAGTTCAATGGGAGCAGAGCTGAAAATAGCAACACTGGAGATGCTCCCATAACGGAGCAGTTCCGAAGCTCCCCAGCTGGGAGCACGCAGACCATTTGGGCGCATGGTACTAAGAGCCGATTTTCAGTCTGCTTTGAAAATTCCCATTGCTTTCTAAGCACCCAAAACTGGCTGCCTATCAGCAGACTCACCCAAGATGCCTGGGGCAGAGACAAAGCTCAAAGCCAGGTTTCCTGAGTCGTCCATCAGTGCCTTAACCACAAGGCTATTATCCTTCCTCTGAGCTCATAATAAATCTGTTATAAGTACCCAGTGCCTGTGCCTGATGGATTGTATAGTGGCAGTTTCTCACTCAACAGAGTCTGCATCCTGCTTCCACTGTGTCGTTTCTCTCGCCTACATCTGGTATTTTCAGAGGTGTTGGAAAGTCTTAAAAGCAGCACAATAGAACCAAGCCTCAGGGCTGTAGAATCATGGCCCATTGCCATGTGTTCCTTTAAAAAAAAAAAAAGGAGTGTGATTAATATTATCCCTTAAAAAGCTTTCCTCCATCAACCGATACACTGCGCCAGCAAGAAATAGTCTGTGTTTGAAGCAAAGCATGTCAAAACTGTGGCCACTTTCAAAAACAAATAGAAAGCATGATGCTACTTTCTGCTCTCTGCCCCAGAATACTGCAAAGCGGTTAAAAGTAGATGCGATAGATGGTAAACATTGCTAGGTACCAGACGTGAGAAGGGTAAGGCCATGGGAACCAGGCGCTAAAATTGTTCTGCCTCTAATGTGTCCTAGGCTCCGAAATAGAAACATTTTACGGGATGAATGAGGTGAGTTTTGTTTTTCGCACATCTGTGGGTCTGCTCAGGGCATGGTAAATAATAATAAAATAATGATAATAATAATTAATAACTTATTATTTATTATTATTTAGGTATTATATTGCAGTAGTACTTAGAAGCCCAGTCACCGACCAGTGCCCATTGTGTCAAGCACTGTACAACACAGAACATAAGGATTTTCCCTGCCCCAGCACGGCACCGAAAAGGCAGATAACCCAGAAGCAAACGTGTCACCTCTGGCTGGGATGTGGTCTAAGTAGCTCAGCAGAGTTGGGCGTACTCAGTATGTTGATGCTCGGAAAGTGATGTTATTCCGCGTGCGGGTGCTGTTTTCTCTAAGCCAGTACCCTAGACCGTGTTCTGCAGCTGGATCTGTTGAGGGAGAAGGAGCCGTTTTCTTATTGTGTCACTTTTCCATGTAGAACTGGGAGAAGAAAGAGGAAGTTCTTCAGAGACACAGCTCCTTGAGACAATGTTATTTCAGAGTTGATCTTTCCTTGGTTTACCTATCTCCATGTGGCAATCACTCGTCGTTAGATTGCCCTTTGTCTCTTCTGTGTGTCTCACAAACTCCAGGGGACACAAGTTCTTTCTTCCACTCGGTTATTTATGGGGTGTGCATGAGACATAGATGCTGGAACTAGGGGTGCTGCAGGGGCTGCTGGCTTGAAGTGGTTTCCATCATATACAGGGTTTGCCATTTGGTTCAATGGATCTCAGCACCCCCACTGTACACATTTATCCCAGCACCCCTGGCATGAGACTGAGCAGTCTAGAAATGAAAATAAAGCGATTAGATGGGAATTGTCAACATGCTGGTACCAGCAATTCTCCATTTGCTCTCTCTGCTATGCAACAGTATTCGATTGTTGCAACAGGAGACATGTAATACAGCCTCGGCTGGATTCTGTGGCTTGCGCTCCGTTCTTGCAAAATTGTCATTGATTATATTGAGAGTTTTACAGGAACTGAGCAAGAACATCAGGACTGGGCAGTGCCTGAGCCGGCTTCTTAATGAGCCAAATCCCAGGCTGTCACATGGCACCGAGGAGGCATTGATCTGAAGAGCTGGATTTGAGGACTGCAGTCCTTTGGCTTTGTTCAGATTTGCCGTGGAGACTCAGAGAGACTTTTACTGAACCCATTTAATAGCTCTAATTAAATGTGTTAATGAAGGTGGTTGAAATTCACTTTGCGGCTGTCAAGCAACCCATGAGCACTAAGCCGTGCGTCTCTGGGTCCTGGGGGCTCCTTAAATCAAGTCGTTGAGAGCCCACAATGAGGCCCATCATGCTGAACTTCGTTATCATGGCTGCACTGAATAGGTATCCTGAGCAAACAGCACTAGTTAAACTAGCCAAGCGCTATCCCAGCATGCCCTGGGCTCTGTGTCAAACCCAGGATAGATTACCTGGGGCTGGGCTTTCTTTTTATTGCTGCAGAGTCCCAGTGGGGAATCTGGAGAGAGAAGTCAGAAGGTAGAAATAAGGCACAAGATTGTAACTTGACATTGATTAGCCTCACTTATTTCCAGTCTGAATTCGTCTGGCTTCAGCTTCCAATCATTGTCTTTTGTTCTGCCTTTGTCTGCTAAAGTAAAGAGCCCTCTACTATCAGAGATCTCTTCGCCATGGAGGTACTTACACACCATGACCAAAGGACCTCTCCGCCTTCTCTTGGATTAAGGAAATAAATGGAGCTTCTTTCATCTCTCCCTGGAAGGCAGCTTTCCCAGACCTCAGATCACTCTTGTAGCTTTTCTCTCAACCTTTTCAAGTTTGTCAACATCCTTTTCAAAGTGTGGACACCAGAACCGGGGCCAGGATCCAGTAATGGCCCCACTAATGCCCTATACAGAGGTAACACCACCTCCCGGCTCCTTATGTACATCACTTTGTTTAGACACCCAAAGATCAAGTCAGCTTTCTAAGCCACCGTACTGCACAGGAGCTCACTTTCAATTGGTTTCCACGAGGAACCTTACATCTCTTTCAGCACCAGGCTACAGAGTCTCTGCTGGCACAACCCCCTAGTGTAGACACAGCATACGCCAACAGGAGGCGTTTTTCTGCTGACGGGAATGCCGCCTCCCTGAACGACATTAGCTATGCCACCAGCATAGCTGCCTCTACACTGGGGGGCTTGTCTTCATTGCCGTGTTGGCTGGGTTCACACCCCTGGCTGACATAAGTGCAAACCAGGTCTCACTGCTTTCCAAAATACAGCCCCTCCCCGCATCTGGAGAAGAGAAGACTGAGAGGGGACATGATAACTGTTTTCAAGTACATGAAAGGTTGTTACGAGGAGGAGGGAGAAGAATTGTTCTTAACCTCTGAGGATAGGACAAGAAGCAATGGGCTTAAATTGCAGCAAGGGAGGTTTAGGTTGGACATTAGGAAAAAGTTCCTGACTGTCAGGGTGGTTAAGCACTGGAATAAATTGCCTAGGGAGGTTGTGGAATCTCCATCATTGGAGATGTTTAAGAGCAGGTTAGACAAACACCTGTCAGGGATGGTCTAGATAATCCTTAGTCCTGCCATGAGTGCAGGGGACTGGGTTAGAGACCTCTCGAGGTCCCTTCCAATCCTATGATTCTATGATCTTGTAAGTGTAACCTACATTATTTGTTCTTAGATGGTTGTCCCTGCATGGCCTGCATTAAAGCATGTGTTGTTCAAATGAGCCCGCCTTACCAAGCGAGGGAGATCGCTCTGTGAAACTGGCCTGACCTTATCAGCATTTACCACTCCACCAATTTTTGTGTCATCCCCAGACCTTATGAGCAATGGCTTTATATTTTCTTCCCGATCTATAGATGGCAAGGGGAACAAAAGAGCTACCCTCTTCAAAAGCGATTAGATAGTTAGCCGCAGAGCAGTGGAGGCCTTATTATTGATTATTTCCGGTGTTTGAGCTTTCAGAAGTGTGCTGGGCCTTCTCCAGAGACACGCTGGCAGGGGAGATGGATTAGAAGACAGAGAGAAGCTAAAGGATGAAAACACGCCCCGATAACCTAAAATTCCACCTGCCATACAATAAAGTCTGTTTTTGCTGGACTGCATTGTTATCCACCTATGAATCTAGAGGCTATCTAAAGCGGGACCTCGGTAGTATACGGGTTTTGCATACTGCTCTTTTACAGCCAGAGTCATGGGTTCAAATCCTGCATTAGCTCCAATGGGAAAATCGGTTTGCTCACCAAAATCTGCTGGAGCCTAGCCCAGAATCACCTCTTAATTAGGTAGGGGATTGGCCAGGGCTGCTCAAGGAGCCTGAAGCAGCCGGGAAGGGCTGTGAGTCTCAGGTGAGGTACACTGGAGGAGCTATGTTTGTGCAGGCCCGCAAACTACAGGGCAAGGCAGGGGGCTGGAGCACATGAGTTATGAGGAGAGGCTGAGGGAACTGGGATTGTTTAGTCTGCAGAAGAGAAGAACGAGGGGGGATTTGATAGCTGCTTTCAACTACCTGAAAGGGGGTTCCAAAGAGGATGGATCTAGACTGTTCTCAGTGGCAGCAGATAACAGAACAAGGAGTAATGGTCTCAAGTTGCAGTGGGGGAGGTTTAGGTTGGATATTAGGAAAAACTTTTTCACTAGGAGGGTGGTGAAGCACTGGAATGGGTTACNGGTCGGTCCTGGGGCCGGTTTTGTTCAATATCTTCATTAATGATCTGGAGGATGGCGTGGACTGCACTCTCAGCAAATTTGCAGATGACACTAAACTGGGAGGAGTGGTAGATACGCTGGAGGGTAGGGATAGGATACAGAGGGACCTAGACAAATTAGAGGATTGGGCCAAAAGAAACCTGATGAGGTTCAACAAGGACAAGTGCAGAGTCCTGCACTTAGGACGGAAGAATCCCATGCACTGTTACAGACTAGGGACCGAGTGGCTAGGCAGCAGTTCTGCAGAAAAGGACCTAGGGGTTACGGTGGACGAGAAGCTGGATATGAGTCAACAGTGTGCCCTTGTTGCCAAGAAGGCTAACGGCATTTTGGGCTGTATAAGTAGGGGCATTGCCAGCAGATCGAGGGACGTGATCGTTCCCCTCTATTCGACATTGGTGAGGCCTCACCTGGAGTACTGTGTCCAGTTTTGGGCCCCACACTACAAGAAGGATGTGGAAAAATTGGAAAGAGTCCAGCGGAGGGCAACAAAAATGATTAGGGGGCTGGAGCACATGAGTTATGAGGAGAGGCTGAGGGAACTGGGATTGTTTAGTCTGCAGAAGAGAAGAATGAGGGGGGATTTGATAGCTGCTTTCAACTACCTGAAAGGGGGTTCCAAAGAGGATGGATCTAGACTGTTCTCAGTGGTAGCAGATGACAGAACAAGGAGTAATGGTCTCAAGTTGCAGTGGGGGAGGTTTAGGTTGGATATTAGGAAAAACTTTTTCACTAGGAGGGTGGTGAAGCACTGGAATGGGTTACCTAGGGAGGTGGTGGAATCTCCTTCCTTAGAGGTTTTTAAGGTCAGGCTTGACAAAGCCCTGGCTGGGATGATTTAGTTGGGATTGGTCCTGCTTTGAGCAGGGGGTTGGACTAGATGAGCTCCTGAGGTCCCTTCCAACCCTGATATTCTATGATATTCTATGATGCATTGCAGAGCTGGCCAAGGCCTGCCCAGCCTGTGTCCTTTACTTTCCCAGCTGCCTTGAAAAAATGCACTGGCTCCCTTTCCAGCTGGTAATGCTTTTTCCAGCAGCTCCATTTCCCTGTGCTTAGCGGCTGCTTCGGTGTTTCAGGCTTGTTTCCTCGGTTCACAGGGTTTTCACAAACGGAATTTCATTCCAGCTCGTCTCTGCTGGGAGCCCTTTATACTTTACCCCTCTCTGTGCTAATCAGCTTCCGTAATGGCCCCATTTCCTGCAGGCCAGGGCCAGGATCATCCACGCAGCTGCCCAATTTTGCAAATCTCTTACAGGTGTTCAGGGCCCTGGCCAAAGATTGCAGCCGCTGCAGCCTGTGGGTGTTTCACTACCCTACTGGCCTCATGCTACCAGGAGCAACTGAATTGAGCAGCCAAGCATCCCGCTGGACATGGCTTCTCCCTCCCCCCACCTCCGGCATTCCCCTGGTGTGCTGTTCTCTGTGCACAGAGCAAAGATCTCAGGGGGCAGCAGGGAGAAATAACTCAATAAAGGATGATCTGGAAGTCCGGAGAGGCGGGTGCGCTTTGTAGCTCTGCCACTGACTTGCAGCATGATCTCGGACAAGTCATTTTTCCTCTCCGGGCCTCAGTTTCCCCATCTACTAACTGGGGATAATACTGCTGCCCTCACAGGTGTTCAGTTGCAGCCTATAAATAAATAACTAATAGATGAACCACTAGAACTGCGATCAGAATTGGGCCAGTACGTCCAGGGAAAGTGCCTCTTTCGGGATAGAATCATAGAATATCAGGGTTGGAAGGGACCTCAGGAGGTATCTAGTCCCACCCCCTGCTCAAAGCAGGACCAAGCCCCAACTAAATCATCCCAGCCAGGGCTTTGTCAAGCCTGACCTTAAAAACCTCTAAGGAAGGAGATTCCACCACCTCCCTAGGTAACCCATTCCAGTGCTTCACCACCCTCCTAGTGAAAACATGTTTCCTAATATCCAACCTAAACCTCCCCCACTGCAACTTGAGACCATTACTCCTTGTTCTGTCATGTGGTATCACTGAGATACTTGCCCATGGCACCAAATTAAAGAGTAGCAGTCAACATGGTCCTAGTAGCCCCTGAAATTCCCCAGGCTTTGGGTTGTCCAGCTGTGCTCTGAAACGTAACATCATGAAGAGCTGCGGAAAATAATCTAGTCTTTAATCCAATGTGAGGTTCATAATGGACATGGGGAATGAGTCAGACCCTATTCAGTATTCAGGGCTTTCTGCTGAGTCATGCTGAGTGCCTCCTTCAAAGTCCTGAGCAACCTCAGATCCCACTGGAATTGAGGATGTTCTGTGCTTTGCTAGGTTAGGGCATTAAACAGTATTGCTTAACCTGTCAGGAAACCCTTGGATTGGAGGTGAGCAGGGAAGAGTGAAGGCCCCTAAAAAGGTGTATGGATCCACAGAGCTCTGGCAGCAGTTGCAAACAGCCAGGGGGAAAAAACAGAGCAAGATGTAGGTGAAATCCACACCACTGAAACTGATTGGGTTGCACAGTCCAATTGCAGTCACCGTCTGACCCCTAGCCCGGCTATCAGCCAAAGGGGCAGAAATGGGAACACTTTCATCAAAATCTAAAGCAGTTGCATTCCAGAAAGCACTTGGGAAATGGGTTTTATGGGCTTCAAACACTCCAAAATATGCTCCTTCTTTCAAGACATGTGCAGTCCTGACCTGGTCATATTCCATACCATGGGCACTCTCCTCTCCCAAACAGGGCCCTGCCTGTGCATTTTCCGATCCACACAGAGCCATAAAATTTATAACCACCTGAGAGAATCTGTCAACTTACTGCAGTGCATGAATTTCCCCTTGAAGTACTATCTGTAATTTCTCATGACACAAAACCCCGAAAGCGCGGGATTCATCAGGACACTGCCTTCCATCTCACAGATGCTGTACAAGAAACATCAACTATCGTCCAGAGATATTGTCATGATGACAAGGAGTAGAGATTCATTTTAAAACTTACCTGGCTCTTTATGGCTACAGGAAGGATTTTGTCAGGAATTTAGCCCATCCAGGAATTGCACCTAAACTCTACAGACTGCTCTCCCAAGAGGGAATAAGTTTAGTGAGTTAACAAAGCCAGGTGACGCTGCGGGACTAGTGGCTCTGTGGTTACTTACTGCTCTGAACTCCTCTGCTATGTTTCACGGCACACCATCGGAGAAGTTCGATAAAAACATAGAATACTCTTGCTGGAAGGTTGCAACACAACACAACTTTATTTCTCAGAAATCAGAATGATAACACACAAGAAACCAAAACAGCGTGAGACAAAACAGGCTGCTTGCCAGAAAACAGAGAGGCACAACCCATCTTAGTCTAGGCTGACTGGCTGCTAACTGACTCTGATCATCTCATGTTTCTCTAAAGAGCCCTAGCCTGCGAGCAGGACCAGGAAACCCCCTGACATTTTAAGTGGTGCTTGCAATTCTTACCCAGTCCTCGAAATACCACAAGACCTGGGTTTGATACTCCCTTGCTCCCAGCCCTGGCAAGACAGAATACTCAGCCCTGGTTGAGCACCACTCCACAGTCGCTGCTTCTGCTTGATGCAGCAGAGATCAGTGCTGTAGGGAACCCTTCCAGTCCCCCCCCTCCTCCCGTGTGCTGATGGGAACAGGGTGTCTAGCGACCTCCCTGTCAGGGTTACCAGCGCCTCGTTGAGTTTTCTGTAACCTCTGCAGAGTGGTCACCTGAGGAAGTGAAACTGTCCACAGGGGCTGCCCCAGCCCCCAGGCCTCTCAGGTGGCGACACTCGACCCTCCCTGCAGTAGGGGTGTGGCCCAGCTTTGTAATCACCTAATGAGATGTAATAATGGAATGCTCTGCTCCGTGAGGGGAAGTTATTGTCTATTGGGTTATAAGAGTTTCCTGTGTGAATGTGTTGTTCTAGCTTAATAAGGGGGAGGGGAGGGAAGCAGTACAATGGATCCAGATAAGCAACCTCTGGACAAACTCTTGGGGGCCAATTACAAGAAACGATTAGCTTCGAAGATCCTATATCTTGTCTCCAACAAGCTACAAGCCTTGTTCTGCCAGTGCTGGGAACTAACAGGTTAAAAGGCCAGAAAGGGACTTGATTCCTTTGAAGGGGGTGACCAAAGGAACAGCTGTTAAAGGATTCTCTGTCCCGAGGCTGAGAGAGAAATGGTTTGTGATTAAGGGAACAGATTCTGGCAGAGGGACCCTAGGAGTCTGGGGGTCTAAACAGGGATGGGCGCGGCTATTTTGGGGGCGCCGGCGCCGCGGCCGCCCGTTCAAATTTGGGGGCGGGACCTTCCGCCGCCTAGGGCGCCGGAAGAGCTGGCGCCGCTACTGGGTCTAAAGGCAGTTTAGACCTACCAGGATCTCCATGTGGAAGACGGTTAGACACCGGGTATGTTAGACGTGCCTGGAGTCTGGTTTATTGTTTTACAGTCTGGTTTTCTCTGAGATGCTTTTGTTTGGAGAAGTGATGCCTTGCTTTAAGGTGGCTGTCTGGTCACTGGGTACCACTTCCATTGTCCCAGAACGGGACATGAGTCGGACCTGGTGGGTGATCACGGGCGATACAGCCCGGTCCCAGTCTGGGACGGGAGAATTTCAGGGTTCTGCCCTGAGACATGAGATGGTAACCAGAGAGGAGGTGTTCTTGGGGGGACCAGGATGGTTGACACCCTGCACTAGGCCTCCCAGTCAGACCACCCTCCCCATAAGTCCCCAGCCCTTCCACAGATCCACAGAAGAAGGGAAAAGGGGTGGGGGTGTTGGTTGACTGTCCACCTAAACTATCCCCTTCTGGTTTAAGGCAGCACTGCTGCCCTATTCCCCATCCCCACACGCCCCAGGGACAGCCGTCCGTTTTTCACTTTGAAAATCTGGTCACCCTAGATGGGAAGGCCCCAGCAACAGAAGGCCTGGCGGGGAGGAGTCACTCCATTAAACACAGCAGGATACATGAGCCGTAGCCCACTGCTGAGTGTGCCCACAGGATGATCCACCCAGCATGTGAGTCTGTTACAGCCCCAGCTAGAGAGACTTGGCCCTTGAGCTGGAGAGAAACAGCCTCCCCTCAAAAAACATTCTCCTGAAGTCACTGACAAACCGGTTAATTTCAGGGTCTCAGAAGGAGGCTGTGTTTTATAGGCAGGCTGGGCTGCAAATCCCCAAGAGATTGGCCAGGAGATTCAAAAGCGCCCAGTGATTCTGGGAACCTGAATTCTTCGTCGCCTGATTTGGCATGCCTGCCGCTCTCAGAAGCTGCTGGGCACCCCCGGCGCCGCGCGGGATCAGTGGCAGCTGCAGGAGCTCAGCGCCTCTGTGAATCAGACCCAACTTGTCTTACCCCAAAAGCTGAGACACTCAGAATCGCTGGACACTTTCAAAATAACAGAGCTGTACTCTTTGGCGGGAATAATAACAATGCCTGGCTCGGAGAGAGTTCATTCATTCCTTCATCACAGAGCAGGGGAGTATCATTGTCCCCATGTCACAGATGGGGAAACTGAAGCACAAGGAACAGGGGGGTGAGGGAGAGTGACTTGCCTAAGGTCACCTAACAAAGCAGTGGCAAGGCCAGGGGTAGAATCCAGGCTTCCTGAGTCCTGCGCCAACATGCTATCCACTAGGCCACACTGCCTCCCTAAAGCACAGCTCCCAGTGCCTCCCACGTGGGGTTCAGGACCCCGTCTGGAGCTGTTCGAATTTGCCTGCCTCATCCCACCGCTACATGGCTGTTGGCCTGCATTGTCAAAGGGGACGAGTGACTGTGGCTGCCCTAAAAAGGTCTCAAATTGGGCACCCAAAACACAAGGCACCAAGAATCTCTAGTCACCTTGGCAAACGCAGGCTGCTGCCTTTTACCTGAGTCCCAGGCAGCTCCGCTCCCCCACTGCTAAATGACATCGCCGAAGCAAACCATTCTTGGGGAAATTGTTCCTGGGCTGGTTGGGTGGCTGGGTGGCTTTTTCTGGGAACCTGCCAGTTTCTTCCGCACCACGGCAAGGGAGATCTGCCTGCCTGTTCTGTTTTGTGACGCGTCCCTGGCAGAGCAGAGTGGAGTCCCCGAGTCCCACTGCCCTTTAGCTGTACAAAACTCCACCAGTGACTGTGCATGCTCCTAACATTGGCTAGCTGCTGTGTCGGCCTCCCGCTCGGTCCCCACTTAACACAGCCATTGTGCTATTACGATCCTGCTCTCGGCCTTCACCCAGCGGGGCTCCTCTATCTCGAAGGGCCCGACACAATGAGAGAGAAACACACGCACAGCACCTTGCTCGCCGCCAGGATCGGTTAAAGAGCAGAGCTTCCCCTTCACACGTCTTCCCCCAAGCGCCTTCTACGCTGCGGCTGATGCCTGTGATCTAACAGCCGGCTCTTTCTGTCTCTTGCAGCTGACCTACCTGCCTCCTCCGTGGGGCGAGTGTCACTCGTCGGATGTGGGGTTAGACTTTTTCCCCGTTTACAGTATCACGGCTTGCCGGATTGACTGTGAAACCCGCTACATTGTGGAAAACTGCAACTGCAAAATGGTCCACATGCCAGGTCAGTCTGCGTGGGGATGCGTGGAACGTACCTGACCGCGTGTGGTCGGGCTGGTGCCTTAGGCTCTTGTTTTGGCAGTAGGACAGTAGCCACATCATCTCAGGTGGGAGCTGGAAGCCCTGATGTGGTGGGTGGGCTCCTCATGGTATTTTTCGGGTTTGCTCTGGTGCCTCCCACAGGGCAGTGGGTGGTGTCTGCATTTCAGTGGTGATGTCTGCAGCCTCCACAGTGAGCCAGGGCTGCAGGATCGAGCTCGGCGCTTGGAAGGGGCTGTGTACGTGCCAACGGTTCATCTTTCAAAGCACTTGCTTGTGAAGGGAGCCAGGCTGGGCTAGTGGCATGTGCATTGACCTGGCACTCAGGAGAGTTGAATTCTCACCCTCGCTCTGCTGCTGACTTCCTGGGTGATCCTGGGCAAGTCAGTACCCCTCCCCGTGCCTCAGTTTCCCCAGTGATAAAATGGGGGTAAAATACTAACCCCCCCTTGTAAAGTGCTTTCATATCTACTGATGGAAAGTGCTAGATGAGAGCTAGGCACTATTATTATGTTGCTTCCTGTCACTCTTCCTGCCACGTTGTACAACAGAGAGACATGATTTATCCCACTGGCCGCCTGGACCTTGAGGCCTGGCTCTGCTCGGCTACTTTGTACTGCTCCAAGTGGCACAAAGCAGCCAGAAACACAGCACCTCTGGCTCCCCATGGGTTCGCCCTGCCTAGGGGCAGTTCCTGGATGTTGTACAGATGCTGCAGTGGTGGCATTTTGCCCAGACTAGAGCGTGTGGCAGGGGAAAAGAGGGGCTGGCCAGAGTGCTCCCCTGAGCCCCAGCTGGTAGAACGGCCCCTTGGAGCAGGACTGGCTCCTGGCCAGCCTCAACAGCTGCCTTATCCCACCCCCACTCCAACAAAAGTTGGAGACCAACATTTCCTTTGTCCCAACCTCACTGGTCTGCCTGTCGCACAGAATCTAGGCCCGTAGGCCATCACACCTAGGTGCAGACTGGCTCTGCTTAGCAAGGAAGATTAATAGATTCCTGCCCCTACCCATAGCATCCCACTTGTCATTACGGTGCGGGGTAGATTCCTGACCCCCATTGATGCCAATGCCAAAACACCTATTGATTTCAGTGGGGCCAGGATTTCACTGCTAGAGGGCTTAGGCTCAGTTCATGTACATGAAGTAGGCTGCTGCTGTCTCTCTGAACCCAGGGCTCCTGCAGGATCTCAGAAGCCTAGAGTGTGTTTGCAGTTAAAATTCATCACTCCATATAAAGGAAACACTCGCCGGAAACACTAGGGAAGCACTACTATTATTAGCTAATAGAAAGGGGGGATTTGATTGTTAGAAATATAGATAGTTGGGTTTCTATTAGAAATATAGTTATTGGACTGGGAGAACCACATGGTGAATTGCTTGCCGGGTTTGAAGGTTGCAGATCTCGCTTAGATATCTCGACATCTAGACAGACTTTTGGGCAGTGCTGGGGAGAAGCCAGCAGTTGTGGTTCATGTAGGTACCAGTGACATAGGGGAACGATAAGAGAGAGGTCCTGGAGGCCAAATTTAGGCTGCTAGGTAAGAGATTAAAGTCCAGGCGCTCAAGGTGTCATTCTCTGAAATGCTTCCAGTTCCACATGCAGGGCCAGAACTTCAGGGTCTCAATGCATGGATGAGACGACAATGATGTTGGGAGAAAGGATTTAGGTTTATTAGGAACTGGGGAATCTTTTCGGAAAGGAGAAAGGATGGGCTCCACCCAAACCAAAACAGAACCAGTATGTTGGCATGAAAATGTAAAAGGTTGTAGAGGAGTTTTTAACTAAGGGCGGGGGGAAAGCCGACAGGTGCGTATAGAGACGCAGGAGGATTTATGAAAGGGGATACTCCATACCCAGGAAAGAGGAGAGGATAGAAGTTGATAACATACAGGTAGGAACTGAAGAGAAACAGTCAAATGAAAAAGAGTCCCATACAGTTACATCACATGAAGTCAGTCAACTAAATATTGACAAATTTTAACTGCTTGTATACAAATGCAAGAAGTCTAAATACTAAGATAGGTGAGTGCCTGGTATTAAATGAGGATATTGTTATAAAATGCATCACAGAAACTTGGTGGAATGATGATAATTAATGGGACACAGTAATACCAGGGTGCAAAATATAGCGGAATGTCAGAGTATCATAGAAGATCAGGGTTGGAAGGGACCTCAGGAGGTCATCTAGTCCAACCCCCTGCTCAAAGCAGGACCAATCCCCAACTAAATCAGTAGGTCAAACTGGTGACGGAGTGGCACTATCCATTAAAGAAAGCATAGAGTCAAATACAATAAAATACAGTAAAAATCTTAAATGAATCAAACTGTACCATAGAACCTCTCTTGATAGAAATTCCACGCTTGAATAATAAGCATATAGCAGTAGGAATATACTACCCATCGCCTGACAAGGATGGGGACTGTGAAATGCTTAGGGAGATTAGAGAGACTACAGAATAGAAAACCCAATAGTAATGGGGGATTTCCACTATCTCCACATTAACTGGGAACATGTCACCTCAGGACGGGATGCAGAAATAATATTTCTAGATACCATTAATGACAGCTTCTGGGAGCAGCTAGTCCTAGAACCCACATGGGGAGAGGTAATTATTTTCATTTACTTCTAAGTGGAGCACAGGATCTGGTCCAGGAAGTGAATATAGCTAAATTGCTTGGTAATCGTGTCTATAATGTAATTAAATTTAACATCTTTGTAGGGGGAAAAACACCAAAAAAACCCACCACAGTAGCATTAACTTCAAAAGGGGGAACTACGTAGAAATGAGGAGGCTAGTTACACAGAAATTAAAAGGAACAGTCACAAGAGTGACATGCCTGTGAGCTGCGTGGAAACTTAAAAAAACCCCACCAGGATAGGGGCTCAAACTATATGTATCCCCTAAATAAATGCATAAAAATACTAAGAGGACAAAAAAAGTGCCACCGTAGCTAAACAACAGAGTAAAAGAGGCAGTTAAAAACAAAACAAACACTTTTGAAAATCGGAAGTCAACTCCTACTGAGGAAAATAGAAGGGAGTATAAACTCTGGCAAGTCAAGTGTAAAAGTATAATTAGGCAGGCCAAAAAAGAATTTGAAGAACAACTAGCAAAAGACACAAAAACTAACAGTAAAAAATTGTTTAAGTCCCTCAGAATCAGGAAGCCTGCAAAACAATCAGTGGGGCCACTGGATGATTGAGGGTGTGTTATTTGTTTTATACATAGCTTAGCAGACTCTAATGTGTTCTGTACAGACTTTATCTGATTTATTCACATTTGTATGCACACATTACACCAGAAAGGAGCACTCAAGGAAGACAAGGCTGTTGAGGAGAAGCCAAATTAATTCTTTGCATCGGTCTTTACTGCAGAGGATGTGAAGGAGATTCCTACATCTCAGCCATTCCTTTTAGGTGACAAATCTGGACCTATATATACATCAAAAAGGATGAAGTCTAAATTAGCTGTTACCACTCAAGAAAGAGATCTTGGAGTCCTCGTGGATAGTTCTCTGAAAACATCCACTCAATCGGCAGCGGCAGGTCAAAAAAGCGAACAGAATGTTGGGAATCATTAGGAAAGGGATAGGTAATAAGATAGAAAATATCATAATGCCATTATATAAATCCATGGTACACCCACACCTTGAATACTGTGTGCAGTTCTGGTCGTCCCATCTCAACAAAGATATATTAGAATTGGAAAAGGTACAGAGAAAGACAACAAAAATGATTAGGGGGCGGAACAGCTTCCATATGAGGAGAGATTAAAGAGACTGGGACTGTTCATCTTAGGAAAGAGACGACTAAGGGGGGATATGACAGAGGTCTATAAAATCATGACTGGTGTGGAGAAAGTAAATAAGGAAGTGTTATTTACTCCTTCTCATAACACAAGAGCTAGGGGTCACCCAATGAAATTAATAGGCAGCAAGTTTAAAACAAACAAAAGGAAGTATTTTTTCACACAACGCACAGTCAACCTGTGGAACTCATTGCCAGGGGATGTTGTTCAGGCCCAAAGTACAACTGGGTTCAAAAAAAGAATTAGATAAGTTCAAGGAGGACAGGGCCATCAATGGCTGTTAGCCAAGATGATCAGGAACACAACCCCATGCTCTGGCTGTCCCTAAGCCTCCAACTGCCAGAAGCTGGGACTGAACAACAGGGGTTGGAGCACTTGAAAATTGCCCTGTTCTGTTAATTTCCTCTGAGGCATGTGGCACTGGCCACTGTTGGAAGTCAGGATACTGGGCTAGATGGACCAGTGATCTGAACCACTATGGCCATTCTTATGGATAATGGGGATTGGGAAATAAAGAAGCAGAAATTATTCTTACTCTCTTTGGGATGCATATCATTTGACTGTGGCCCCAGATGCAAACTATACTCTGCGATCAATTTATTCATCACTGAAATGCAGACACCTCTGGGAAGGAATGCAAAAGCTGATTAAAAACTCACGGCAACAGTGCGTAATAGTTTGTCATAGGAAGTGAGGCTACCATGCCCCATTGAAACTGCAAAGGGGATGTAATTACCAGCCCCCTACCCTTGTGAAAAGTGTTGTGGGGTCATGAATGACCACAAATGGTCAGGGATTTTTTTAATATTTCATCTCAAAGAAAGAGTGCAGCACAGTGCATCTCTAACAGAGCGTCAAGTCCTAGGACCTCTGAACAGAGAGGCAGAGCTATTTCTGCTGATTCAGCCTGGCAGCCAGACCAGATGGGCCCTATTAAGTTAAATTCAGAAGTATAGAGAGGTTGAGTGTCTCTCTGCAGAAGAAGAAACTAGGGACAGTGAGGGAAAAAGCCCTCTTCAGGAGAACAGCCAAGTTCAGGGGAAAGCTTAGGCTCAGGTTTAGGATTTGTTTTGTTGTTTTTCAAGTTAACAATAAGTCCCTGGTGTGTGCATGCTGCGTTAGAAGCAGCTTCGGGAATGTCACCTGCTTACAGATCCATAGCACCGTGCCACAACCTTATTTCAGTTCTGAAAAGGTGCCACTTATTTAATCAGCAACACTGCCGCACCTGAATGGTGCTCAGAGATCTCCCATCCAAATACCGACCTAGGCTAACCAAGCCTCACCTGTAGGAGCTGACAAGCTGGACTAGCTATGGAAACCCTTATCCCATGTTATATGTGAAACAGCCAACTCCAGTATGTGATCTCCAGAGAGATGCAGCCCAGGTGCAGATTAGACCCTGCCTCTCACCCTACGCTGCACACCCTCTGTGTAAGCCTCTGTACCTGCACCAGGTTATTGGCAGTGTGTGTACACACAAGAGGATGCCTAATGCATGAAGTCAGCTGCTTTCTTGCTGTAGTCGCTGGCCTTCCACCGTGCTCTGATTTCTGACTCCACGTGTTTCCCTCTTGCCTTGTGTTTCTTTTCTGTGCAGGGGACGCTCCGTTCTGTACTCCGGAGCAGTATAAGGAATGTGCAGAGCCTGCGCTGGGTTAGTACACCGGAGGGGCTGGCCGGCTCGTTAGGGCTGTTTGGGATGGCCGGCCTGGCTCTTTGCAGAGTATAATGGCTGGGTCAGACTCCCCGAAGCTGCCTGTACCCCCTTTCCCACTGGGCCAGGATTAATCCAGCAAAGGCAGCACAGGGACCGTTTCTGATGGCAGCCGAAATGGCATTGCATGCAGGTCCCTCCAGTCCCATAGGATCATGTTCTAACTTCATTCCGAGCCATTCAAAGCTGCACGCTTAAAGCTGAAGATGCTGGAATAAAGAACCACACGCGCCATATTCTTACGCCTCGGGGACCCCTCGGCCACAGTTCGGAAGTGGCACATGGGACATGCTGGGGAATTGGGCTGCGGGGCAGGCAGAATAGAGAAAACTCCCAATGGGATGGTGTAACCCCACTGACCCAGAGTCACTGCTGTGTTGCCCGCCCCCCGCCCCCATCCGACCCCCTTCCTCAGCTGGGCCCTCTGCCTTCCTTTCAGGGGGCGGGAGGGGGTGTTAAAGATACTGTGCAGTTTTCCCGAACGTGCTGCAAAGGGCCGCGTTCCCGTGGTTGTTCCCAGGTGCTTGCAGGAGCTCTCAGTGGCACTGTGTTATTCTCCCCCGTGTCCGTGTACCTGACAAAAGCTTGGGGCAGGGGCCTTCGAAGGTGAAACCAGCTACATTAGGGGCTCCCTTCTGATAGGAAGAGGGTAGGCACCGCAAACCTCTTTGGGGAAGGGACCATCTTTTTGTTCTGTGTTTGTACCCCACCAAGCACAGTGGAGTCCTGGCACTACCGTAATACACCTAATAGCAATAAAAATGTACACCACCTAGCACAGTGGGATCCTGAGCTATGACTGGGGTGCCTCGGTGCTACCGTAATACACCTAAGACCAATAAAAATGTACAGAGCCTAGCACAACAGGGTCTTAGTCCAGAACTGGACTCCTTGGCGCTACTCCAATACAAATAAATAATAATTAATATAGACTGTGTCAGATCTGTGCTCTCCATGTCCCAGCATGCAGCCACTTCCCACTCCAGCCCAGACAGTAATAGAAGCAGCTGCTTCTTGTCTTGACATGTTACTAAAAGAGCACTTCTGCCCAGCTCCTCCACAATGTTCAGCGCTGTGTAAATATTATGCCATGACTTATTAAAGGGACTGTGGAGCATAAGACCCCAGGGCAGGGGCAGCTTTAGGTCCTGCGGGGCCCCATTTGAATACCCGGCGGCGGTCCAGGTCTTCGGCGGCACTTCGGCGGCGGGGGGTCCACTCCGCATCTTCCGCGGCACTGAAGGACCCCCCGCTGCCGAAGTGCTGCCGAAGACCCGGAGCAGACCGCCGCCGGGTGAGTAAACAAAATTAAAAAGGCGCCTAAGGCAAGGGCCCCGTTTCCAGGGAATCGGGGGAATCGGCCTAAAGCTGTCCCTGCCCCACGGGATTTCACAGCGTCTTCGCCCAACGGTAGCTGCCGTTGCTTCCCCAAGCTCTGAGACATGCCTCCTTATGGACGGATGGAAATAACTGGATAAAACTTTGTGTCCTGGAAGCAGTAGCGGCGCCAGCTTTGCCGGCGCCCTAGGCGGCGGCAGGTCCCGCCCCCGAAATCCCGCCCCCAACAGCGGCGGCGGAAGGTCCCGCCCCCAAATTTCTACGGGCGGCGGGGGCGCAGGCGCCCCCAAAATAGCAGCGCCCTAGGCGACCGCCTAGGTCGCCTAATGGGAGCGCCGGCCCTGCCTGGAAGGGACAGAAACTTTACAGATCTCTGGTGAGATGGGAGGGTGTGTTATTCATTACTGCAGACTCTAATGTGTTCTGTACAGACTTGATCTGACTTATTCACATTTGTATGCATAAATTACACTAGAAACCAAGCAGTCCCAACCCAGCGGGAGCAGAAATCATGCCATGGGAACTAGGACAACTGAACCCTGGGCCTCAGATACATTCTGACCCCTAGGGATTCAGATAGCTGTTGGTTTAGAGAGACTCCATAGCTAATGTTATAACCAGAGTTCAGTAGCTAAGCCTCATTCTCTCTCTCTCTCTCTCTCTTTCTCTCTCACTCACACACACACACACATCTATTCTCCTGTAACATTTAATGAGAACAAGCTATTCCTGTTTTCTTATCTCTTCATTTTTTATTTTCTGCAATCTTGAAATTCTCAGTATTCCCCTCAGCCACTTCATTCCTGCAGTCAAAATCTGTCGTCATGGCTTTCTTCTGACTGCAGATTTCCAACCCATACAGCACTATCGGTGTGACAGTTATCTCATATATGTTGATTTTTATTTTATTGAAATGTCTTTAGCCTTCCAGATCATGCTGAGTTTTCCAAATGCATAAGTGGCTAATCCAATTCTTCTCTTTACATCATCTTCATAATTCCCTTTCTTTAATACCAGTCCTCCAAGGCACACCCATTTTCCCACTTGTTCTAGTTCTTTGTCTCTGAGTTTGTCCTTTCCCTCTTTCTCTTGTCCTCCAACTGGTGTCATTTTGATCTTCTCCAAGCTGATCTTCAACCCAGATTTTCTGCTTTCCTGACCTACCTTGTCTGTAAATCCTCCTTGGTCAATGCTGTGTGGTCAATATCCAAGGTTATGCACTGTCCTCCCACATAACATGACTCCTCCCATTTCATGTCTCAATGCTACAGCCATCACTGTGTCCAGTACCAGGCTGAACAAATCCAAGAGGTAGAATGCATCCTTATCTCACTTCTGTGGTTGTCCTGAACCACTCCATCAGCTTTTTTGTCTACTCTCACCACCCTCATCGACTTGCTGTAGACATTCTCTATTAGCTTCACCAATTTGTCAGGGGTGCTGTAGAGTCTCATAACTTGCCACAAACCTTTGGCCAAATGCTATCAAAAGCCCATTGAACAGGTTCGGTTGTGTACTATGTATTTCTCTGGTGTCTGTCTTATCACAAATAACTGATCTACTGGATTTCCGGGCTAGTTCCTCTGAAAGCACCACTTCCACATTCCCCTTCTGCAATGTCTTGGTGAATGCTTCCCCCGGCACACTCAATACGTTGATTCCTCTGCAGTTCTCGCACTCCCTTGTATCTCCTTTTTTTGTAGATCGATACTATAATTACTTTCCCCGGTTCGCTGGATACTTGCTCTTGTTTGTCGACCTGCTTGAATAGCTTGTGCATTGCCTTTACCGTATGTTCCTCACCTGCTTGGAGCAGCTCCACAGTTACCTTGTCACTTCTCGGTGCCTTTTTGTTTTTCAAACATTCTATTCAGATCTTAGCTTCTTCTTCTAAGAATTCCGGCATCTGCTCTCCTCATTTGTGCTGGGACGCTTCTCCGGGGCTGTTTCCTCTACTACATTGTACGGCTCTTCAAAGTATTCTTTCCATCACTTATTCTTTCCTTGTTCATCCTCGATTATTTGTTCTCACTTGTCTTTACCACCGACCTCTTCAATTCATATGTCCCACTCGGTTCTCTTATCTTGTGATACAACCTCTGTGTCATCGTTCTCTTTCTCTATTCTTCGCCTTCTTTACATTGTTCGCTTACCCCAGTTGTTTCTGTGTCTCTTCACTTTTGGTTTTATCTTTATGGTGAGCCTGGTGTACTCAGCTCTTAGACTCACATCCTCCTTTTTGTTCTCCTTCAGCTTCCTGTGCTTGTCACTCAACTGCAGCACTTCATCCATTATCCACCGTGGCCTTGTAATCCTAAACTTGTTCAGCCGCTCTCGTAATCTCATTTGTACGCTGTTCCTTGTCTCTTCAACGCTCGTTTCTTCATTCACCAGAGAGGTGATGTTTTCTGGCACATTCTTTCCTCATATCGGACTCTTTGAACTTGCCCATGTCATAGATTTCAGTTCTTGGCACTTTTCAGATTGCTCTCAGCCTCCACTTCATTGATGACAGCAGTAACATTTGATCTGGTCTGATATCAGCCACAAATGATCTGCACAACAGCACATTTGATTTCCATTTGTGATTCACAAGCACAAAGTCTACCATGTTCTTCTTTTGCCCATCAGGTGATAGCCATGTCCACTTCCTCCACGGCTTACGTTGTGGAAATAGCATGGTCGTTGTCAGCAAATTGTTGCTTAGGCAGGAATTTAGTAGCCTTTCTCCTCTCCCGTTTTCTTCACCTAATCCAAATCTGCCTACTGCTCCAGCGCAGGAATTCCAGTCCTAGCCTACTTTCACATTAAAATCTCCCATCATCATAACATGTCTTGTCTTGAAACTTCTAGTATTGTTTTCTGTAGAGCGTTATAAAATTCATCGAGTTCTGGGGGCTGCTGAGGTCGGCACGTGTATTTGTACTATTGTAACTCCATGAGATTTGATTCTGAATCTCACCTTCAACATCTGAGCAGATAGCAGGTTAAATGCTATAAGAGCCTGGCGTGGCTTAGGCTTCATCACCAATGCAACTCTGTCCTGGTGTCCGCCATCTTCTCTTCCCAGTGTCAATATCCTGTGTTCATCGTGGGAGAATTCTCCTTTGCCTTCCCATCCTGGTTCACATAGACCAATGATTTCCCACTCATATCTTTTCAACTTGTGCATCATTACCACATGTCCTCCAGCCTGGTATAATGTTCTTCCATTCCATGTTCCAACAAGTCTTGTCCTTTGAGTTCATCACGTAATTCCCTGTTCTGCCTGCTGTTATGTTTGTGTCTGTTCTGATCTCATACTTTTTGCCCCTGCCTCAGTGTCTGATCAATGATCGCAGCCCTTGTTTGTTCGGGCGACAACCAAGCTGGGATACTTTTCTTTCTCTTTCCAGTCTTCATTCAGTTTCTATGGCCCAGTAGTCTCCATGTGTTTGACCGTGACTCCTTGGCTTTGTGGTTGACCAGTGTATCATAATCCATCTGCACCAAAGCTCTAAGCTATTCACTATCTTTCTCCATCACTGCTCCCGCCAGTGTTATATTTTGAAAGTTGTTTTGCCAGCTTCACCATAGGCGACTTGGTGCACTTGGACAGCCATATGTTCCCTTTCGCTAGCTATGCTCGTGAGGTTTAGCATGCCAGCAGAGGCCAGGTCCCAGAGGCATGGTCCCAGAGGCCAGGTCCCAGAGGCATGGTCCCAGAGGCATGGTCCCAGAGGCATGGTCCCAGAGGCACGGTCCCAGAGGCACGGTCCCAGAGGCCAGGTCCCAGAGGCATGGTCCCAGAGGCATGGTCCCAGAGGCCAGGTCCCAGAGGCCAGGTCCCAGAGGCAAGGCCCCTGTGCTGCAGAGCACACGTAGCTACTTGGAGCCACTAATGATTGATGAGTGAGTTGCTAGGACCAACTGCAAACAAACACCCCATGTAGGTGTGGCTGTTTACAATGCAGAGCTCACCCTATACACCCCAACAAACAATAATAATAGTATTTGGGGGTCATTTTAGGCTCAGAAGAGATTTTTCTTGCAGAGTTTCAGAAGTTTTGGATAAACAGTTGTGAAACAGCAGGCCCTGAGAAACACCATGTAACATGCCATCTGATGTGTTCGCAAACAACCTTAACTGTGACACAGCAGATGGGCCTGCAGAGTATTTCAGCATATGCCTCACTAGTTGTATGTTCTGCAGATGAACATACCCATAAGTCAGTGAGGGGAGTGGTGGGGCAGTCCACAGGGACCTGTGCTGTGTTCGAGTTCCGGTTGTTTGTGAAATGCCAAATACTTGCATGTCTGGATTGGCTTTAACCGTGTGTCCAAGCTGTACGGCTTGTGGGAGGAATATTAATAGAAATTCCCTTAAGCTGGTCATCTCCATACTGTTTAATCTCTTTTAATTGTCATGTAACACACCCCCGACACCACCTTAGCTAAAAGTGAATTATAGAAATAAAGGGTAACATTTTCTAAAGCACCTAAGTCACTTAGGAGCCTAAGTCCTTTTTCAAAAATGGCTTAGGCACGTGGGGCCATATTTTTAAAGGCATTTAGGTGACTAAAGACACCAGTAAGTGCCTAGTCGTATTTTCAAAAGTGCCCCAACGGAGTTAGGCACCTAGGCGGTTTTTAAATCCCACTAGGCACCTACCTGCATCCTTAGGCACCTAAATACCTTTAAAAATCTGGCCCTACGGCCGTGTCTACACTGCAGGGCCTATAATGGTACAGCCGTGTGGCCATCGCTGTGCTGCTGTAACCAGCCTGCACCAATGGAAGGGGTTTTTCCATCGCTGTAGGAACACAGTCTCCCCGAGTGATGGTAGCTAGGGTGACAGAAGCATTCTTCCATTGACCTAGCTGTGCCTACACCGCGGGTTGGCATCGCTTTGGTGCTCAGGGGTGTGGATTCTTCACACCCCCTGAGCGATGTCGCTATGGCGACCTAACTTTTAAGTACAGACCAGGCCTAAGTCACTTTTGAAAATGAGGCTTAGGTTCCTAAGCCACTTAGATGCTTTTGAAGATTTTACCCACCATCTTCAAGACCCCAATCTCTCCAGTAAGGCCTTTATCCCAACGCAGCCTCCTGGATTGCCCCAGGGTGGAGACCAAACCTGGCTGGAGATGGAAGAGCTGCGTAACATTGCATATGCAGCCTTTAAAGGGCACCCCCTTCCTCCGTCCACCCCCAGCAAACCCGGGCTCTGGACCAGTCACGGGGAAGGGCTGTCTCGATCTCCCAGGCTGATAGGAATGGCTGCAGTAGAGGAGGGATGGATTGAATGGGTGGAAACTCTGCCTCTTCTTATCAAAGAGTTGGCTTGTTCAGCCCTTCCCTGGACAGGGAAGTCCCTTCCATCCCCCCTTTGCTTTGAATCATCAAGAAGAAAGGACTTGTTTGAACCACCCCGCCCACCAGCTCCTGTGAGCTGTCTGGGATGCTCCCTGAGACCCACTTCCCTCTCCTGTTTGCAGGTTTGCTTGCTGAAAAGGACAGCAATTACTGTATCTGCAGGATGCCGTGTAATCTGACCAGGTACAACAAAGAGCTCTCCATGGTGAAGATCCCCAGCAAGACTTCGGCCAAGTACCTGGAGAAGAAGTTTAACAAGTCTGAAAAATACATCTCGTAAGTGAGGGCATCGGCCCAGTGCTGCCGGTTCCTCCCTTTTCACAGTAGTGATGGTATGAGTGGGCGGCGTGGCTGTGCCGGGGCCATGCAGACTAGGGGCAAGGAGATCTTAGTTCTGTTCCCAGCTGTGCTGTCATTGGGCAAATCACTGCCTCTCCCACCGTTTGCCTTGTCTATGTAGTTTGTAAACTCTTCAGAGCTGGGACTGTCCCTCACAATGTGTCAGTGCAGCACCCAGCCCTGTGGGTCACACAAGTAGTAATAAGAGGCTGCTTGCCCCAAGGATGCTATTCACATTTCTGCAGGCATCATTAACCAGAAGCTGAAGGTCCAACATTTTTCTGACAGGAAAGCTGAAGGTGGAGAAGAGTGTGGGCACATGCAGAGTCGTTAGCTGAGCTCAGAAAAGTTGCTTTGCCCAGTGGCTATGCACTTGCCTGGGTCCTCGATACAAGTTCCTGCTCTGCTGGGAGCTTCCTCTGTGACCGTGGCCAGGTCATTGAGCCTCTCTGTGCCTCAGTTTTCCCATCTGTACAATGGGGATAACAGCCCTGCCCTGCCTCCCAGGGGGGTTGTGAGGATAAATACAGTAAAGATTGTGAGGTGCTCAGATGCTACAGTCACGGGGGCCAGATAAACACCATAGATAAATAGGTATCATGAGTGAATAGCATCTGTAAAACAGGGTTACCCAGGCCAGATCGTTTCAGGACCTAAACCCTCCTCTGCTAATGCCACATTCTGGCTGTGTCTTCCCTGCAGAAGTGAGTGTGTTTTACATGGACCTACGGCGTAAAATCCAAGTGGAGACAAGGCACCGGTAGCTGTTACCTGAATATGGCTACTCAAGGTCCACCCTCTGCATTGGCTCCATTAGCTTTTAAATCAAGAAGCTGTCACAATGTGAAAACCACGCCTTTTACTGCAGCGAAGACATCTTTCTGTGGTGTGGGCGCAGCCCATATGAACCTGGGATCTAGAGGGCGGATGGGTGGAATTAGCAGTTTGGTGCATCAAAGAAAGAATTCGACTCTCCCTCTCTCCTGCGGTGCCCAGGATCAGTATGGAGGCACTGGTTAAGGGTCCTTGTGTCACCTTCCATTCTAAGCAGGCCCTCCCCACAGGAGAAGGATGAAATCAGGACCAGGTGTCTCTTTCTAAAAAATATGCACTTGCTCAACTACAAAATGTGGGCTTGATGCAGGAATCTCTGGGCGAGGTTAAGCAGGAGATCAGACTGGATGGTCATGATGGCTCCTTCTGGCTTTAAAAATCTCTGAATTTCAGCTTGTGTTGGTGGAGCTGCCAAGGCCTCCACAGAGAAAGCAGCAGGGACAACAGGAGAAGGCAAACTAATCCCACTTCATTTCCTGTTACAAGGCAAATGCAGCGGCCGGGGGCTGGTGTTCTGATGGCTTTGTCCTGTTTCTACAGAGAGAATATTCTTGTGCTGGATATATTTTTTGAAGCACTCAACTATGAGACAATTGAGCAGAAGAAAGCATACGAAGTGGCAGCTTTACTTGGTAAGTGAAGATCTTATCGTACGAATTTCTGCCTTTGTGTATGGGCGTGGGTGGGTGGAGGGGTGTGTGTGCAGAATAGACGGCGGTGTGCAGGTGGGCGTACAGGTGGGCATGTAGGTTGAGTGTGCATATGGTTTGCTTTTTAATGGCCTGGGAGATGACCCAGTGGTCTTGGAGAACTGCCCAAGTAACCGCACCTGCTCTTCCATCATGGTCTGTGAAGGGGTCCACTCACTGCATGTGCGCCTCCTTGTGGCTGGGTCTGGGAATTAGCTCTTGCCCCTTTCCATTAGTTGCTTGCACTGTGGCCCTTCTCTCTCTCCATGACTCAGGGTGCTCCCTCTTTGGCACTCAGCCCTCCGGCTAGATTACTATGTAGTCCGCCACCCCGCCCCGCCCTTCTAGGGTAACAAAGTCCCACCAGACAAGCTATCTGGATGCCTGGTGCAGTCTTCTGCTCAACTCCCGGCTTGGTGACACTTTCCCAGTGGCTGGTAGGGGAACCCAGGCCCACCTGCTACTCCAGGATCCAGCCCAGGGACCCTGTGACTAGCAAACCTAGATCTGCTCAGTCTCAGACCCTGTTGCTGTTTCCCTGAGCTCCTTCCTACCCTCCTCTCTGTCTCCTTGCCTATCTCTGGGCTTGCCAGCAGAGCTTCCTCTGCTCCCCATAGTTACTTCACCCCTCTCGGCCTCTTGCCCGACTCTCCAGTCCAGGGCAGGACCCTAGCATTTACTCTCCCCCTGGACCTCCTCCTTGTCCCTGGCCAACTCCCTTTCCCTGTAAGGAGCAACTGCAGCCCCTTCTCTGCAGCCCCCTCCTGCTCTCACTTCCTGGCTTTATCATCCGAGCCCAGCTTCTCCCCGCAGCTGGGCTTTGTCTGAGCGCCCTGGCTCTCCTTCCAGTGCAGCATCTAAGGTTAATTGGTCCCTGCTGGACCCCATTAAACCACTCAGGGCTTGCATGGGGTGGACACCCACTCACGTGGCCTGAAATCCATTTCTGGCTTTCCTGCCAACACCCAGTGGGTGAATGGCCCGGGCCGGGAAGCAAACCCCGCAGGAGAGTGGAACCAAAGCTAGTCCATGCCTTGGCCAGCAAAGGTCAGTACGAGACCAATCCCAGAGGAACAGGGCACTGACTCCATCTTTACTCCATGTAATTGCTACCTTATTCAGAGCCATTGGGACATGTGGCTGCTTCAGCCCAGTGTGCTGAGTGGCACAGGGAGTTAGCAAGGTGCTGTGATGCTGTTTGCTTCCAGGTGCTGGCTGCACTGTGGCCCCAGTCATTCGTGACTGGAGATTTTTTGTTACTCTTTAGGAGCCTGTGCATGACTGGGTGGGTCCCAGTCCAGTTCTTAGTGAAACCCTTGTCCTAATCGGCATTAATTGCCCACCCGGGCAGAGAGGCCAGGGCTGAATGGGAGTGAAGTGCAGTGGTGTGGGCAGCTTGCCCTGCTCCTGCCCATGCGGTGCCCATTCTGTCCAGAAATACTGGACTTCAGTCTCCAGGGCTGGCAGTCCAGTGCCTTTCACCTGGGCTGAATTCATTCTACCTTTCCCGCCACCAAAGCTGTGACCCTGGGCCCTTTCACTCTGTGGTACTGAGCATGTATGTGGTACCAGACAGAGCACTAGCCTGGGACTCGGGAGCCCTGGAGTCCATTCTCTGCTCCGCTACAGAGCGCCCTGTGCGACCTTGGGCAAGTCCCTTAGTCTCACTGCTATACCATGAGAATTCCAGCCCTGCCCTGCCGCACGGGGGCGTTAGGAGGGCAACTGCATTGTGAGGTGCTCATATATCGCAGTGCCAGGGTCATAGATAGAAGGGAAGCGCTCCGCATTGTTGTCTCTGTTTTCTGATGCATCATATAGCTAGTTAGCTGGTGTCCAGGTATCCACCACCTGCCTCTCACGTAGCATTAGGTTATAAGGGCCTGATCTGGCACCAACACTTCTAGGCAGCTAAATTTGTCTCTTTAAATGAAGAGAGACACTCGGAGGTTAAATCTCCCAGAGCAAGGAAACAAATTGAAGCTGGAGACTGGCTGCAAACTCGGATGGGGGTTGGGTTGCCGGAGAGATGGGGGAGCTTACCCACTTGAATTCACCTGTTGGCATCTGATTTCATTCCCATCACTAGGTGAATCCTTTTAATTCTGGTTATTACAACTCCCAGCTCCTTCAATTACAGGCAAGAGCCAGGACAGAATCAAGCGCTGCATTTCTTTTAACCCTGTCTGGCTTCTCTGAAGCAGACAGGCTGGCTATGTGCCCCCCCACCCCCATCCTCCGTGGGTCGCTGCTCAGAGCTGAAGTACGATGCCACACAATTTGGGGCCATTGGCATCTCTGCTCAAGAGAGGCCCAGGACTGGAATAGTGGGGCAGGTATGAGACAGGACTGAGGCGCATTGCAGAGAATGTGGAGTGTACAGCGAGTCAGCAGCATGGGGCATTAGCAGAGGTGGGGGAGGATTCGGACTGGGGATGCGGGGTTGCTGCAGGTCAGGTCCGAGTTGCGAGGGCAGAGCTGTGTGTGGGAAGCTAGCAGAGCATGTGCCTGCATTGCGCTTAGCTCTGGCTTTAATACGCTTTCCCTTGCTTTAATACGCTTTGAACTTGCCTTCCATTCCAGTTTCATCCCGTGGCTTTGGACGCGCCGGTCACAGGCCGCGGGGTAAGGGCGGCAGTTTTTGTCAGTGTTTCTCTGCAAACACTGAAATGGCGCGGCCTGAAATCTGCTCTCTGTGTTGTTCCAGCCAGACAAGCGAGAGGAGCTGGATTAAACCAAATATTTGCTGTCGACAAACGTCCTCCTGGTCTTTGCAGCCTTAATGCTAACGCATTGCCTCAGAGGAATCAGCCCTGCCAAAAACAGCCTGGCTGCAGTAACGCTCCTGCTGTAACCTCCCAGCATCCCACAGATCTTCAGGCAGTGTCTGCCGGGACCTACCCGTCCCCCACTGCACCTAGAGAGCAGGGACCTGCCCCTCCCTCACCCCTGGGCCTCACACAGAGCAGGGACCTGCCCCTACCCCGTCCCAGGCATCCCATAGAGCAGGGGTCTTCCCCCCTGCATCCCTGGGCATCTCACACATCAGGGACCCACCCCTCCCCCAGCCTTGGGCATTGCACAGAGCAGCAACCTACCCGCTCCCAGCCGTCGGGAATAAGAGCCCACGTCACTGCAGGCGCCGAGGCGCTGAAACAGACCTAGACATGGTCAGTCTGAATCTGGACTCCAGCAGGATCTGGAGGCTCAGTGCGGGAAACGGGCCACGGTCCTGGCAGGCACCTGTCAGCTGCAGGAGCCAGCCCCAGTGCCCAGCCGTGCAGGAAGCCCGGAGCGGGGCAAGACACCTGACGTTGCTGGGGGGCTGGGGAGGTCTCCCTGAGACTGGCCCCGTCTGCAGCCAGTCTCCTGGGCAGGCAGCGCTGACAGTAAAGCACTTTATTCTGTTTATTCCGAGCCAGAAGAGGCGGGGGATGGGGGAGCCTGAAAAATGCAAGCTAGGGCAAACCCTTCACAACCAGTGACTAGTGCGCCCTGTGAGGTGCTGACGTCAGAGCTAGACCAGACCAGACCCCTGACACCAGTAGCTGCTCCCTTGCCAAGGATACGGTGGGATCGTTAAGGAGCACAAACACGGCAGAGCTCAGTTTCACATTGCCACCAGCAGACAGCACCTGAACTAACAGCGCCAGCTACTGCAGCCCCCAAAGCACTGAAGTTGCCTTGAATGTCCCCCATCAAGCTGCTTATTTAGCAAGCGCTAGCAGGCTCCGGCACAGGGCGCTGTGGTGACATGGCTGTTGGGAGAGGCTGGAATTAGTGGCATTGTTGGTGAATTTTGTGGCTTTGCTCATCTCCCTCGCACTCATCTAAGGCTCCTTTTATAAACTGGAATCTCTCTTCTGTAGTGTCACCCTTTTTCTAAGGGATTCCAATCCCCCCATGTCCCACCTGCCAACATGTCAGGCCAGGGATTCTCATTGCTCCCTTCCACCCCCGTCCTCTCTCCTACTCCCACGTCTCTCTTTGCTGAGGCTGCCGCAGAGCCAGCACCCAGCACAGGCTGTCTGTTTGCTGCCCACACTTAGCATGGTACGTCCCCAATACAGGGCCAAATCAGAGAGAGAGGCTGGGAGTAGAATCTGCTTCGATACAAAAAATCCTCTGGTAAATAGCAACCAATGCAAAGTCAAATGATGCAAGCCCAGCCAGAGATGAGTGGCTCTCCGTATGTCTCCTGTGTTTGAAAAGTCCTCCTTTCTAAACATGTGTAGACCACACATACCCCATCCAATGCCCATGTTTCTGGGGAGGCAGACGGCTAGAGTGCATCTCTTGTGCAGTTTTCAGGAGGATCTGAAAGGTCAGCCTTTCACAGACTGAAACGTGAGCTGGAAAAGGTGGCGGTTTGACAGCCGAAGGCAGGCAGCTGTGCCCAGGGAGGTCTCCATCACACACACACACACACACACCCCGTTAAAGTCCTGTGCCAAGAACAAATGCTGAAGCTAAGCTGGCAGGTTTGACCTCAATTTCCTGAACAGAATGCACAATTTGTCACCCACGCGGTGTCTCGCCTAATGAATTACCTTTGCATCCAAGCCGTGGAAGTCTCTGTTCCCAGCAGATGGGTCCCTCCCACAATCATTCTGCAAAGGGAAGAAGGCCGGGGCCCAAAGACAATTCTCAGAGAGACATGCTGGGATGGAGGAGAGCCCAGAAATCCTGCACAGGCAGCGGAGCAGGACGGGAGCGCTGCTAGCTGGTCAGTTCAGTGTTCTAGTGTTCAGCTGTAGCATGTAAACTCCATGGAGCTAGAGGTCTGCCAGCAGCAAAGCAGAAGTGAGGGTGGCCTGGTATGGGGGGGTTGTCACTTTTGTGACGAGGGCAGGGCTGGCCTTACGGATGGGTGCTGTGGGCAACCGCCCAGGGTGCCGTGGTCAGGGGGGCGCTGTGGTCACACACACACACACCCCGCACACACACAGAGCCAGCCCAAGGCCCCTTTAACCCTGAAGGCTGGGCCCAGAGCTGGGGAGGGGCAGGGCTGGGAGCGCGCCAGCCGGAGGCTCCTACCATGCGCCAGGCTCCAGCTGCTAGCCCTGGCCAGGCAGGTATGAGACTTTCTCTTCCCCAGCACAGGCTGTTCTGACCCACCTCGGTGAACCTCTCCCAGCTGCAGGAAGCTCTGTGGCTGCTGGCTGGGAGCCCAGCTCTCAAGGCAGTGCCACCACCAGCAGCAGCGTGGATGTAAGGGTGGCAATATTGTGACCCCCCTATGATAGCCTTCCGACCACCACCACCCCCAACCAGCTTTTGGGTTGGGACCCCCACAGTTACAACACTGTGAAATTTCAGATTTAAATATCTGAAACCGCGAAATTTAAGATTTTTAAAATCCTATGACATTGAAATTTACCAAAATGGGCCGTGCATTTGGTAGGGCCCTATACATTACGTTTCATGTTCCTGTGTTTAATAGGAGTGGGGGAGGGCTTGTGAACTTAAAATATCCAGGTCTTGCCTGTGGAGTGTGGATGCTAAAGATCACAAGAGTAGAGGTTTGGCCTGGTGCTGTACACAGGTTGTTTGCTGCTCTCCACCCCAGAGGCGGCTACATTCCAGTGGAGTAGTACAGGTATTGCAGAGGCAGCTGGCTCCTTTTGGGCTGAAAGTTTCTGGACAAATCTAAATGATTAATGTGAGTTTGATGGACTAAATGCTGCCAGCGCTGTGCAAGATCTTATCCGCTACCCATCTGTTAGCGTCTGGCACACCGGGAAGGGAAGGCACTGCCTGGGGGCTCTGCCAGGAGGGACCTTCATCCATGCAGGATGTCTCCCATCATTCTGTCATGAATTCTGTGATTGGCTAGAGACAGACGGGCAAGCTGCGCTCAGCCAGAAGGGCAGTTACTGCACAGCAGGGGCTAGCAGATGGCCAGAGGCAAGCTTGGAATGAGGCAGTTCACGGTCCAGCAAGGGGTGTGCAGGGTGCCTGCCCCAGAGGAAGCTGAAGGAAGCATTCATCAGTCACAGGAGAGTAAAGGGGCTTCTCGGACTGGCATCTGGGGCCAGAACTCCAGCCTGGTATTGCTCTGATGCCAGAACATCTGGCCTGGCCTGGCCAGAATGTGGGGAGCAAGAACACGAGAGTGGAGAATGGTTCTGTCAGCTCACGGCTGAGAAATACTATACAATGGTATGGTGAGAGGTTTGGGGGATGCTAGGGCCCATGGTGTGCTGCTGAGGATGGGCAGGCTACCTGCTCTCCACATGTCCTCACTGCAGGTGGGCGGGCTCGCCAGCCCTGAGGGCGCGTTAGCTACTTTTTGTAAGAAATCTCAGCACGCTCTCGCTCTATTTCTCTCTGTTTGGGATCCCTGGGATGAAAGCCACTGTCTGCATGTGACCGATGGCTGCCTCTGTTGCTGGCGTATGTTGTAACAGTATTGTGTTTTCCTTAGAAGTCTGTACAAAGACCTCATTCCTAGGGGAAAAGGTTACTGATCTGGGCTGTGCCGGCTGCATTAGTCATTCCGGTCAGCACTGGGCACAGGCATTTTCCTTCTGACCTCACAACCAGGAGCATTTTCCTGGCATCCACCCTGGGACCTTCTTCTGCCGTCAGAGGGCTGGCCTCCTTTGTGGTCTCCATGTGATGAACTTCTGGAGGTGGCTTCTCTCTGGGTTGTGCATCTTCACCTGCTCCGCGTGAGGGGTTTAATGTGCAAGATGGGGCAAGGTTCCTAAATGCAAAGTGTATCTGTGCATTCAGGTCAGCTTCTGTGGCCCATTCAGCCCTTGCCTTCCCTGCTCAGAATGTCAGCTGGGGCCGGTCGCAGTGGGATAGTTAGTGATGATAATACTTGCTCGTAAAGCACTGAATTGAAAACACTCCCTTGTCTCATATGGATCATCAAACACCCATTGCATGTGAGCTCCCTGTGGCCGTGTCCCCATAGGCTGCCCCCCATTGCCAGCACACCTGATCATACAATGCTGTTACAAACAAGCAACAATATGGCCGTATGGGGACAGAAAAACAACAGACATTTGTTCCTGCTAGTCCATTAGCCAAGAGGCCAACCAAAGCTTGGCCAAAGCAATAGGTCTTACAGTGCACCGTGAAGTTCACCATGGGCCATCAGGAGACAGCAGATTCCAATGGCGCACTGAGAGTTTAACCCTGGGAAATGCTACCGGACGAGCAGATCATTATTGCTGCAGTTGGACACAGGGGACTCCAGCTGCTTGTGCTCCCATGAGAGGAGGATGCTCAGACAGGAAGTAGACTTCCTGTGCCATCTGGGAGCCATAGAGCACAGAGGAGAAGGATTTTACTCAAGATATTTCCTCATCTCCAAGAAGAAAGGAGGTGGGAATCTCAGACAGCTGAAGGTCTTCATCCACCACTTGAGGTTCAGAATGACCCTGGCCTCTGTAATCCCCTTGTTAAACACTGGTGACTGGTTCACAGCTGTTGATTTAAAGGATGCTTGTGTCCACGTAGACATTCACCCGGCACACAGGAGGTCCCTACAGTTTTCTGTGGGCCTAGACCTTACCAGTGCAGAGTACCCCCCTTCAGTCTCTCGATGGCACCCAGGGCATTCCTGAAGGTGTTATCGGTAGTGGCAGTGTTCTTCTTCCATGACAGCTGGCCCCTCGCAGTGAAGTCATACCAAGAAGTACAGATAACAACCTCGCCCCAGCTCAGATCTTAGCTGCATGCTTAGCTCCTACGCACATTATAGGCTTCATTAGAGCAACCCTATATTCAATCCGAGCCAAAGCATACCCAACTAAGGGCAGATTCCAGGCTATGAAGGAGCTCATTGCTCAGCGTCAGCTGAGCCCTCGGACAACGATATGAACCTGCCTTGTCCTCCTCAGTCACATGGCCTCGTGTATAGATCTGACACCCTTTGCAGAACTCCATCTGTGATTCCTGCAGGCGTGGCTGTGACCAGGCTAAGCACAGTCTGGACAAACCAGTCTCACTCCCCCACAGGGTACGTGTGTGCAGCGAGTGGCCGTGAAGCTCTGAGCCCAGGTCACCAGACCCAGGCTCGTAGAGCTTATCATAGAACATCAGGGTTGGAAGGGACCTCAGGAGATCATCTAGTGCAACCCCCTGCTCAAAGCAGGACCAATCCCCAGACAGATTTTTGCCCCAGATCCCTAAATGGCCCCTCAAGGATTGAACTCTCAACCCTGGGTTTAGCAAGCCAATGCTCAAACCACTGAGTTATCCCTCCCTCCGCTTATGCTGCAGCGCTAAAAAAAGTTGTGTAAATGTTACGGCTCGGGCTGGAGCTGGGGCTCTGAAGCCTACGGAGTGGGGTGGGCTTCGCAACCCGAGCTCTGCTCCAAGACGCAACTTAAAAGCACGGTCTACGCGGCCCTGCAAGTCTGAGTCTGTCGCCCCAAGCTCAGAGGCTCCCTGCTGCTGGCTGTCCAGGCATACCCACGGAGTGCTGACTTCACTCGCCTGGTGGGAAAACAGGGAGGCAGTGTGCCTGGGGCGGGGGGAGGAAAAGGGAAGGGGAAACGATTGATTACACACACCTCCCAACAAGGGCGGGGACCCATGTGGGTGAACATGTAGCACACGGTACTTGGACCCAGTTGCACATAAACCTTCTGGAGCTGCATGCGATACACGAAGCCTTCACATGATTCCTACCCTTCGCTCCGCCCTTGCCCGTTCAGGCCAGGTAAGGCAGTTTATTACATCAACAGACACGGAGGGGCGAGGTCCACCCAACTCTGCATGGAAGCGCTCCATGTCTGGAAATGGTGCGCTCACCACCAGATCACCCCCTTGGCAGCACATCTTCACAGGGTGCAACACTCTGGCAGACAACCTCCATTCTTCCAAGGACCACGAATGATAAGAACAGAGCATCTTTCAGCACTGCAGATTCCCACTGCAGGATCCCATTGCGTCTCAAGAGAACAAGAAAAGCCCAATGTCCTGCTCCAGTGAGGCTCCAGGCCAGAATTCCGGAGGGGATACATTTCTAGTGCAGTGGTTGGAACCACTGATGTACACATTTCCCACTGTCACTCTCTTTCATCGACTCCTGCAGGAGATCAAACAAGATGGAGCATTGGTGAGCATAGTTGCTCCTCGGTTCTGGTTCCCCATCATTCTCCAGATGTTCTCATGGCCATGTTCCGCTCTTCCCAGGCTCACTGACTCGGGACAAAGGCAAGATCCGCCCGCCAACCTTGCAACCTTCCATCTAACAACGTGGTATCTGGATGGGTGGCAAACCTAGAAGGGTCATGCTCGGAGGCAGTACAATCCATCCTTGGCAGCAGCAGAAAAGACTCCAAGAGAAAATGCTACCCAGCAAAATGGAAAAGATTTCCTAGCTGGTGCTGGCATCATCGGACTTACAGAGCATGAAATCCTTCAGGAAATCTAAACTGCTTGTCTTCTTTGCCAAACGCATAGGAGGGGAAACTATCTCCTCACAGAGACTTTCCAAATGGATTTCAGGCTGCATCCTAGTTGTCTACGAGTTAACAGCGACCCCTCCTCCACAAGTTGTGAGGGTCCACTCGACCAGAGCTACACCAGGAGCCTCTCTTCCAGAAGCCCCTCTTCTGATTTGCAGAGAGGCAACGTGGGGCTCTGTCAATACTTTTGCAAGCTTGTACAGCGGACTCGTCCTTCAGCAGAGCAGTCCTCCAGTCTGTGATACAGCCGAGGTCCTCGCAGCCGCCTCCTCAGTGAATGCTGCTTGTGAGTCACCTCAGGTCACATACACATGGGGACCGTCGCTCAAAGAAGAAAGCAAGGTTACTTACCTTTTACAGTAACTGGAGTTCTTTGAGATGTGTGGTCCCCAGAGGTGCTCCACTTCCCGCCCTCCTTCCCCTCTGCGGCTGATCCTTACTGGTTTGCAGTAGAGAAGGAACTGGAGAGATGGTCAGTCCGCACAGCCTCTTATATCCATGGATCGGAGCACGAGGAGAAGGGCGCCAACGCGGACTAACACACTGCTAGTGAAAATCTTACGGTCTCAGACGCATGGAGCACATGCACACCTAAACTGGCCATCAGGAAGTTTAGACTTGAAATTAGACGAAGGTTTCTAACCATTAGAGGAGTGAAGTTCTGGAACAGCCTTCCAAGGGGAGTAGTGGGGGCAAAAGACACATCTGGCTTCAAGACTAAGCTTGATAAGTTTATGGAGGGGATGGTATGATGGAATAGCCTAATTTTGGCAATTAATTGATCTTTGATTATTAGCAGGTAAATATGCCTAATGGCCTGTGATGCGATGTTCGATGGGGTGGGATCTGAGTTACTACAGAGGATTCTTTCCTGGGTGCTGGCTGGTGAGTCTTGCCCACATGCTCAGGGTTTAGCTGATCGCTATATTTGGGGTCAGGAAGGAATTTTCCTCCAGGGCAGATTGGCAGAGACCCTGGAGGTTTTTCGCTTTCCTCTGCAGCGTGGGGCATGGGTCACTTGCTGGAGGATTCTCTGCACCTTGAGGTCTTTAAACCACGATTTGAGGACTTCAATAACTCGGGCATAGGTTAGGGGTTTGTTACAGGAGTGGGTGGGTGAGATTCTGTGGCCTGCGTTGTGCAGGAGATCGGACTAGATGATCATAATGGTCCCTTCTGACCTTAAAGTCTATGAGTCTATGAGTCTATGAGTGGAATGCACGCAGAGACCATGCCTCTGGAAGAACTCCAGTTACTACACAAGGTAAACAGCGGCCTTTCCCACGACATCTCCAGGCCTAAGGAAATGGATCAGAAGTAGAGTCCTGGCAATGCAAACAGAAGTAGGGAGCACGTGGACAATAAAAGATGGTCTGAGCGTCAGCTTCAGCCCCACTGACAGTGATGGAGAGGGCGACCATTTTGGAAAAGGGCAAAACTTCACAAGCTCAGAGGCAGAAATCAGAAATTCAGGGGAACTCTTTCAAAGAAGCCCTGATATCCCAAGTATCTCTTGAACCCCAGGGGCGCTGACTTGGCCACAGGAGTAGCCAATGACTGGGGAGGCCATATGGGCTTTGCATTCATGACAGGAGGCACTTCAGTCGTCCCTCCAGTAGGCTTCCTGCTCACGTCCATCTGGTAGCTGACGAGACAAAATCGTGGGAATGGTTTTACGGGTAGTGGGAATGCATGAGCCTATGTTGTCTCGTCAGCTCCCAGACGGACGTGAGCAGGAAGCCTACTGGAGGGACGACTGAAGTGCCTCCTGTCATGAATGCAGAGCCCATATGGCCTCCCCAGTCATTGGCTACTCCTGTGGCCAAGTCAGCGCCCCTGGGGTTCAAGAGATACTCTGAAGAGAATAGACAGGCCTGAGGGCTCCCAGCAAGTCACCCAACGGGCAGGACACCAGAGCCAGGAGCGATAGCGAGGAACTGAGGAGAAGTTACCAGAATCATTCTCAAATGAGTGTTCGAATGATTCCTTCCCCCAGAGCTTTGTCAGAGCCATGAGCCTCAGCTAGGGTGAAAGTGATTTTATTCCTGCCCCCTCCGTCTCCTCGGAGCAGCCGCGAGCTGAGAGGTACTTGGCCAGGAACCATGTGGCCCTTCCTTAGAGGTTTTTAAGGTCAGTCTTGACAAAGCCCTGGCTGGGATGATTTAGTTGGGGTTGGTCCTGCTTTGAGCAGGGGGTTGGACTAGATGACCTCCTGAGGTCCCGTCCAACCCTGATATTCTATGATTCTATGAAGTGGGACCGGGGAAGGATCCAGAGTCAGGTCGGCGGGCAGCTGGCTTTAAGGGCGTGGGGAGTAGATTCTAGGACTCTGGGATGGGTGGGCCCAGCTCCAGAGCAGGAGGCAGAGAAGGCCGTAGGGCAAGAGGATGGGAGGAACCAGCAGGGGCAGGGAGGTAGCATTTCCAACGCCCTCTATTGCCCTGCAACAGCAACGCTGGCGGAACGTGCCGTTGGGCGCTGAGCTGCGATATTATAGACGTTGTTTCTCTACTAAACTAATACGGCGTGTTCTGTTCACGGATGCTTTACTCCTGCAGCTGAATGACAGATTGGGAACATACAGTAAAATTACCTCCAGCTGCATCCCTTTGCTTCCTGTGTATTCCTGCAAATACAATAATGGGGAAGGTGAATAATCAGTTATCCACTTCGCCTCATACTTAGTGGATGAATCTCTCCTGGGTACCGGCAATGGAAGAACTACAGGAAAGGAGCCCGTATCCATTATTACAGATACAGTGGCTCGCCTTGACCCAATGTTCTTGCACAAGAGCTATCTATTGCTACGCATATTGGTCTCTCTGCCTGTGACTGCAGCTGCTGGGGAACATTGTTTTCCCAGTGTAACTTACCGGGAAAATGATCAGTTTGCGGCTTTGTCTGAGGCTTGCTTGGGCTAGCTTTGATGTTCATACAACAGGAGGTGAACCAGGACACTCCCCTAAGTGACAGAACACACTGCTTTGAAAACCAGGAAGATGATAGCCGTAACTATCAAGCCATTCGCTGTCAAGATGAAGCGAAATCTGCGTAACGCTCATTCGCATAATGTTAACAATTGGACACTGTTCTCACCCACTCCAGTCCCAACTGCAAACTGCTCGATCTGCGCCCTCTCCCCTCCCCTGCCCAGCTGCTAGAGTAGAAAACAAAGCAAGGGAGATTTCACCTGGGGGCAGAACTGCATGTGCTGATCACACCTGCCTTTGTTGGCTGCTTTAGCTAATTGTGCTTCCAGCTGCTGGGCCCTCACCTTCGCTTACCACGCTAGGTTTCTATTATTTTGGGCACTATGCAGAGACACAAGCACTGATCTAATCGGCTAAGGCCCTTCTCTAGTCCCCCTCACCGTGGTATCTGAGCACCTCACATTCTTTAGCCTGTTTAGCCTCCCAGCACCCCGATGAGGTTGGGCAGTGCTGGAGCACTGCAACACAGAGAGACTAAGTGGATGTCGATAAATTGGAGAGAGTCCAGCGGAGGGCAACAAAAATGATTAGGGGGCTGGAGCACATGACTTACGAGGAGAGGCTGAGGGAACTGGGATTGTTTAGTCTGCAGAAGAGAAGAATGAGGGGCGATTTGATAGCTGCTTTCAATTACCTGAAAGGGGGTTCCAAAGAGGATGGATCTAGACTGTTCTCAGTGATAGAAGATGACAGAACAAGGAGTAATGGTCTCAAGTTGCAGAGGGGGAGGTTTAGGTTGGACATTAGGAAAAACTTTTTCACTAGTAGGGTGGTGAAGAACTGGAATGGGTTACCTAGGGAGGTAGTGGAATCTCCTTCCTTAGAGGTTTTTAAGGTCAGGCTTGACAAAGCCCTGGCTGGGCTGATTTAGTTGGGTTTGGTCCTGCTTTGAGCAGGGGGTTGGACTAGATGACCTCCTGAGGTCCCTTCCAACCCTGAGATTCTATGATTCTATGATTCTAAGTGACATGCCCTGGGTTACACAGGCAGACTGTAGCAGAGCAGGGAGCTGAACACTGGGTTCTTAAGTCCCAGGCTACTCCCCTAACCACTAGACCATCTTTCCTCAGCTGGGGGAAAGGGTTGGGAGAAATTGGTGAAAATCTTTTTCACGGAAATTAGTGTGAAAATTTTGGACCCTTTGGTTCACATAACTTTGCACCCAGCTGCACTTTCATTTTTTCCACGTTCGGGAGGACTGAACCTGCCCAAAGCCCTTTGGGAGGAAAAGGCACCCTTGTGAATTCTGTCATGTTGCCACAAAAGGAAAGGCTGCCTCCTCCCTAGGGGCCTTCTGGCCGGATGGTGAGAGCTCAGAGCACATGTAGCACACGTGTAACACCATGTACTTAGCCCTCCCAGTGCTCTTGGACATGAGTCATGGAAATCTCACTGCCTCCATTTTGGCAACAGGCAAACTGAGCTCAGAGTCTTGCCTGAGATCTTTCAAGTCTGTGGCCGTATTGAAAACCCACATCTCTTGCATCTCTGCTCAGACAAGAGCGGATGCAATAGTCAGCCCCATGCAGAGTTACTCTGGGCTGGTTCCAGTCAGGCTGTGTGATGCAATGCCAGAAATGCCCAACCTGGTTAGGGACTTCGTTTGCTGGTGGCCTGGGGGGAAACAGTGGGGAAACCTCCTCCATTTGCAAAGGAAAAAGAATTCAAACGAAAATGAAACTGCAGGAGCAGAGGCGAGTTGGAGTCTTTGCTTTAGTAGAAGCACAACGGGACTGTCTTGCTCTTTTCCCACAAACCCAGAGGGTGGCACTCCCGGAAACTCCCCAGGCACCCTCTGTCCCTCTAGTGCCTCAGCTGCGGAAATGCTTGCACCGGGCTCAGCTCAGCATGGCCTCTAGGTCTTTGGGAGGATTGCAGATCCTTAAGCCCTTTCCTCTGCTGTTGTTGTCTCTCGCCATGTTTTCTAAGTAAATGACTAGAACCTATTGACCCTGCAGCCTTGAAAGTGGCTCAGGCCTGTTGCTAATAAGGGTCCGTTGACAGATTGATGCATTTGTTGATGAGATATCCCTGCAGGCTGTTGTCATTGAGCTCTGCTGCTCGTAAGGCTAGGCAGCAGGTAAGGGCAGGCGGGCAGAGAGAGATGCTGTGGGGCTTTCTGGAACAGCAGGGCTCTGTTCCTCACAGGACTCATGCAGCTTCAAGGCTCCAGCCAGGGCTCCTGAGCAGTTACGTGGGTGAGGCTTGGGAAGGCAGTAGGCTACAAAGCCCTTTGTTTCTAGGGGCAAAGGCAGCCTGTTGCAGTGGCCTATATGACATGAGTTAGTGTTGTCGGTCGAGGTCTCCGTGCTCAGGTACCCTCAGGGCAATCGTCCCCTTTGCTAGCCATTGTTGCAAAAGAACCTGAAAAAAACAGGGCTTGTAAAGCGCTGCTAGAGAAAACCATTTACGATGCACAACAGCAGGGTCTACAAAACACAGGCCCTGTTCTGGAGTGCCATCTGCTGGCACCATAGCTATTTACCTATATACCGGTAGTGCACACTCCTGTAACCGAGAGCTAGAAAGAAAGTGGGCCACAGGGACTGCATTCCACCCCTAGAAGTTGACATTCCCAGGGCAGGGGTAGGAGGCAGCGTGACCGTCGCTTGTTCATTTCTGTAAGGGCACAGGATTTCCACCTGCAGGTCTGTCAGCCTGCACCACACCCCCTTTAATGTGTGGAAGGAGAGGTTCAGTTGCTAAGACTGGAGTCTTGTTTGTCTTGTTCCCCTCCAGTCAATGCCAAGTGTTGTAATATTTCCCCGTGCTCTACCCCAGCCGTCCCTACCACCATCTCTACCTGCACTGTCAAACGAACTGTGCAGCCCCGTTGACAAGTCACTGGGAACCACTTCCTACCTGCGGAGTCGTTCCATCTTTTCTTTCCTTCCCTCATCCCCGGCAACTAGCAGGCGAAGGTTTGAAACCTGATGGGCTCCCCTGCAGGACACAATGCCCCTGATCCTTCCTCACGTTGGATCACTGGCATGATGTGGAGTTTTTCTAGTAAATGTAGTTTTTTTCTCATCTCAGCCCCTGCTGACTGGAGCTGCTGGGGCAAGAAGCCATGCTCATGCTGTGAGTGCCACCTGCAATATCACGTCACCGTCATGTCAGCCTCAGGGGAAACCTTGATGGAGAGCGCGGTGGACATTCTGGCTTTGTGTCTCCTGGGATTTCATTCTTAGCTAGGAGAGAAAGGCTCTGATTGATGCTCAGAAAATCCCAGATAAGACATAACTGATGGGTACCCATCCGCATTCCCTGAGCACGTTTCTTTGACAGCATGTGAGTAAAACGAGCTGTTTTCTTTCCCCTAGGTGACATTGGCGGTCAGATGGGATTGTTTATTGGTGCTAGTATCCTTACAGTACTAGAGCTCTTTGATTATATTTACGAGGTAAGATCTCCCCTTCTGTGTTCCTCATTCCACCGCTAGGGAGTGTGAGTGCTGTGTGATTGAGTGAGTCCGGGCAACGGACCCCGGACAGGCTTGAGTGCAAGGGAACACCCAGCTCTGTTGCTGCCCAGGTGCTTGTAGTTTGACTGAGATTCACTCCTGTGCAGAAGCTTTGTCTCAGGGGGTGACGCTCCCCCAGGAGCCCTGCCGCCCCCTCCCTTCACCGCTTGCCTTTGTGCCTTTCTCACAGTCGTCTGCCTAAAATCAGCATCATCTTTGAAAGCGTCTTGAACTAATCCGGAGCTGCGGAGAGGCGGGAAGTTGGGCCATTCTGCAGCTCTGAGCCAGACATGGTTGGGTTGGCTTGGGCCAGCATGGATTCATGCTCGGTCTACCTGGGGCAGCCCTCTCTACGCCTCCATCAGGGAGGCCGTGTCCTCGGTCCTCCCATGGAATGGCCATCCCTGAAGCAGGCAGCTCCCTAGGGACCTAGGACCTGATCGACCGGATCAGAACCAATGCCCTGTCTCCAGCAGTGCCAGTTGCTTCCGAGGAAGGTGCATAATCAATGCCATAATGGGAAATTATGGAATAACCAAGCCCTGGGGGAAGTTCCTTCCTGACCCCCACTTCAGCTTCCACCCTGAAGCAGGAGGGCTATGTCCCTTGTGTAGTTTTATCCCATCTCGTGTAAGTGACACATCACGTCAATGCTGATGATCAAACCAAGAGCATTGCACCGACGTTTGTCACCCTGGTGCCTGTCGCCTCCCTGCTTCCTGGTCCCAAAATAGCGCTGGCTGGTCATGTGCCAGACATGCTGTCCGGCAGCCCAGAGGATGCAGTCGCGGTGCGGCAGGAAGGGGTCTGCTCCCCTCAGTATCAATAGCATTCCCTGGCAAGTGCGGTCTGCAGCCGTGAACACACTGAGAGCGTGCTCCTTCCCGGTGCCCTGCCCCAGCACGGGCTGTGCCAGCACCGTCCCCTCTCCATGGCAGTTTGCTGGGCACCGTCTCCCTTGGACTAGCGGCTTCTGTCCCTCAACGCACGCTCCCTCCACAGCTCCTCTCGCTTCCTCTCCTCCGCAGCATGACAGACTCAGCCGCCCGACCCGCACGGGAGCCGTCGCTGCCTGAGCAGGCCTCAGCACCTCTGCCTGCTCCCTGTGTGCCATCCCTCCACGGGCGCAGGCTGCCCACTAGCTCTGTTCCCCCAGTGCCAAACCCCCCGCAGAGCCACAGGCCTCTCCTCTCCTGCACCACACGCACATCCACACATCCATGCCCCCCCCACCCCGGCAAGGCGCTCAGCTGGGTGAGGCTGGCCTGCCTGCCATGCCCAACTGCCAGAAGATACATGCTCTGTGTGCACCCCAAACCCAGGAGAATGGCAGCCCGGCTCCCCACAACAGCTAATGATAGTGCTTTGCCTGTCTCTAGCATTCTCCACCCGAGGACCTCAAAGCACTCTCAAATCATTAGCGACTTTAGCCTCACAACCGAGAGAATAGCATTATCCCCACTTTACAGACGGGGAAACTGAGGCACGGGGAAGGGACGTGACCTACTCACTGTCACACAGCAGGGGTGTAGCAGAGCTGGGGGGAGACCCCAGAAGCCCCAATCCCCAGGGCCGTCTCTCAGCTACGACACCACACTCCTTCCTCTCAGGAGAGGAACGGAAGACGTTTCAGTAGGGGGCGGGGTGGGTTAATGGAGTGGAGGCAGCGGGGCCCACTGGCTCAGAGGGAATGGCCACAAGGTGGCATGGAGGGAGCAGACCCTGGGGGAGGATTAGCTCAGTGGTTTGAGCATTGGCCTCCTAAACCCAGGGTTGCGAGTTCAATCCTTGAGGGGGCCATTTAGGGATCTGGGGCAAAAATCTGTCTGAGGATTGGTCCTGCTTTGAGCAGTGGGTTGGACTAGATGATCTCCTGAGGTCCCTTCCATCCCTGATATTCTATGAATGGGAGCCTCTCTAGGCAGGATGAGAAGAGGGAGGGGAGCTTGGCCTTGCTCTGAGGCAGGACTGGCAAAGGCACTACTGGGAAGGGCTCAGGGCCTGCCTAGACCAGCCTCTTCATCCAGCTGCCCACTCGCTCATCAGTCAATGTTTACTTCAGCCAGACATGGGGGGGCAGATGAAAAAAGCCAAACTTTGCCCAGCCATGTTGTCATGCCCCGCCAGGGCCTGTTCAGGGGAAGGGGCTATGGAAGCTTCTCCCCACCATTCAACCCAGGCCTTGTTTACCACCAGCTGAGCGCTAGATTAACAGTTGCCTTTGCGCTGTGGGGCTGCTGGGCTGGGTACTCGCCTCTGACAAAAGTCCTCCCCTTTGCCCCCTAAAGGTTTCGTGGCTGCCCAGGGGACCATGGTCACCAGCTGTTCCACTGCCTGGGCCAGGACAGAACTCAGGAATGGGGGGGGGAATGTACAAACAAAAGGTTTGTTCACTGAAAAGTGCAGTGTGCAGTGTGGGGACCGCTGAACGTATTCGCACACTCGACAACCATGAGCCACAGGCTTTCGACTGCCCCCAAAAAGTCTGCTAGTGTTGGGAGCGTCAAACCCAAATGTTTTGTTCCGACCCTCGGCCACTCGGACAACAGCAAGCGAAGGATTCACAAGATGGCAGCAGCAGCTTCCGCTGGAAGCCTCAGCCCCGTGGTGAGGGGGCGCCGCCGGGCTGGTGGGACCGGGCTCCAATTCCCTTCCCAGCCTGGGGGCCTGGAGGGATTCAAACGTGTGTTCCTCCTGTGCCAGGGCAGCGCCTTAGGGTATGGGACGTTTGTGTCCTGGGCTGGCTGGCTCTCTCCTCTTGAAGCTGTCCCACCTTTCATAGAGAATGAGACTGCTGTTGGAGATGGGACTTGAATTTGGGTTTCCCTCATCCTGGGGCAGCGCCCTGAGCACCAGGCTAGAGAGTCATTCTCATCCTCCTCGGGACAGTGCCACGCCACTGTCAGCATGGGCGGCGGGTCTATGAAGCCAGGGGAGGCTCAGCCTCCCCAAACAGGATGCGGCACCAGCCCGCCATCTTTGGAGCACTGCCGCCGAAAGGGCGGCCAGGCCGTACCCCGACCGGCGCTCTGCCCCGAGGCCCCACTTGTCCTCTTCTCCCGTGGCCCTGCCCTTGCTCCTCCTCTTCCCCCGAGGACCCCCAGGCCTGCTGCTCACGCCTCTCCCATCCCTCCCCCAAGGCAACCCAGCCTGCTGGGAAACGACAGCCAGGTGGCCTCGAGGGAGGGGGTGAAGAGGCGCAAGCAAAATTGCTGCGGGGAACTGAGAGATTTGAAGGATTGGACAGGAAATCAAGGCTCACAGGGGTGACTTGCAGCCCCCCATCCCTGCCAATCAGCACTCCACTGCCGACAGAGCTTAATTCTAACAGTGCCTTCACTGGCACATGCGGCACCAGTTGGAGGACACCTCTCCGGGCACACAGATGCCTGGCACAGCCTGCGGTGTGAATACCTGCCACTGCCGCAAGGTCATTCCCCTGCTGATCTTGTTCCCCCCCCCGATTTCCCCCTCCTCCCCCCCAAGACCTTTTACTCTGTCCCAGAGCTTAAATTCTCATAGAATATTTCCTGGAGCCCACCATGCCCCCGCCCACCCAATTCTCCGCAGGGCATGCTGGGGCTCAGGACTTCAGCCCTTCAGAGCACACCCAGGTTCGGGACTCCAGCCGCAGGGCCCCGCGGACCCCCTGAAACCAGCTTGTGGATCCCGAGGGCCGCAGACCCCCGATTGAGAACCGCAACAGCATCAGGCTGGAGTCAATGTTTGAAAATACAGAGCTCCGCTACGGACAGCCCTGGCTGAATTTAAGCCCTGTGCTTTCCTTTGTGCAAGAGGCTATTAGGGAGCAGAGAGCGAACTCGAAATAAAAGTCTTTGTGCCCTGGCGTTTTTGCCTCCCAGTCACTGGTTCTAATCCAGCCTCAGGTGAGAGTGACTAGAACAGGGGTCAGCAACCTTTCAGAAGTGGTGTGCCGAGTCTTCATTTATTCACTCTAATTTAAGGTTTGGCGTGCCAGTCATACATTTTAACATTTTTAGAAAGTCTCTTTCTATAAGTCTATAATATATAACTAAACTATTGTTGTATGTAAACTAAATAAGGTTTTTAAAATGTTTAAGAAGTTTCATTTAAAATTAAATTAAAATGCAGAGCCCCCCGGACCAGTGGCCAGGACCCGGGCAGTGTGAGTGCCACTGAAAATCAGCTCGCGTGCCGCCTTTGGCACACGTGCCTTAGGTTGCCTACCCCTGGACTAGAAGCTGCCATTGGTTGGCTGCTCAGAGACCAGCGGGAGATAATAAGAACACCTAGCCCTTCCCATCAGGAATCTCCAATCACTGTACATCAGAGCCCCATTGAGTTTCACTTTGGGTTATTTCTTTTAATGGGGAAAAAAAAAGTAACCAAGATTCCCCCTTGGCATCAGTTCTCCTCTCCCTCGCCCTCTCTGTTGGTTCTAGTGAATATTGTGCTGAATTGACAACACTGGAGCCCAAATCGAATATCATTATCCCCATTTTACCAATGGGGAAACTGAGTCGCAGGGCACATGATTTGTCCAAGGTCACCCAGCAGCAGATCCAGGAACAGACTGGGTCCCAGGCGAGTGCTCTCTCCACCAGTCCACCCTGCCTCGAAGATGAAGTTTCTGTCTGGTTCCCCACAGGCAAGCAGCCACCTTGTTCCAGAGAGAAGATGGGTTTGTGATTGTAACCCAGGCCTGGGAGTCAGGACACCTGGCTTCTATTCACGGTTCTGCCGCAGACTCGCTGGGCACGTCACTCGGTGGCTCAGTCTGACTTGTTAACACCTGCAGAGGGAGCTGAAATCGTCGTGTGAACACGCCACGCACGTGTGCAAAGCGTTGTTCTTATCATCACAGCACCTGGCCCTGCTCAGCGTCCCACTGCCCAGCAGATGCCAAGGATTAGAGCAGGCCATGGCAAGGCTCCTGGATGGGGCAGTGTGTGGGGGAAGCTTTCGCTGCGCCCCATCTGGGGCGGGATCAAGGATTTTGGTCTCCAGGGCTGTCGATCCAGCACGCAGGTCACTAGAACAAACAAAGCAAGAGGCTGGAGGGGGCCGAAGCGACTCAAAGAGGGAATCTTGGCTGGTTTCTTTCATTAAAAGAAATAAGCGAAAGCAGAATCCGCTGAGCCATGAAATATACCGGAGTGTATGTGCAGCATCCAGAAACCGTGGCCGGGTCAGCATGGAGCAGCTCTCTGCAGTGAGGGGAATATTGTTTCATGTCTCTGCCTGCAATGAGCGCATCCCTTTTTTAATATCACTGGTGCCTCGGTTGAATCGGCCAGGCAGAAAAAGACGGAGCGCTCGCTTTTTTTTCACAGGAAGTGCAATTTGTGCTGCAAATGAAAGAAGTGGAGATATTTCCAGTCACTCAAGTGGGGGGGTTGAGATTTGATATTTCATCCACCCTGAGGGCCTGATGGGCCCACGTATAACATCCTCCACATCACGTCCACATATTTAAAACCAAAACACCAGGTGCATCAGGTCTGGAACGTTTCACGAGGCGTGAGTGGGGTCTGGAAGGAGCTCACATGCCAGCGGCTCCATCACCAGGGTGATGGGCGTGGGACAAGTGACCCCACTAGTGAATGCCACCCAGCACGGCTGGCACTTCTCCGCCCTCTCAGCAGCAGGCTCAGAGGCTGGGTGGGCCATGGAGACTCAACTCACTGCTCACTGCTACAGGGGTGTCTGTTCAGCACTGGGACACATTCATGGAGGAAGCCAGCCCAGGCTGTGCTCAGCAGTCGCACCTTCCATCCATCGAAGCAGGGATCAGTCGGGGCTCTGTGCAAAGGAGAGGGGGCGAGCTACTCATCCTTGTTTTACAGATGGAGACAAAGCAGGCTCAGAGGCTCAAAGTGACTGTCCCAGGTCCCAACTCTAGGATAGAACCCAGGTGTCCTAATGCCTCATCTGGGCCCCGCCCAGTCCAGTCAAAGGCACCAACTTTAACTCCCCACGACCCCGAGTCCCCCATGTTTCACACCCCCAGCACCACCCGGGAACAGAGCATCTGCCCGTGTCGCCAGCTCCTAAGAGCAGCGAATGAGTCGGGCTGTCAGGCCGCATCGCGGTGGTTTTAGTTTCCACGTGCAGACTGGTGGAATAGACACTTCGTCCGATGAGTCGTCTCAGGCCCCGTCTACACTACCCGCCGAAATCGGCGGGTAGCCATCGAAGTATCGGGGATCGAATTATCGCGTCTTGTCTGGACGCGATAAGTCGATCCCCGAACGCGCTACTTCGAACTCCGGTACTCCTGCAGGGCGAGCGGAGTTACCGGAGTCGACGTGGGAGCCGCGAACTTCGATCGCGGCGCCGCGCGGACGCGAGGTAAGTGCGCCAAATTCGAACTAAGGTACTTCAACTTCAGCTACGCGAATAGCGTAGCTGAAGTCGAAGTACCTTAGTTCGATCCCGCCCCTAGTGTGGACCAGCCCTCAGAGCGAAGCACCTGGCCGGCCCACGCGTGCTGGGCACTCACGCTGCCTCCGCCGGACAAACGTGATATTTCCTAGGGGCCAGGCCCAGGCTGGCCTCAGTGAACACAGCAGAGGGAGGCATTTACCCCTCTGGCTCCCTGCATGTTCCATTCTTCCCACTCCCTCACCGCTGCCTTCCTTTCATCCCGCCTCCCTCCACGGCCCTCGGAGCAATGCCCTGCACCCCCGTGAGCTCCCCAGCCTCTGCCCTTCTGCATGCACCTGCATCGTGCCCTGCTGCCCAAGGGGGCACCCACTGCTTTGCGCCCCAGAGACAAACTGGGCCCCTGGCTCCATCCTGCTGTGGGGCACCGATGCTGGGAGATCGTTTCAACCACCAGCCATGCCAGTTCACACCGCAGCCTTTACAAGGGGGCAGCTGGGCTTAATTCTGGAGTCTCCCCCACTCCGCCGCCCCATCCTCTGGGACTCGACTGTCCCTTCCACCTCCTCTCCACAGGGGGGCAGTGTAGTCCCAGGGGCGGGATGCCGGTGTGGGAGCCAGATGTCCTGGGTTCTAGTCCCAGCTCTGCTGTGGCTTCTTTGCCTGACATGAGGGGAACTCCCCCGGTACAGCGGGCCCCCACAAACCAGGCCTTTGTCATGCATAGGCCTCATACTGGCCTGATTTCACCCAAGCACACGCACAGCTCCCCTTGAGCGCAGTGTGGGTTCAAGTCAGGGCACGGGCCTCAGTTTCCCTCTGCTGTGAAATAGGGATAATGATACCCACTTTACAAAGCATGTTGCTGATATGTTCACCACACACAGCACGAATCCGAGCAGGCTGACTTGTGTCCAGACCTGCTGTGGGACAAATGGAGTCGCTCCCCTGACCATGGGTGTATCGGATATGGCTGGGGAGACAGCCTTTTCCTGCCTCGGAAAGGGGATTTCATAACCTCGGAGCACTTTCACTTATTGCTGAGCAAATAACAGGGTTTCCAATTTGGGGGCCAAACCACAAACTCTGAAAAAATTCCAGTTTGAGTCAAACCAAAATACATTTTTTCATCAAATCAAAAACACGCAAACTAAAAAAATCATGTTGAATTGACGGAAATGTTTCGTGGTGACTCGACACTAATTTTGTTTCAAGTTTTTCATCTGGATTTTGGCCATTTCAGGTGGTTTTCACCCTTTCTGTTTTTTGTGGGGGGTGTTAATTGGCCAAATTTGAAATCGAAACGCCACCTCAGCGCAAAACACTGAAATATTTCAAATTGGAAGTGTCTCAACTCTTTGGGAAGGAAAATTTCCCCAGCTGAAACTATCCACCAAATTCTGTATCGGGCTCCAAAAAATGCACTTTTCAGTGAAGAAAAGAAAAGAAAAGAAAAAATTCCCCCCACCTCTAATTTCATTAACATCCCATAATAGCCCACTGCAGGGATCTCCCTGCTCAGGCTTTGCACTGCATCCTTCACAAGGTGATCTACAGGCTTGACCTGGCATCTTAAAACTCTGTCTTGGGACCCTAAATCCAGAGAGAAGCAGGCACCTGCAACGGAGTCACTTGAACAGAAAGCAGAAACTGGCTAGTCAATGATGCAAATATCCCCCACTGTTCTCTTGGGCTGGCCAGCCATAGGGAATATGCTGGGTGGAGTGTGTGCTGCCAAGATGGAGCATACTGCGTGGTCAGAGAGCATGGGTTTACTGACAAGGGATCTGCTTTAGCAGGCTACAAATGCCTGGAAAATGCCCAAGTTCAGAGACGTGAAAAATGAGCTGTGTTTTGGAGTGGGGAGATTAGACATGGTGGCCCAATTCTGCATCCAAAGCGATAGCAGAGCTGCAAGGCAGGCAGGGAGCCACAGTTGCCCCTATTGAGGTCAGGACAGGTGTGGGGGGCGGGGCTGAAAGCTACTTCAATCAAGGTCAAATGTTATGGGGATCTGCCTCACTCCAGAGCAGAGCGAGGGCGAAGGGCAGCTGGGGAATCTCTCTCACTGGCGATATTACAAGCTAGACTGGATGCCCGGCTATCAGGAATGGCTTACAGAGAAAAGAGTCAAGCCTTCCGTGCTGCTGAGGGTTGGACAAAGGCCCCATCACTAGTCCTGCCCTCCCCAAAGAGGCTGAGGATTTCAAGAAAGCCTGCGGGAGTTCATTGCCCAGCCGACTCCTGTGAAGACCCCGGCCATTAGCATCAGTGATCATTTCCCAAGGTTGCGCACAGCGCTGTACAAAAGGCAAACATCGCAGCAGGTCGTGTCCTGGTGCACTGACAGCCCAGGAGAATCCAACCTGATTCCTTACATGTGGGGCCTGCGGTAGAAGTGGCCTTCAGGAGGGATTGTGCTGAAGAGCGGATGGGAGCCTGGGGACTGAGAAGTGGCTCGTGGCTGCATGGATGAAGACATGACAGTGGGGGAAAGGAAACGGGCTTTGAGACTGCCATGGCGGTGAAGGAATATCATAAAAAGACAAGCTCTGAGCTGTGAACGGGGAGGACGTGAAGTTTAAATTCAGTCCAGTGAGCAAGTGTAACACTAACAGACGCTGCTTGTTGGTGAGCGGGAGAGAACCAGGGACCTCAGGAGCCTCGTGCATGAGCCGAAAGCCAACCAGCTGTGAGCTCAGACTGTAGAGCAGACTGGGATGGGTTCCCTAGGGAGCTGGTGGAATCTCCTTCCTTAGAGGTTTTTATGGTCAGGCTTGACAGAGCCCTGGCTGGGATGATTTAGTTGGGGATTGATCCTGCCTTGAGCAGGGGGTTGGACTAGATGACCTCCCTGAGGTCCCTTCCAACCCTGAGATTCTATGATTTAACTCTCTCTCTAAGTGGTCTCAGGGCCACTAGATGGGACAGACCACCACCCCCAGCAGGTGCGTGGGTTACATACGTCCCCTAGCTGAGGAAGCGCATCCCAAACTTCAGAGACTTCCCAGTTGAAATCCCAGACCAGCCCTCACTTGTAACGCCGACAGCCCGGTTGGCGGCGGGCGGGATAGAACCTCTGGAGCTGGGTGAGCTAAAAGCCAGACAGAACACCACACCCAGGAGGTGTGTGGGTTACACCAGCAGAGACTAAATCTGAATGTCTCGCCATTGGCACCAGCTATCCTATAAACCCTGTCCAGAATCTGAGAACATGCAGCTGGAACTGGGACTTCCCCCGGAGGAATGGCAAGTTGCAGAGTAAGAGCGCCAAGCAGCTCTCTTAATTCGGGGGCCACCGGCTCCCTGCGTCTGGGGCCCCCATCTCCAGCACTTCGGCTCCGCACTGGAGAGCTGCTGGCGAGCGCTCAGCTCCTGTCAGGGCCGGTGGCTCGAAAAGCTGCCATGTCAGAGAATCCCCCCGTCTCACCAGAGCTAAGCAGCGTCAGGGATGGGGGAGCGCTTGCAGTGGGATAGCAGAGAGTCAAGAGGGGCCGGCGTGTGCTCCAAACGGACGTGACCCACAGAGGTTTGCTATGCAGCTCCTGGCTGCCTTCATCTTTACTGCAGCGGCAGCCTGCTGATTCCAGGTCCCAGCATGCTGTGCACCTTCTTGGTCAGCCTGGGGGAGGCTATTCTGACTTATCTAGTCAGAGACATTCATCAAGGAGCTTCTGTCTCCGTGTTAGACCTGAACGAAGCCCACGGGAGAGGGGCTGCAACGGGAAACGTTCAGGAGAGTCCGCGGGGGGGTTACACACCATGTGCTCCTGGCACGCTGCTGTTGGGTCTCATTGCACGGGGGGGCGGGGGTCAGAGTCAGGGCCCAAGCACTTGCATTGCAGACTCAGAGCCAGGCTGCCATGGCATGAGGCTGCACTCAGGCCGACCCAGGAGACCGGGCACAGAGCCAGCAAGGGAAGGGGCACAGGGTGTCCGGGGGAATGCCTGGACCTGAGCCCTGCAAGGCCCCTTGCGCAGATCTGGCTGCAGGACACAGATGAGCCAAGAGTGCCAGGTCTGCAGCCGAGAGCAGAGAGAGTCTCAATCCGCCCCCGGCGTTGGGAAGCTGAGAGTTTTAAAGGCACTTGGTGTCGCTTTCTGAGCTGGGCCCTACCCTCTATTGGATGCTGGGCCCGGAGGCCCAGAGAGGCTAAGTGACTTGTCCAGGGTCACACAAGAGATCTGTGGCAAAGCAGGGAATTAGTCCCAGGTGCTTGGCGTCCTACCCCACAGCCTTAACCATAAGGCCACTCTTCCCCTCTGCTCCTGGACCTAGTTTAACTTGAGCATTTAACCAGCTCACCCTCTGGGCATGTCGCCATGTGCTCCTGTCCCTGCTACATACACCCTCCTTTCCCTACTCAGCTTGCTTGTTACATCAGCTGGATCCTGCTGCCCGTCCTTGGACTGAGCAGCACCTGACTCTGAAACAAGCCAGCGGGCTATAACACACCACTGATGGTTAAGCAGGAACGATTTCAATGCAAGCTGCTACTAAGGTGGCCATTGATTTCCAGGAGGGCTATTCACAGAGTGGAGAAGGCTACTGAAAAGTCACACGGCGGTGGCACCCGAGCACGGCAATCTCTGGTGGCAGGCAGCACTGATGTCGTGAGGAGGCAAATTCATTTAGGCGGCATTAGTGGTACAATTCCGCTGGAGTAAAGGTGGCAGAATTGGGCTTTTCGACTCTAATCAGTTCAAGCCAGGGACTGCCCTTACTTTGTATATGCCCAGCGCTGCGCACGATGCGGCCGTGACCCCGACTGGGGACGCTGGATGCTACAACGCCACAAATAATCATTTCTCCCTCAGGCACTATAGCTGTGGTTTGCCCTCGATAGCAATTTACAGGGGAGAACTTAGTTCCAAGAGGGCTCCCCTATTGTCCGCCGAGCGCAGCAGAAGCATGCGTAAGAAAGGAGCAAAAAACGGAAATGCAGGTTTCCAATTGCAAACAATGACTCTCTTCCGTGGGCATGCGCGATGTTATGCCAGTTAAATGCCAGGACATATGTTGTTTCACTGATTAAACAAAAAGCTGTTCCGATATTTTAGTGAGAGGCAGAGAATACTTTAGTAAAATAGTTGAATTTTTTGACCATTTTAGTAAACTAGTTTTTAACATATGCAAATATTTTAGTGAAATAGTTTCTGAACATATGCCTTTTTCAAACATCCGGGATATTTTAGTCTCATGCAGTTTGGGACAGTCAAATGGCATTTTCAAAAGCACCTAAATCATAAGACCTAGCACTTAGATCGTGCTTTTAAGCAGAAGATCTCAAAGCACGTTACAGTGTCCTTATGTTATAGGTGGGGAAACTGAGGCACAAAGAGATGACGTGAATTGCTCAAGGTCTCCCAGGACTCCAGTTGCAGAGTTGGGAATAGAACCTAGGTGTCCTGAATTCTAGTGCAGTGCTGTAGCCACTCAGTCAGACTACCTTCCTTGGCTTTGGCATATGTGGCTTACGGATTTTCAATCACCCTTTGGCCCCTGACTTGCTTAGGGACTTTTTAAACAATCCCACTTTAAGGCCTGGTCTATGCTAAAAAGTTTGGTTGGCCCAGGTACATGAAAAATCCACACTGCTGCGAGATGTAGTTAAGGCAACCTAAGCCCCCGGTATAGACAGCGCTAGCTCCTGCCTCTTGGGGGAGTGGCTTATGTACACCAATGGGAGAACCCCTCTGGTCAGCGCAGGTGGTGTCCACACTGAAGCGCGATGGCTGCCGGGCTACGGCTGTGCCACTGTAACATTTCAAGAGTAGACAAGCCCTACGTGTTATTAAAGAGGTAGTGATGCATTTGCAGTGTAAGGCGGGTAGTTCTACGGACAGAGTTCCTTCTGTGCAGCCATTCATATTGGGTGGCATTATTTTGCAATAAAATATAATGAAAAATACGAGCATAAAACTCATACGGGCTTTGGAGTTCAAACAGACTCTGCTCCCTGGTTTATATCTCAATCTGTGCGCACACAGAATTTGATTAAAATCCAACAAGCCAGTGTCTCTTTTGGATTCTTTGAGAGGAAGGTAATAAGAATTCTCTCAAATAAAGTTTCTGGTGTGTGTGTGGGGGGGTCCATTCATAGAAGCTGGAGAATATTTTTCTCTTGCCAAGTTTTTTTACTTTGGCAAACATTGATTTCTTGGTGTTATGAATAGAAATGACACTTTATTCCGTGAGGTCTCTGCACAGTCGCACTGCACATCCCAAGAGTGTTATACGTTGAAGTCATCTGGAAGAACTGTTAGAGATGAGTAACCTTCATTGACAAAGGCCTTGTTTACACAGGGGAAATTGACCCGCAGAACTCTTCCAGAATCACCTTTCTGGAATAGCTATTCTGGTATAATTTGGCTATCCTGGAATACCTCCCTTGTATGAACACTCTATCCCAGAATAAAAGCTGTTCATAGAATCATAGAATCATAGAATATGGACGGGACCTCAGGAGGTCATCTAGTCCAACCCCCTGCTCAAAGCAGGACCTAATCCCAACTAAATCATCCCAGCCAGGGCTTTGTCAAGCCTGACCTGTTCTGGAATAGCTGTTACCAGTCAATTTCCCCTTGTAGAGAAGTCCCTATATTCTGGAGTTAGGACCCTAGAGATATTCTGGGGTTAGGATCCTTCACATAACACAAGAACCAGGGGGTCACCAATGAAATTAACAGGCAGCAGGTTTAAAACAAACCAAAGGACATACTTCTTCACACAACACACAGTCAACCTGTGGAACTTATTGCCAGGGGATGTTGTGAAGGCCAAAAGTATAATTGGGTTAAAAAAAAAAAGCTAGATAAGTTCATGGAGCCATTAGCCAAGATGGTCAGAGAGGCAACCCCATGCTCTGGGTGTCCCTAAACCTCTGACTGCCAGAAGCTGGGACTGAATGATTGGGTGACTCACTCAATAAATTGCACTGTTCTGTTCATTCCCTCTAAAGCTTCAAGCACCAGCTGCTGTCAGATGACAGGATGCTGGGCTAGATGGCCCATTGATCTGACCCAAAACGGCCATTCTCATGTTCTTATGCAGATAGGTTATTCCATAATAGTCTACTTAGGGAGGTTCTTGCACTTTCCTTTGAAGCACCTGGTACTGACAGTCAGAGATAGAATTAGACAGACTGCTGGTCTGATCCAGTGTGGCAGTTCCCACGCTCCTGCCAAAGTATCTTTGCCCATCCACCAGCATCCTCTCTGGAAATAGGCCTTCTTGCTAGAGCTGCTCAGGAAATGTTTGGGGTGTTTTTTCAGGGAAGAGTTTGGATGAAAACATGATGTCAGAATTTTTCTACAATACGTTTCAGATTCGCCTGGAAAGCCCAACATTCTGTGGTTCTCAGCAACTGAAAAATTTCAGATGGACGGGCAAAAAAGGGGGGGGTTACTGAAAAATTTTCACCCAGCCAACCGAGATTTTTCACCAACCTGAAAAATGTCACTAGGAACAGCCATTTTCTACTGGCATTTCTGCTTCGACAAAATAGCTGTCTTCCATCAGAAAACGTCCTCCTCTTCCCCAATTTTTTCTGTTGAGGGAAGGGACTTCCCCCCCGCAAAAAAAAACAAATACTGCAGATCTCCTGGGTCCTCTGTGCAGAGCACCTTTTACTCTGCATTGCCTGCTGGCCCCCTTCTGCTGGCTTCTCTGACGGGCCTCAGGGAGGAAAATGTGACTCCCTGGGACCCTCCTCTTTTGCTTTAGCCTGTCCCCTCCCCAGCCATGGTGCCACAACGCTGCTGCAGGATCTGGGCCTGTTGGGAACGGTGCTGCAGAGCCAGCTTATCCCCCTTCCTCAGCCTCCACAGGCCTCCGATGGCCAGAGAGCCTGGCCCTTAAGCACTTTCCTCATTCAATTGCAACAGCTTCAGTTCGGTCAAACGTGGCGCTCCCCAGCCTGTCAGTTTACATTCCCAAGCAGCTGGATGCAACCGTCTATCGCGACCTGCCCGTGCCCGGCAGCGTCCGTTCTGTGAGGGCGCCGTGCGAGGGGACTGCTCCAGTGATTAGGCAGCTCCCATGAAGCCCTTCTGCTCAGCGCAACATTTGCAGCCTCTTAGACTCATGCCAGCGCTGCTGGAGCCGGATGTGCAGTCAGCACCTGGCACCCTGTGAAGCCACCCGGCTCATGAGGGCAGCCGGGGCAGGGCCCACTCAGCACTGAGGTGTGGGGCACACAATGGGCCGCAAGCCAGATTGGGGTGGGGGGGAATGGACGGTCCAGTGCCGCTCCCACCCATAGAAACAGGGCTTGTGGTCTCACCTGGAGCCAATCCTGTTGGGAGGGTCTGGTGCCAGCCCGCGGTCCCAGGAGCTGCACTGGAGGTAGATCTGGCCTTCCATATTCACATGGAGACGTCAAGCTGCCACCAGGCCCTTTAGGGAATGGATCCCAGAGGCGTCTTAGAGAGTGAGTGGTGTGTCCTGGCTGGCTGGGTGCTGCTACTGCTCAGGGAGAGGAGCTGTGACCGGCTGTTCCTACCTAAAGTAACCACGTCTGCCTCTCTTTCAGCTGATCAAGGAAAGATTGTTAGACCTGCTTGGCAAGGAGGAGGAGGAGGGGAGCCATGATGAAAACGTGGTAAGGATCCCCATCAGTACCGTCACCGGGGGACTCAATACTACGGGAAGGCAGCATGGCCAACCCCACCACCCATTCAATTGCAACAGCTTCAGTTGCTCAGGAGATGGCTCTGAAAATCATGAGGTTATTTTTGAATTGGGGAGGGGGGTCTTTTGAATTGCTTTCTGCTTTTTGAGCATTTGCGGGGTGGGGGTCCCATTTTCCAGACACCCTGAGGACTAGAACCTCACTTTAAAAAAAAAAAAGAATGAAAGCTGAGATTCCCAGCTGGGGCTTTAAGAAAAACACCACATAGTACAAGACACGCGATAAAATCTTCAGAGTTGTCAAGAGCGCATGTGTAGAAACTTCAAGCAAGGTAGACAGGTCGGGTTTGGATAAGAGAGATGAAACTAAATTAAAACTGCCCATTCTTTCACAAAGCGTTCACTCCAACCAATGGGAGACTCTGGAAAGAACTTTCCGAGCAGAGCTCTTCCAAACACAAGAAAACAATTTTGTTCAAAATGGCAAACTTGTTTCTGTTTCACAGGCTTTGAAATTGACCCATTTGTCTATTTTTTTTCATGCAATTTTCCTGCAATTTTTACTGGCATTTTTCTCAAAACATTATCCCCAAAACGCGTTGTCTGGCTGAAAATGGAGTGCTCAGTACCTGCTTTTTCTATGAGGAGTTTGGAAATGATTTCTATAAACATGGCGATCAATTGTCAATACAAATATTAATAAAAACGATCATGGGAAATATTGCCGAAAACGGACAATTTCAATCCTGTCGACAACTTTTTGAAAAAAAGTTTCAGTGATTTTTGGTGGGGTTTTTCTGGGGTGGGGGTCGGGGGTCTGGAGGGTGGTGGTGGATTTTTTTTGGGGGGAGGCATTTTTCAGCTACAACAAAAAATGGAATCTTGTGCAAAACCAAACTGAAGCTCTATTTCGGAGACAGCCCACCCCTAGCAGGTCCTTCCCCTCTGTGCCCACACTGCAGGCCTTTTGGATGGCTCTGGCCCAGATCCTCGAAGGGATTTAGGCACTTAACTCCCATTGATTTCAGTGGGCGTTAGGCACTTGAATACATGGACTGAAGTCCCTGATTAAATGGAGGCTCGTGTCTGAAAAGGTGGGTCTCCCTATAACAGCTCTGCCCAGCCTCAAATCCAGGCCCTGGGTGTCCCTATGGAGTTCAACAAAGCACTTTCCAGCCCTCTTGCAGATTTAAGGGTTGCGGTGTGGTCCTCTGCTTCTGGGGAGTCTCAGCAGCCTGGATGGGGAAGGGGAGGAGAAGCAGGACCAAGCCAACCCATTTGGAATCTGACCCTTTCCGATAGCTCCCTGGGGTTCTCTGATTCTCAGCCCATCCCCAGTCAGTGCAGAATCCAGGGGAGCATTGAGCAAGGCAAGAGCAGGCACGTGCAAGCTCTGGAACTCACCTCCTTGCTCTGTCTCCAGGACCCAGGAGAAGTTCAAACTACTTGCCAGCCCGGTTCGTCCCAGCAGCAGGACCAAAGGAAGAGTCGGGGGGGACTCCTGGGCTGACCTTCTCCCCACAGCTTGGGACCCACGCTAGCACTGTCCATTCAAATCATTCGAGTTGATCTGGAATTTCCCACATAATTTTTTTCTTCAGTGGAAAATGCAGTTTCTGCAAAATTGAAATGTTCCACCTGAAGAGTTTCCAGTTTTGCTAAAATAAAAAAAGAAGAGAAATAATGAAAAATAAATAAAAATAACCCTTCCAGGACCTCATTCATTCACCCGCGTTTAATGGCAAAATGCGGGGGGGAGGGTAGCCCCAATTGGCCATTTGGAAAACGTTTCATTTTTTCACAAAACACAACATCTCCGTTGGAAAGGAAACAGAATGGAAACGTTCGCCTTGCTTTGAAATTTCCCATCCACAAAGCTGACATTTTGCCCCAAATGACTAAACCCCGTTTTTTCCATTGGGAAAATATTTTGGTCCTAAAATTTCCACCAGCTCTGCTGGTAAGGGAAAGCCCCAAATGCTGGTTCCTTGCAGCCCCGTGCAGAAGCTGTGTGCGTCAGAGATGCTGCGTGTCCCTGATGCTGAGTGAAGAGAAGGGGTGGGACCAATGGAGAGACTGGTGCCAGGGTCACTCTGGACTGGGGATATTTCACTAGATGGGGGAAGTGAGAGGAAATGGAAGGTTCTGCTCTGCCACCCTGCACTACAAAGCACAACGTGAGGCTGCCCCCCGGCCCCGCCCTGCCCCCCAGCTGTTACCCACCGCCTCTAAGGGGCTGGCTACCTTGCACTGTAAACGTAGGCCCAGACTCAGTCTGACTCGGGTGGGGCACCCCTCTGGACTCAGGGTCACGGACCCTGCTTGGGGGGCGCAGGGGTCAGAGCCCGAGTCCAGTGGAAATGCGAGTCCACGCGTGGATACAGCTGAAGCCGCAGACCCGAGTCAGCAGGGCTGCCTGGTGCAGTGTGGACGCGTTAGCACGGCTGTGAGACCCGGGTCCAGCGACTGTAAACCCAGGGTCACAATGCCGTGTGGACGCTCAAGCGTGGGTTTGGAAACACCGAGTCCACAAGCCCCAGGTTTAAATGCAGTGTAGACATACCCCAAATTCCAGCCTGGAGGATCTGACACTCCCGCGGGGCAGCATGATATACCCAGGGGGTCAGGCTTCGCCATCCCACCTCTGGGGTGACAGGCTTCGTCCAGCCCTCCTGAGCTGAATCAGTTGTGGGTCATGACCCAGGTTCAGTTGGCTGTGCTGAACCAGCCGTCAGCGGCGTAGGTGGCAGCCCCGTCACACCCCTGGCATGCCTGCTCTCGGGATAAGCACGGCGCTTTGCAGCCCCCTATCAGCTGGGAGCCCAAGCAGAGGGCTGTCAAAAGACAGAAGTGTATTGTTACCCTCGGCCACCACTGAGCCATGCTGGCATCCCGCTGCCGCCCAACGGGGCTGGGTAGGTGACCATTCCAGGGACGCTCAGGCAAAACACACCTGCCGTGCTGCTGCCCGGGGGCGTGGGGCAGTCCGAATTCAATAGCAACCCCTGGCAGCGGGAGGGCCGAGACCCCCTGCGGTAACCCTGTCGCTCTCCTCCCCCAGAGCACTTGCGACCCCATGCCGAATCATTCCGAAACCATCAGCCACACTGTGAACGTGCCCCTGCAGACGACCCTGGGAACGCTGGAGGAAATCGCCTGCTGACACCTCCCCGCCAGCGCCGGAGTGCCAAGACCGACTGAAAGGAGACTGCCCAGGAAAGCAGGGACCAAGCTCAGGTTTGCACCAGGGGAAAAGGAAGAAAATCGCTATGCATTAAAAAAAATGATATATATCTATATATAACTGTATATATATTATACATCTCTGCCAAAACCAAGCGAGCGGCGCCGTGGACTTGACTTGCGTCGTCCTTTCCTGTGGGGGGGCTCGTCTTCGGGATCTGAAGACACACTCGTTTTTGAACTGTACAGACCAACACAGAAACTAACAAAGCCACCATTTCATATACTGCCGACTGTATAAAGCACTTGCATGCCGATACTTTTTATGGCAATATATTCCTAGCTGTCTTTCTAAGCTCTGGTCCTCTGTACAGACTCTGATTTCACTACCAAGAAGGAATTTTGCGGGCCCATCCGTCCCTGAAATCGCCGTTAATTAGGCTGTATTCGAATAAAGAAACAAACAAACGTGCAGCTCTTGGACTCTCCTTACCTCCTTGTTCTTCGTGTCAGTTTGCTAGGCCGGGTCCCCCAAAGGCTAAGCCGTGCTGCAGCCAGGCCTGGCGGAGGTACCGTCACCTAAAGGGGAGCGGCCCAGGGACCGCACCTGCAGTCTGACTCCCTGACCTGGATGGCTCTCGGATGACCACACCTGTGTCGTGCTCCTGGGTCTGTAATGCAGCTTGTACAGTCTGGTGGGGGGAGGAGGGATGCGGGCAGGAGCGGGCGTGGGGGTTATTTTTCATTCCTTTCCGTTGTGCGTTTTCCTCGTTCTCCTGACTGATATTAAAGCTGGTCTTGTGGAAATGGCCAGACTGTGTCATTCCTGCTTTGCCTCCTGACCCGCTCACCACCGCCCCGGCCTCAGGGCGGACAGAGCAGCCAGGATCCCCCCTCAATTGGCTGTTTTGGTGGGAGGGTCCCCTGCATTTGGCCCTGCTGCCCTTCCCTGGTGGGTAGCGAAAGGGGGCAGCTGGGCTCATCCTCCACTGCCCACCCCTCGGCTGTTAACAGGCGGCCAATCCAGCCTCTTCCTGCTCCATCAAACAGACGGGCAGGGCCCCTGTGCTTCTTCAGTTTGTGGGCACATAGGGATTAGCCAGCACCCTCCACCCCGTCCCCTTCCCGTGTCATCTCCAGGGTGGGCTTTGTTCTTCCCCAAAGCTGGGAGCAGAGCACCCCCTTCGTTCGGCCCCCGGCAGCTGCTCCTTCACCCTGGCGCATCAGGCGACATCACTAGGACATCAGCAGCACCACCCAGCAGATGGGGATCAGAGCTCTCCTGGGGCTGTTGGTTTTATTACCGACCCCCGAAGCCACACACACGTTCCCACACAAGCCCCGTGGCTTCCCTCCCAACAAGCCCCAGCCCCACTATGAGATTGCCCGGCCCTGCCCTAGCACAGAGTCCAGCCTGTCAGTGCCACTGCAGGAGAGCCGCTTGGAGGCTCCATGTCAACCTCCCAACACCCCCTGCTCTGAAGCGTCTCTCGGATTCAGACTCCCGGAAGCACTTGCCTGGCTATGATTCTCTCTGCAGAGGAGCTGGAAGCTGACCCCCTACTGTGGCCTCCCGTGTCCCCCTTGTGTATCATAGAATCATAGAAGATCAGGGTTGGAAGGTACCTCAGGAGGTATCTAGTTCAAAGCAGGACCTAATCCCAACTAAATCAGGCTGTAGCCTTCCAGAACACAGCCCAAACCTCCAGACAGCCACGGCGGCTCCTCCCGACACTGCTTTGCAATAGACGACACGCTGGCAGTAAATAACGCACTTGACTGGACCTCCAGCTCCCCGCAAAGCCCCAGCAGGCTCCTTTCTTGGCAGCCAAGTGCTGTGAGTAGAACAAATGAGACGTATGTCAGCAAACAGCAGTATGACGGGCCAGCTCCTCAACTGGTGCAGATCAGCACCTCAGTTGGCTTCCCCGGGTTTATGCCAATTTACACCATTTGGGGATCTGGCCCTACAGGCTTCCCTGGGTCTCAGTCAGGGTCACCCCTTGGACCGCACTGGCACTGGGGGTATTTAGTGGGTATTTAACTAGTTCTCAACTCCAAAGAGTTTTACCATTTCCTAGAAAGTGCGAAATTCCAGCCCTCTCTCGCACCCCCACTGCACTTAGATCGGGGAGCAGCGTAAATTCTGGCCTCACTGCGTTTCCAGTGCGTACGGATTGTGGGGATGCAGCCTAGAGATTTCGCTAACACTCCCCACCAGCCGAGAAGGTGCCTCCCAGAACACCCAGCAGCCGGAGCTGTTTGCTCTGGAAAGGCCTGTGTAGGCTGCTTCACGGCCCCTTGTCTCTGCGATCCCTACGCCCATCTCTGTCCGGCCAGCTCTTGTTTTGTACGTGAATGACGCGGCCGCCCGTCACAGTCTTGTTTGTTAGTGCCCATGCGTTCGAAGGGAACCGTGTACCTTGTCAACATGATACCGTGTGCTACAGCTTTACACCAATAAAGAGAAACAAACGTGAGTTTCACAGAGATCTCAGCTTGGCTGTGTTTGTGAGCCCGGACAAGCGGGACTTGGGACAGCGCGCACAGGCTGGGTTTGTCTCTTTATTAGCAGCGACAGCAGGGGCCTGGGCAGTGCTGGGAAGTGTATGAACCAAGTGACGGATTGTGCAGCACGTTAAGGAATAATGTCCATTTATCAACACTTTGCAAAGCACACCCCCAAGCCGGCGAGGGAATGGTACCGAGCAGTGTTCCCTCTCATTTGTCCCATACATGTGCGCAATGCATTTTGTTATGTGCACCAATATGGAGGTGATGTGTCACACATCACCTAACAAAATTCATGTGGCATGGGTGGGGCCGAGGGGTTTGGAGTGTGGGAGGGGGCTCAGGGCTGGGGAAGACAGTTGGGGTGCAGGGGGGTGAGGCCTCCAGCTGGGGGTGCGGGCTCTGGGGTGAGGCCGGGGATGAGGGGCTCAGGGCTGGGGCAGAGGGTTGGAGTATGGCGGGGGGGTGGTCAGGACTCCGGCTCGGGGGGTGGGCTCTGGGGTGAGGCCGGGGATGAGGGGCTCAGGGCTGGGGCAGAGGGTTGGAGTATGGCGGGGGGGTGGTCAGGACTCCGGCTTGGGCGGNGGTGGGCTCTGGGGTGAGGCCAGGGATGAGGGGCTCAGGGCTGGGGCAGAGGGTTGGAGTGCGGGGGTGTGAGGGCTCTGGCTGGGGGGNCAAAGCAGGACCTAATCCCAACTAAATCATCCCAGCCAGGGCTTTGTCAAGCCTGACCTGTTCTGGAATAGCTGTTACCAGTCAATTTCCCCTTGTAGAGAAGTCCCTATATTCTGGAGTTAGGACCCTAGAGATATTCTGGGGTTAGGATCCTTCACATAACACAAGAACCAGGGGGTCACCAATGAAATTAACAGGCAGCAGGTTTAAAACAAACCAAAGGACATACTTCTTCACACAACACACAGTCAACCTGTGGAACTTATTGCCAGGGGATGTTGTGAAGGCCAAAAGTATAATTGGGTTAAAAAAAAAAAGCTAGATAAGTTCATGGAGCCATTAGCCAAGATGGTCAGAGAGGCAACCCCATGCTCTGGGTGTCCCTAAACCTCTGACTGCCAGAAGCTGGGACTGAATGATTGGGTGACTCACTCAATAAATTGCACTGTTCTGTTCATTCCCTCTAAAGCTTCAAGCACCAGCTGCTGTCAGATGACAGGATGCTGGGCTAGATGGCCCATTGATCTGACCCAAAACGGCCATTCTCATGTTCTTATGCAGATAGGTTATTCCATAATAGTCTACTTAGGGAGGTTCTTGCACTTTCCTTTGAAGCACCTGGTACTGACAGTCAGAGATAGAATTAGACAGACTGCTGGTCTGATCCAGTGTGGCAGTTCCCACGCTCCTGCCAAAGTATCTTTGCCCATCCACCAGCATCCTCTCTGGAAATAGGCCTTCTTGCTAGAGCTGCTCAGGAAATGTTTGGGGTGTTTTTTCAGGGAAGAGTTTGGATGAAAACATGATGTCAGAATTTTTCTACAATACGTTTCAGATTCGCCTGGAAAGCCCAACATTCTGTGGTTCTCAGCAACTGAAAAATTTCAGATGGACGGGCAAAAAAGGGGGGGGTTACTGAAAAATTTTCACCCAGCCAACCGAGATTTTTCACCAACCTGAAAAATGTCACTAGGAACAGCCATTTTCTACTGGCATTTCTGCTTCGACAAAATAGCTGTCTTCCATCAGAAAACGTCCTCCTCTTCCCCAATTTTTTCTGTTGAGGGAAGGGACTTCCCCCCCGCAAAAAAAAACAAATACTGCAGATCTCCTGGGTCCTCTGTGCAGAGCACCTTTTACTCTGCATTGCCTGCTGGCCCCCTTCTGCTGGCTTCTCTGACGGGCCTCAGGGAGGAAAATGTGACTCCCTGGGACCCTCCTCTTTTGCTTTAGCCTGTCCCCTCCCCAGCCATGGTGCCACAACGCTGCTGCAGGATCTGGGCCTGTTGGGAACGGTGCTGCAGAGCCAGCTTATCCCCCTTCCTCAGCCTCCACAGGCCTCCGATGGCCAGAGAGCCTGGCCCTTAAGCACTTTCCTCATTCAATTGCAACAGCTTCAGTTCGGTCAAACGTGGCGCTCCCCAGCCTGTCAGTTTACATTCCCAAGCAGCTGGATGCAACCGTCTATCGCGACCTGCCCGTGCCCGGCAGCGTCCGTTCTGTGAGGGCGCCGTGCGAGGGGACTGCTCCAGTGATTAGGCAGCTCCCATGAAGCCCTTCTGCTCAGCGCAACATTTGCAGCCTCTTAGACTCATGCCAGCGCTGCTGGAGCCGGATGTGCAGTCAGCACCTGGCACCCTGTGAAGCCACCCGGCTCATGAGGGCAGCCGGGGCAGGGCCCACTCAGCACTGAGGTGTGGGGCACACAATGGGCCGCAAGCCAGATTGGGGTGGGGGGGAATGGACGGTCCAGTGCCGCTCCCACCCATAGAAACAGGGCTTGTGGTCTCACCTGGAGCCAATCCTGTTGGGAGGGTCTGGTGCCAGCCCGCGGTCCCAGGAGCTGCACTGGAGGTAGATCTGGCCTTCCATATTCACATGGAGACGTCAAGCTGCCACCAGGCCCTTTAGGGAATGGATCCCAGAGGCGTCTTAGAGAGTGAGTGGTGTGTCCTGGCTGGCTGGGTGCTGCTACTGCTCAGGGAGAGGAGCTGTGACCGGCTGTTCCTACCTAAAGTAACCACGTCTGCCTCTCTTTCAGCTGATCAAGGAAAGATTGTTAGACCTGCTTGGCAAGGAGGAGGAGGAGGGGAGCCATGATGAAAACGTGGTAAGGATCCCCATCAGTACCGTCACCGGGGGACTCAATACTACGGGAAGGCAGCATGGCCAACCCCACCACCCATTCAATTGCAACAGCTTCAGTTGCTCAGGAGATGGCTCTGAAAATCATGAGGTTATTTTTGAATTGGGGAGGGGGGTCTTTTGAATTGCTTTCTGCTTTTTGAGCATTTGCGGGGTGGGGGTCCCATTTTCCAGACACCCTGAGGACTAGAACCTCACTTTAAAAAAAAAAAAGAATGAAAGCTGAGATTCCCAGCTGGGGCTTTAAGAAAAACACCACATAGTACAAGACACGCGATAAAATCTTCAGAGTTGTCAAGAGCGCATGTGTAGAAACTTCAAGCAAGGTAGACAGGTCGGGTTTGGATAAGAGAGATGAAACTAAATTAAAACTGCCCATTCTTTCACAAAGCGTTCACTCCAACCAATGGGAGACTCTGGAAAGAACTTTCCGAGCAGAGCTCTTCCAAACACAAGAAAACAATTTTGTTCAAAATGGCAAACTTGTTTCTGTTTCACAGGCTTTGAAATTGACCCATTTGTCTATTTTTTTTCATGCAATTTTCCTGCAATTTTTACTGGCATTTTTCTCAAAACATTATCCCCAAAACGCGTTGTCTGGCTGAAAATGGAGTGCTCAGTACCTGCTTTTTCTATGAGGAGTTTGGAAATGATTTCTATAAACATGGCGATCAATTGTCAATACAAATATTAATAAAAACGATCATGGGAAATATTGCCGAAAACGGACAATTTCAATCCTGTCGACAACTTTTTGAAAAAAAGTTTCAGTGATTTTTGGTGGGGTTTTTCTGGGGTGGGGGTCGGGGGTCTGGAGGGTGGTGGTGGATTTTTTTTGGGGGGAGGCATTTTTCAGCTACAACAAAAAATGGAATCTTGTGCAAAACCAAACTGAAGCTCTATTTCGGAGACAGCCCACCCCTAGCAGGTCCTTCCCCTCTGTGCCCACACTGCAGGCCTTTTGGATGGCTCTGGCCCAGATCCTCGAAGGGATTTAGGCACTTAACTCCCATTGATTTCAGTGGGCGTTAGGCACTTGAATACATGGACTGAAGTCCCTGATTAAATGGAGGCTCGTGTCTGAAAAGGTGGGTCTCCCTATAACAGCTCTGCCCAGCCTCAAATCCAGGCCCTGGGTGTCCCTATGGAGTTCAACAAAGCACTTTCCAGCCCTCTTGCAGATTTAAGGGTTGCGGTGTGGTCCTCTGCTTCTGGGGAGTCTCAGCAGCCTGGATGGGGAAGGGGAGGAGAAGCAGGACCAAGCCAACCCATTTGGAATCTGACCCTTTCCGATAGCTCCCTGGGGTTCTCTGATTCTCAGCCCATCCCCAGTCAGTGCAGAATCCAGGGGAGCATTGAGCAAGGCAAGAGCAGGCACGTGCAAGCTCTGGAACTCACCTCCTTGCTCTGTCTCCAGGACCCAGGAGAAGTTCAAACTACTTGCCAGCCCGGTTCGTCCCAGCAGCAGGACCAAAGGAAGAGTCGGGGGGGACTCCTGGGCTGACCTTCTCCCCACAGCTTGGGACCCACGCTAGCACTGTCCATTCAAATCATTCGAGTTGATCTGGAATTTCCCACATAATTTTTTTCTTCAGTGGAAAATGCAGTTTCTGCAAAATTGAAATGTTCCACCTGAAGAGTTTCCAGTTTTGCTAAAATAAAAAAAGAAGAGAAATAATGAAAAATAAATAAAAATAACCCTTCCAGGACCTCATTCATTCACCCGCGTTTAATGGCAAAATGCGGGGGGGAGGGTAGCCCCAATTGGCCATTTGGAAAACGTTTCATTTTTTCACAAAACACAACATCTCCGTTGGAAAGGAAACAGAATGGAAACGTTCGCCTTGCTTTGAAATTTCCCATCCACAAAGCTGACATTTTGCCCCAAATGACTAAACCCCGTTTTTTCCATTGGGAAAATATTTTGGTCCTAAAATTTCCACCAGCTCTGCTGGTAAGGGAAAGCCCCAAATGCTGGTTCCTTGCAGCCCCGTGCAGAAGCTGTGTGCGTCAGAGATGCTGCGTGTCCCTGATGCTGAGTGAAGAGAAGGGGTGGGACCAATGGAGAGACTGGTGCCAGGGTCACTCTGGACTGGGGATATTTCACTAGATGGGGGAAGTGAGAGGAAATGGAAGGTTCTGCTCTGCCACCCTGCACTACAAAGCACAACGTGAGGCTGCCCCCCGGCCCCGCCCTGCCCCCCAGCTGTTACCCACCGCCTCTAAGGGGCTGGCTACCTTGCACTGTAAACGTAGGCCCAGACTCAGTCTGACTCGGGTGGGGCACCCCTCTGGACTCAGGGTCACGGACCCTGCTTGGGGGGCGCAGGGGTCAGAGCCCGAGTCCAGTGGAAATGCGAGTCCACGCGTGGATACAGCTGAAGCCGCAGACCCGAGTCAGCAGGGCTGCCTGGTGCAGTGTGGACGCGTTAGCACGGCTGTGAGACCCGGGTCCAGCGACTGTAAACCCAGGGTCACAATGCCGTGTGGACGCTCAAGCGTGGGTTTGGAAACACCGAGTCCACAAGCCCCAGGTTTAAATGCAGTGTAGACATACCCCAAATTCCAGCCTGGAGGATCTGACACTCCCGCGGGGCAGCATGATATACCCAGGGGGTCAGGCTTCGCCATCCCACCTCTGGGGTGACAGGCTTCGTCCAGCCCTCCTGAGCTGAATCAGTTGTGGGTCATGACCCAGGTTCAGTTGGCTGTGCTGAACCAGCCGTCAGCGGCGTAGGTGGCAGCCCCGTCACACCCCTGGCATGCCTGCTCTCGGGATAAGCACGGCGCTTTGCAGCCCCCTATCAGCTGGGAGCCCAAGCAGAGGGCTGTCAAAAGACAGAAGTGTATTGTTACCCTCGGCCACCACTGAGCCATGCTGGCATCCCGCTGCCGCCCAACGGGGCTGGGTAGGTGACCATTCCAGGGACGCTCAGGCAAAACACACCTGCCGTGCTGCTGCCCGGGGGCGTGGGGCAGTCCGAATTCAATAGCAACCCCTGGCAGCGGGAGGGCCGAGACCCCCTGCGGTAACCCTGTCGCTCTCCTCCCCCAGAGCACTTGCGACCCCATGCCGAATCATTCCGAAACCATCAGCCACACTGTGAACGTGCCCCTGCAGACGACCCTGGGAACGCTGGAGGAAATCGCCTGCTGACACCTCCCCGCCAGCGCCGGAGTGCCAAGACCGACTGAAAGGAGACTGCCCAGGAAAGCAGGGACCAAGCTCAGGTTTGCACCAGGGGAAAAGGAAGAAAATCGCTATGCATTAAAAAAAATGATATATATCTATATATAACTGTATATATATTATACATCTCTGCCAAAACCAAGCGAGCGGCGCCGTGGACTTGACTTGCGTCGTCCTTTCCTGTGGGGGGGCTCGTCTTCGGGATCTGAAGACACACTCGTTTTTGAACTGTACAGACCAACACAGAAACTAACAAAGCCACCATTTCATATACTGCCGACTGTATAAAGCACTTGCATGCCGATACTTTTTATGGCAATATATTCCTAGCTGTCTTTCTAAGCTCTGGTCCTCTGTACAGACTCTGATTTCACTACCAAGAAGGAATTTTGCGGGCCCATCCGTCCCTGAAATCGCCGTTAATTAGGCTGTATTCGAATAAAGAAACAAACAAACGTGCAGCTCTTGGACTCTCCTTACCTCCTTGTTCTTCGTGTCAGTTTGCTAGGCCGGGTCCCCCAAAGGCTAAGCCGTGCTGCAGCCAGGCCTGGCGGAGGTACCGTCACCTAAAGGGGAGCGGCCCAGGGACCGCACCTGCAGTCTGACTCCCTGACCTGGATGGCTCTCGGATGACCACACCTGTGTCGTGCTCCTGGGTCTGTAATGCAGCTTGTACAGTCTGGTGGGGGGAGGAGGGATGCGGGCAGGAGCGGGCGTGGGGGTTATTTTTCATTCCTTTCCGTTGTGCGTTTTCCTCGTTCTCCTGACTGATATTAAAGCTGGTCTTGTGGAAATGGCCAGACTGTGTCATTCCTGCTTTGCCTCCTGACCCGCTCACCACCGCCCCGGCCTCAGGGCGGACAGAGCAGCCAGGATCCCCCCTCAATTGGCTGTTTTGGTGGGAGGGTCCCCTGCATTTGGCCCTGCTGCCCTTCCCTGGTGGGTAGCGAAAGGGGGCAGCTGGGCTCATCCTCCACTGCCCACCCCTCGGCTGTTAACAGGCGGCCAATCCAGCCTCTTCCTGCTCCATCAAACAGACGGGCAGGGCCCCTGTGCTTCTTCAGTTTGTGGGCACATAGGGATTAGCCAGCACCCTCCACCCCGTCCCCTTCCCGTGTCATCTCCAGGGTGGGCTTTGTTCTTCCCCAAAGCTGGGAGCAGAGCACCCCCTTCGTTCGGCCCCCGGCAGCTGCTCCTTCACCCTGGCGCATCAGGCGACATCACTAGGACATCAGCAGCACCACCCAGCAGATGGGGATCAGAGCTCTCCTGGGGCTGTTGGTTTTATTACCGACCCCCGAAGCCACACACACGTTCCCACACAAGCCCCGTGGCTTCCCTCCCAACAAGCCCCAGCCCCACTATGAGATTGCCCGGCCCTGCCCTAGCACAGAGTCCAGCCTGTCAGTGCCACTGCAGGAGAGCCGCTTGGAGGCTCCATGTCAACCTCCCAACACCCCCTGCTCTGAAGCGTCTCTCGGATTCAGACTCCCGGAAGCACTTGCCTGGCTATGATTCTCTCTGCAGAGGAGCTGGAAGCTGACCCCCTACTGTGGCCTCCCGTGTCCCCCTTGTGTATCATAGAATCATAGAAGATCAGGGTTGGAAGGTACCTCAGGAGGTATCTAGTTCAAAGCAGGACCTAATCCCAACTAAATCAGGCTGTAGCCTTCCAGAACACAGCCCAAACCTCCAGACAGCCACGGCGGCTCCTCCCGACACTGCTTTGCAATAGACGACACGCTGGCAGTAAATAACGCACTTGACTGGACCTCCAGCTCCCCGCAAAGCCCCAGCAGGCTCCTTTCTTGGCAGCCAAGTGCTGTGAGTAGAACAAATGAGACGTATGTCAGCAAACAGCAGTATGACGGGCCAGCTCCTCAACTGGTGCAGATCAGCACCTCAGTTGGCTTCCCCGGGTTTATGCCAATTTACACCATTTGGGGATCTGGCCCTACAGGCTTCCCTGGGTCTCAGTCAGGGTCACCCCTTGGACCGCACTGGCACTGGGGGTATTTAGTGGGTATTTAACTAGTTCTCAACTCCAAAGAGTTTTACCATTTCCTAGAAAGTGCGAAATTCCAGCCCTCTCTCGCACCCCCACTGCACTTAGATCGGGGAGCAGCGTAAATTCTGGCCTCACTGCGTTTCCAGTGCGTACGGATTGTGGGGATGCAGCCTAGAGATTTCGCTAACACTCCCCACCAGCCGAGAAGGTGCCTCCCAGAACACCCAGCAGCCGGAGCTGTTTGCTCTGGAAAGGCCTGTGTAGGCTGCTTCACGGCCCCTTGTCTCTGCGATCCCTACGCCCATCTCTGTCCGGCCAGCTCTTGTTTTGTACGTGAATGACGCGGCCGCCCGTCACAGTCTTGTTTGTTAGTGCCCATGCGTTCGAAGGGAACCGTGTACCTTGTCAACATGATACCGTGTGCTACAGCTTTACACCAATAAAGAGAAACAAACGTGAGTTTCACAGAGATCTCAGCTTGGCTGTGTTTGTGAGCCCGGACAAGCGGGACTTGGGACAGCGCGCACAGGCTGGGTTTGTCTCTTTATTAGCAGCGACAGCAGGGGCCTGGGCAGTGCTGGGAAGTGTATGAACCAAGTGACGGATTGTGCAGCACGTTAAGGAATAATGTCCATTTATCAACACTTTGCAAAGCACACCCCCAAGCCGGCGAGGGAATGGTACCGAGCAGTGTTCCCTCTCATTTGTCCCATACATGTGCGCAATGCATTTTGTTATGTGCACCAATATGGAGGTGATGTGTCACACATCACCTAACAAAATTCATGTGGCATGGGTGGGGCCGAGGGGTTTGGAGTGTGGGAGGGGGCTCAGGGCTGGGGAAGACAGTTGGGGTGCAGGGGGGTGAGGCCTCCAGCTGGGGGTGCGGGCTCTGGGGTGAGGCCGGGGATGAGGGGCTCAGGGCTGGGGCAGAGGGTTGGAGTATGGCGGTGGGGTGGTCAGGACTCCAGCTGGGGGGGTGGGCTCTGGGGTGAGGCCGGGGATGAGGGGATCAGGGCTGGGGCAGAGGGTTGGAGTGCGGGTGTGTGAGGGCTCTGGCTGGGGGAGCGGGCTCTGGGGCGGGGCTGGGGATGAGGGGTTTGGGGTGCAGGCTACCCCGGGGCTACAGCAGGGAGAGAGGACTCCCCCCAGATCTCTCTCCCCACAGCAGCACCTGGGCTGGGGGAGAGAGGCACCTTTCTCCCGTCCGCTGCAGCTCTGGGCCAGGGCTGGGTTGGGGCCAGAGGGGAGGCGCCTCTCCCCCCTGTGACAGGTTTGGGGCTGAGGGAGAGGCATCTCTCTTCGCCGCAGCCTTGAGCACCTGCATGGTGCTTAGAGGGAACGTAGGTACCTATCTATTTTAGGTACTTCCAAGGCCCATCACCATTGCAGCTAGGCACCTCGGAGTGGCACAGAGAGGCTAGAGTGACTTTCCCCAGGTCACCCAGGCAGTCTGTGGCAGAGAACCCAAATCTTCCACCTGAATGCCCCAACCACTGGCTCCTCACACTGGTATTGCAATGACTTGTATGTGAGCCTGAATCCGCAGGCACGCAGAGAAGCGGAAGGATCATGCACTGATTAGGGCACTACCTAGGCTGCAAGAGACCAGAGTTCATGTCCCAGCTCCGCTACAGACACCCAGTGTGACCTTGGCCAAGTCACGTCGCCTCTCTGTGCCTCAGTTTCCCCGCTGTAAACTGGGGGGGGGGGGGGGAAATAGCCCTGCCCTACTGCAGAGCAGTGCTGTAAGGCTCAATACATTGCAGATTGTGAGGAGCTCAGATCCTACAGTGATGGGGGACAGATAAACACCATAGATAGCTAGGCAGCAGTATAGGGGCAGAGTGGTTTGGGAAGGACGGAGTGGGCTAAAGAGGAGGAGCAATGACAGTGTGTAAATATAGCACCTGCTTTCGAGTCACTGATAACTCAGAAGAAAGTGATCTGGAATGTTTACGGATCAACGTCCTCACAGGTAATGCACAAGACGGAGTACGACTTGGTGTGTGCTACAAACTGCCAAATCACACTAGGGAATAGTTTGGCTGGCTCCTTAAGCCCCTGGCTATAACGTGTCAGAGAAAAAGCTGTGTGATCCTGGCAGACTTCAGACGCTGGAGGTCTCTTGCTGCTGGTTCTAAAACGTCCTTGGAATTTCTTAATATGATAGATGACAATTTCCTCATTCAAAACGTGCTGCGTCCAACATGGAGGAATTCTATAATAGGCCTCGTCTTGGCGGATAAAGAGAAATTTATCACAGAATGGAAAATTAATGGTGCTCAGGTGCAGGTGATCATAACTTCATCACATTTGTGATGTGCAAACAGAATAAAGTCCAAACCACTAATATATACTTGGTGCTTTAAAAGGCCCGCTTTCACAAAGCTTGCCCCAAAAGCCACAATTACACAATTGAGAAAGAAGTCCACACTGGTTAAAAAACTGACAGGCTTAGGAGGGAAAGTAAAAGCAGCTATAAAAAAAATTAAAACAAAAAACAACCAAGTATATAATAAATGGAAGAAAGGGGAAGTTGAGGGTAATGAATATAAATCAGAAGATAGCAATTGTAGAAAATTGATATGGGAAGCAAAAGGACACAAGGTAAAATCTATGGCCAGCAGAGATAAGGACAGTAAGAAGGAGGTTTTTTGAGTATATTAGGAACAAAATGAATGCTAACAAGGGTATTGGTGGATGGAAATTGCCAGATGGAAATGGTAGCATTATCAATAATAATGCAGAAAGGGAAGAAGTGTTAAATAAATATTTCTATTCTGTATTTGGGGAAAAGCAGATGGTGTAGTTATATCATATGAAGATGACACTCTTTCCATTCCACTAGTAGCTGTGGAGAATGTTAAATGGCTGTTACAAAAGTTAGACATTTTAAAATCAGCAGGTCCAGATAACTCACATCCAAGACTATAAAAAGAACTGCCCAACGAGTTCACTGCATTGTTAATGTTGATTTTCAATTACTCTTGTAGCAATGAGGAAGTTCTGGAAGAAAATCAATACTGTGCAAATATTTTAAAAAGGGATGACCCAGGCCTGTCAATCCTGGGCAATATAAAGGAGCAGCTGATATGGGACACAATTAATAAAGAGAGGTACTATAATGAATGCCAATCAATGCAGGTTTATGGAAAATAGATCCTGTCAAACTAACTAGATTTTTTTATTACATTGCATGATTGGTTGATAAAGGTAATAGTGCTGACTGTAATAACTTAGACTTCGGCAAGGGCTTTGACATGGTACCACGTGACATTTTGATTTAAAAAACGCGACTGGTATCAAATTAACCTGGCGCACATTAAATGGATTAAAAACTGGCTAACTGATAGGTCTCCACGTGTCATTGTAAATGGGGAATCATCTCTGGGTGGCTGTATTTCTAGTGGGGTCCTGCAGGATCAGGTCTTGGCACTACACTATTTAATATTCTTATCAATGTCCTGGCAGTAAACATAAAAGCTTCACTGAAAAAGTTCCCAGCTAACATAAAAACTGGGAGAGTGAGCGGGAAACAGCCATGAGGACAGATCACTGGGGATAGCTCAGTGGTTTGAGCATTGGCTTGCTAAACCCTGGGTTGTAAGTTCAATCTTTGAGGGGGGTCATTTAGGCAACTGGGGTAAAAATCTGTCTGGGGATTGGTCCTGCTTTGAGCAGGGGGTTGGACTAGATGAGGTCCCTTCCAAACCTGATATTCTATGAATCACTTGGTACTTTGGGTGCAAGCAAACAGTATGTTTTAATATGGCTAAATGTCAATGTACACATGTAGGACTAAAGAATGCAGGCTGGGGGGCTCTATCCTGGGTAGCAGGGATGCTGAAAAAGACTTGGAGGATCATAATGGATTAGAAGCAGAACATGAGCTCCCAGTGCAACACCATGGCCAAAAGGGCTAATGCAATCCTTGGCTGCATAAACAAGGTTATTTTGCCTCTGCATTTGGCACTGGTGAGACCGTTGCTGGAATATTGTGTCCAGTTCAGGTGTCCAAACTTCAAGAAAGATGTGGATAAATTGCAGAGAGTTCAGAGAAGCTGCGAGAATGAGTAAAGGATTAGAAAACCTGCCTTACAGTGTTAGACTCCAGGAGCTCAATCTACTCGGCTTAACGAAGAGGAGGTGACTTGATTGCAGTCTAAGCACCTACAGCAGAGAACAAATATTTGATAATGGGCTCTTTAACCTCACAGAGGAAGGTCTAACATGATCCAAGGGCTGGAAGTTGAAGCTAGGCAAATTCAGACAGGATCTAAGGCGTATTTCTGTAAATGCGGGTGATTAACCATTGGAACAATTTCCCAAAGGGTTGGGGGGATTCTCCATCACTGGCCATTTTTAAATCAAGCTGGGATGTTTTTTTCTAAAAGCTCTGCTCTAGTTCAAACAGGAATTAATGTCGCAAAGTCCTGTGGCCTGTGATGTGCAGGAGGTCAGCTGAGATGATTACAGTGGTCCCTTCTGGTTTTAGAATCTAGGACTCTCAATGCAGAAGAGCCCTCACTTGGTAGGAGACAGTGTTTCCTCGTGGTCAGAACATGTCACTAGGTTTCAGGTCTCCTGGGTTCTACTCCCAGCTCTGACATCAAGCAAATTATTTTGCCGCTCCATGCCTCAGTTTCCCCATCTGTAAAATGGTGCTGATGATGCTGGCATCCTTAGAGGGCTACAGATGAAAAGCGCTAGGTAGCTTTGTTTCCCCATATCCACAGAGCCAGTTATCTCACCATAGAAGGCAATCAGGGGGGTCAGGCATGACTTGCCCCAGTCCTGGGGCAGGGTCATGGAGCTCATGAAAGAGGCCAACCCTTCCCTAGGGCTTAAAATAAAGGTGAGATTTCTGCAGAGAGCAGCACCCTAGGGCCTGAAGGGAAGAAGAGGGACTGAAAGAGCAACCCCAGCCTGGGCAGAGGGTACGGGAAGGGCGGGGTCCAGCCCTCGCTGGGGGAGGCAGCTCCGGCATCCACAGCAATGGCCCTGCACACTGTAGCTAGCAGCACTTGCCCAGCGTGGGCCCACTGCTCCAGGGCAGGGGTGATAGAGCCGTGGGCAAGCGCACCGGGACAGGTAGCCTTGTGGCATGGCGGGTAGCTCTGGCAGGGACGTGGCTGCGGGATGCTGAGCTCTAGGCTGGGAAGTTTCTTTAGAGACAGGAGCCCACGGGCACTGGCAGCTGGGAAGAGCCGTGCAGGTCGTGCCCACCAGCCCTGGTGCTCGGGTCTGTGGCTACTTCCCGTGTGCGGTGAGCAGGAGGCCCAGGGAGGGCGGGGGGTCTGCTTGCTTGGAGCCTCCCCTCCCCTTCATCATCAGGGTTATGGCACCTCCTCTAGCGGGACCCCTGGCGCTGGACCCTGGGCAGGCCCACTCCTCCAGGCAATTCAGAACCGGGCCGGCAGGGTGGTGGGCAGTGGTTAAAGCTGATTGGAACAGGAGGGGGTGTCCCTGTGCTGTGTGCCTGGAACATGGGGGGCAGGGGGATATTCTGCATTCAGGTGTCATTCAACTCATGCCCAGGAGCAGGTGTTGAATTGCAGTGTAGACATGCCCTTAAAGTGGCTCATTCGCTCCACATTGGGGCATTTTGGATCCAACAGGGTTTTGTTCCCTATTGCAACACATACATCTCCCCCCCCCGCCCCCCCCGATCGCTATGCAACCCAGATTGCTGGTGCGGAAAGAAGATTCCTGCAGAGGAACAAGTGCAACCTAATAAACCAGTGCAGGGGCTTTGCCTGGCCCAGCACCGTGATCTCCTGGCTTCTCTCTTAACCGCTGGCTACCAGGGCTCCGGAGGAAGCTCCAGCTTCTGCACATAGCAGACCCAGCTCGTATTCAGCAGCCTGGCCAGTGTGGGTCAGAAAAGCCCAGGAGCCTGCAAACGTGGCAGGGCCTTGCCTGGCTCTTTACTGACAGCACCGCCCGTAGGCAGCCCCAGAGCCTGGGGGGCTGAATGAGTGTGGCTAGCTAGCACAACAGTGCCTGAGCTCTGGTCCTAGTCCACCCCTCTGTCACGGAGCCCTGTTTGCCCCTTTACGCACATGAACCCCATTGTAAATCTGGCCCTGTGAGCGGTGAACTTGTTCCCCGGGCTCAGAGGGGGGCTGGCTGCCTGACCCTGCGCCCGAACAGAGCACACAGGAAGCTTGGCTCTGCCCCCTCCGACGAACGCACCGGGCTGAAAGCTGGAGACCCAAACCCATTGGCCTCGCTAAGGACTGCAGCTGGTGAGCCATGGTGGCGCTGGCTGGAGGACTTAGGAAAGGCAGAGAGACTCCCATCCTGGGCCAGGAGCCGGTTGTAGCCCATCGAGCTAGCGCAAAGCTATTTTGTGTAGCAGTAACGCAAGAAACCCACAGGCCGACACCCTGTTTAGCTTAAATAGTTACCATGAGGCCTACGAGCCTTGGCATGAGTGAGTTACCCAGGAATGACCCTGAGTTACTGGGGAACTGAGCGTATTGAGTTGTGGGAATTTTGTATAAAATGGTACCAAGTAACTGCAGGACTATGAACTGATACAAGTTTTGGGTATTTTAGGACAGGCCCATCTGCCAAAGTACAACCATAACCCATAGGCGCCGAGTCCATGGGTGCTCCGGGGCTGGAGCACCCACAGAAAAAAATTGGTGGGTGCTCAGCACCCACTGGCAGCTCCCCATGGCCCTGCCCCACTCCCCTGCTGCAGCTCACCTCCGCCTCCTCCACGAGCGCACCGCCGCGTCCTGCTTCTCCCCCCTCCCTCCCAGCACTTGCGCCGCGAAACAGCTGATTCGCGGGGCAGGGAGGGAGGGGGGAGGAGGGGGAACACAACGCGCTGGGGGAAGAGGCGGGGCCGGGGTGGGGATTTGGGGAAGGGATCCAATAGGGGCAGGGAGGGGGCAGAGTTACGGCGGGACTTTGGGGATGGGGTTGGAATGGGGCGGGGCCAGGGGCGGGGATGGGGTGGCGTCAGGGTGGGGCCAGGGGTGGGGAAAGGGGCGGGGGGGGCGAGCACGCACCGGCGCTGGAGAAAGTTGGCGCCTATGCCACAACCTTGCTTTGGCAACGAATTGCCATCTATGATAATAAGTTGAGATCGTTACTATACTAACCTATCACACACCCCAATAGTATTGGGGTGAGGCAGTCAGTTATGGACATTGAAGCCGGGCATTGATATGAATATTCATACCAGCCAGCAGGACCTATAACAGGCCCAATCACCATGGAAGCCCTCAGACACGCCCTCAGACACGCTTGGCATGCTAGAGGCAGGGCAGGTCCCTGGTGCTCACCCCATCTCTTACCGCTCGGTCTCCATGGGAAGCTGTGAGTATGGGTACGCCATGGTGCGGGGCACCACATTCCTTTCAGATGCCAGCTACATTCTCATTTGCTTTGGACCAGTTGTGTTTGTATCAATCATGCTAAGACCAGCGTTTAAAGCTTTGCTTTGCCCTCGATGTGAGCAGCGTCCTTGTGCCCAGCGGGGTTCCCGACCAAACACTGAACTTCATTCTGTCGGGCCTGGTTCTGGGACTAGAACCGTTCACACCTCCCCGGTTAAATCGGTGACTAACGGGAAATCCCTGAGAGTCGATGTAATCAATAACTGCGCAACGAATCAGGAACCCGTGTCTATTCCATGCATTGATCCTCCTTGACGATCGGCTGTCGCTGGTAATGGCTCCGCCGGTGGGGCTGCTGTCTGTGGCCAGCTCCAGACCCATCATGGGTAAGATGATCATTAGTAGCAGCTATATTCAGTGCGAGGCTGCAGCTGATTATGGCAGCAGCTGCAGGGGCTCCCTTGTGCTCTGTCCATGGTGCTACCTGCTGAGCGGACGAGCTTTGTCTAGCCCCAAGCAGCATAAGGGCTTGTCTACCTGGGACGCAACTGCGCGGCAAGCCAGGGTGTGAATCTCCAGCTCCCCAGCTTGCTGTGCAGTAACACGCCCTGTGGACATTGCTGGCCGGTGAGGGTAAAAAATGGGGAGATACCAGAGACTCCATCACCCCCACTCCCCCATTCAAGCAGCCACTGCTATTTTCTTATGTAGAGGTGGGGACTGAGCCAGCCTGCTGTGGGCACACTCCTGTGTGAGCAGAGCCACATCCCCCAAGGTGTCCAGCTGGCCCAGGACTGAGGCAGGGCACTGGGTCATCCTGCTGCTCCCCAAAGAACTCTGACCCAGTCACAACATATGACCAGTGTGGGTGTGCCAGGATCTCACCATATCCACCGGCAGAACTCAACCTGTGGGGTGCGGGCAGCTGTGCGGGGTGCTAATTTGCTGGCTGGGTGTGTGTCCAGCCAGTTCCCGCTGGCCCTGCACTCAGGCTGTGAGTGTAAAGGAAGAGGGGCTGGATGGCTTAATGGAAACTCAGTGGCATGTGGTGAGCCCAGTTTATAAATGCCAGGGCCTCGGCAGAGGACACCCAAACTTCCCCCCCCCCCGACACATTCTCTGCAAAGTCAGAGCAGCCTCCAGCCCTGCAGCTTGTGCCTTCACCCCCCGGGTGCTCCTGTCCTGCACAGACAGACTTTCTGTCGCTCCAGGGCTTTGTCCGTGTAGTGCGACTGGCACTAGGTGGCTGCACATCAAACCATAGCCCAGTTCTGGTGTCTCCTCAGATCCTCTGTGAACCAGGAGACAAAGACCAAGTGTGCTGGAGACAATGTGCTATACCACAGAATTGCTCTGAAGCAGCCCTACGGGCAAGGAAAATAGGGAAACTGCACCATGCTGCTCAGCAAACTTGTTTGCTTCTGGCTTCGGAGGGTGTCTGGTGAATCAGATATAAGCCTGGGGGTCAGGAGACCTGAGTTCTATTCCAGCTCCACTTTGTTGCCTTGAGCATTGGCTCTGGGCCTCAGTTTTCCCACCTGTGAAATGAGGACAATGATACTGGCCCTCCTTTTCCAGGCCCTTTGAGCTCTCGGTTGATGAGTCAAGTGTTCTTGTCTCTGAGCTCTGGGGATAAAAGCACTGTAGAAATGCAACAGTTCAAGAACAGGAGCATTTAAAGGAGATTCCAAACAATCCTTTCCTAGGTTGATACTCCATGCTCTGGGCTCCGGCTCTCCTAAAACTTTTTCTCCATGGACATCAATAAATCCCAACAAAAGCTCTATTTGAAGGGCTCAGAGCACATCAAAGGGTTAGGGTTAGGGTGTGGCATGGCCAGAGGCAAAGGTCCAAGTCACCCTATGACCATCAAGAAGGCTTTACAGCTGAGGAACCTGACATTTTCCAGGCTGACAGGCAAGTAAATACTTAGGAAGACATGCACATATGTCGGCAGTTTCCAGAAAGGGTTAAAAGAGAAGAAAACTGCAGCAATTGCTGTGGGATTTGTGTGTTTCACTAGAGCAAATCACAGCCCCCAGTTCATCCAATCTCTGTAAGGCGTTTCTGAAGTTAAAGCGCCCCTTCGAAGCCTTTGCCAAAGCCTTAATTATACTAATTGAAAATCCCCAGGTGACTGTGAAATTCATAGGTCAATATTGCTCGTCCCGCATCAGGAGTGAGATCACTGTGAAAAATGTAGGCAAACGTTAGGCAAATTCAGAAGGGAAGTGTTGGGGGCACTGCAAGTCCATGGCAGAGGACAGCTGTGAATCTAAAGGCGCTGTCATGAGTCTAATGGAAACATTTTCAAAAGTGCCTCAGTACTTTAAAGTCTAAATAACATTGACTTTCAATGAACCGTAGGCTACTCAGGCCAAGATTTTCAAAGGCATTTAGGCACCTTATGCCGATGGGAGTTCGGTACCTAAATACCTCTGAGGAGCGGGGCCTGAGCTCCTAAGTCACTTTTGAAAACGGGACATTGGCTGTCAAGTCCCATGGGCACTTCTCTGGGGTCAGAGTAAAATTCCCATTGTCAGATGTGCTCAATGCCAACAGATTTTCAGGCAGCAACACCATAGTGGGGGCTGAACTCTGCTGACCATCTTGGCCAGTCGTGTCACAACAGGGGTGGCTGGGTGCTGAGCTCTTTGAAAATTCCCCTGCATAGGCCCAATCCAACTCTCGCCGAAGTCCATGGGAGTCTGTAACTTGCGAGCTAAGGGGAAAGGGAAGTTACAAATGATCTCCCCTTACGCTCACCTCTGACATTGACCCGGTGATTGGAGATTTAACACTCTCCAAAACCCACAATCTGGGTTTTAGATTGGAGTGGCTGACAACGCAAACTCACTGTCACTTAATCCATCTGGGGCTGCAGCCCCCTCGGGTGGTGCAAACACACACTCCTGCATCAAGGAGAAACGTGCACTCTGGGCTTGACAGCAGCTCCACATGGCTCCGGGCAATATGGATTCTGGGTCTCTCCAATCAATGGTCCTGCAGCTCGTGCAGACAAGGGAAACCCTGTCCCCTGCAAAGCACCGTGGTGCATCCAGTGACACCCCTGGGGGTGAAATTCACAACCATGGAGCCACCTGCCCCAGGACAGAGATGTAGGAGACTAGTTCCTTCCCCACGACCCTTCATTGCTACGGAAGTGCAGAGCCAACCAGGGGCTTTTGATGATGTTGGTTTTCATCATGTGCTAGGACACGGGCCAAAGCCACCAATTCATGCCTCGGGCTCTGTGTCTGTCACGGAGGTTGCAGAAAGTCACGGATTCTGCGACCTCTGTGACTTCTGCAGGGGCTAGTGTGGCTGACCCCAAGCCCAAGCCCAAGTCCAAGCCACCCCTCAGGTGGCTTCCAGGACAGCCACACCAGCCACTGCTCCGGCGGCCCCAGGAGCGGTCCCCGGGTGGCCGGCAGCAGCAGTCGTGATCCACGGCCCCAGGCAGCGGTCCCGGAGCAGCCCACTGCCCCCCCCCCCCCCAGCAGCACCCCTGATGCTCCCCCAGGGCTCCCCCCCCCAAGATTTAATCACGGGTATTTTTAGTAGAAGTCATGGAGAGGTCACGGGCCGTGAATTGTTGTTTATTTCCTGTGACCTGTCCATGACTTTTACTAAAAATACCCATGACTAAAACGTCGCCTTAGTCATTCCCCCTGGGGTTCCAAACAGCCCTGAGCTGTCAATGTTTGTTCATCCCCAGCCTGGCCTGGATTTGAACTAATGACCATCTTCCTTTGCCAACCGTCTGAGCCAGCTTGTTCCCCATCCCCCACCTCTGGCTGGTCTAACACTGGAGCAGTGGAAGGGAGTTTGGCCACTCCTAGCACCAGGTCATCTGCTGCAGCCTTTCTCTGATGTTCTCCCAGACTGAACCAAACAGCCGTCAGGGCCCAGCTTAGACTGGACTCGTCAGATAAACTGCCCCTCTACTCGCTGTTCTCATTAGTGCGTGAGAAGAGGTCTCGGTGTCAAACTCAGTGACTGGGGACTAAACTGGCTGCTGATTTTGGAGGCCTGGGCTTCTGGGTGTCCAAACTTGGGCCTGATTTTCACAGGGGCTGGGCGCCCATCACTCCCGTTGCCATCAGTGGGTGCTCATTGTTTGTGAAATGTCAGCCCCAAGGTGTCTCATGCTGGATGCCTAGGAGCCAAGAACCCCCCAGATTGGAGGCCACTTTGGAGATATGAAGCATCACATCAGTATTTGATGTGAACTTGAAGCCAGCATTCCATCTCCTACAGGCTTCACTCTCCACGGTGCCACCCCCAGCCTCAAGAAACTGCAGGAGACGCTCGTGCCAGAGGGCCACCCTCGGCACCAAACATTGTCTGATTTCTTTATGCTGTTGCCTGACACGTGGAGAGCCACCCAGGCAAAGGAGGTCATTAGCGCTTTGCGGAATCCAGCCGCAAGAATATACAGGAAGCTGAGGACATACGGGAGCCATCAGCTGTCCGTGTGCTGGTGTCCGGCTCGAAGGATATTTCACATCTCCAATCTGATTTCCAGTTGACATTTCAAAGCGCAGCAGTGCCCAGCCTGCTGTTACTGATTGGTGCCACCTCTGTCTGAAATGGATTTGTTCCAGCGTCCCAGAAGTTCCCTGTTCTGTCCGCCTCGACACGTCTCGCCGTGAAATGCCAAACGCTCCACTGCCCTTCTTTCGGGTGCCGAATTCAGAAAGGCTGCAAGGGAACGTCCGACAGGGTAATTGCCTCTCCCTCTCATACTATTTGCACTGTCAAACTGTTTGATCATTGCCACTGTGCGGAGAAATAGCAATAAAGGACATGAGTTTTGAGGAGGAAACCGAGCAAGTACGACACTTCAGGAAGCATTGCTTCTGATTAGGCCTCTCTCGGTGTCCCTCACCCTGTGGTCCTTACATGAAATTGCCAGTGGATCCAGCCCTAGTCGTGTATATTGGCTGCCTTCCTTTAACTGAAGGAATTGGGAAACTCTCTAAAATCAGTAGAAGAACGGAAAGCAAAACTGGACTTTATGCTCCCTGAGAATTTCAATTTCTTTGCTTCTCTTTTCACCACTGTTTAAATGTGCCCAGGCAGACTCACAATGGGTCAAATGTATCCTGGAGATAATTCCACTGAAATCCAGGGAACTAGAGCTGGTTGCAAATTTCACATCAAGACTTGTTTTGGCAAAAATATGGGTATTTGATGAAAGGGAAATGCTCCCAGGAAGCATATGCTTGTCTCAAAACGTGTCCTCTTTTCTCTGGAAAACTGAAAGCCTGGAGACTGAAAATTTTCAGATGAAAAACAAACATTTTTCGGATTCCAGACAAATATTTTTGGGGTCCGATTGCTGAAAAATGGAGGGGGGGGGAACAGATTTTTGTTCTCAACTGAAAGCTGGAATTTTCCACCAATAAAAATGATTGTTTGGATTTTTTTCAGAATTTGCTTGTTGGCTTGTTTTCGAAATGATCCCCTTGGTGAAATGCCAGGAATTCGCGACACATTTCAGTGTCACCGAATCTGCCTCTTTTTTTTTGGCTGAAAAAAGGTTTTAGATGAAAAATTTCACCCAGCTCTATTCACAAATCTCATGCAAATAAGTCCAGCTTGAGAGGGGTCATCTGATCCCTGGAAGGTTCTTTGCAAACTGCTCATCCACTGTTAATCATTAAATTAAAGGAATTAGCAGCAGCTACAACTCTGCTGTCACTTGGCCAGGAATAGCTGCATTTTAGCTGACAGCAAACCTGCCTAGAAACCAGCAAACCTCATGCATCTGAAATGCTCCGGGATCTGAACCGCAGAAGTTTTACTGTAGGCTGGGGATTAAAAATGTCCTTCCTCTACTGGAGAGGTAACGGCTCCCGAAAGAGTCCCTCATGCTGGCTGCCCCTTGTCCTGCATGAGCTCTTGCTGGGGACGTCTTCTGGATTTGGAAACAAACTCAGATCACTATGGGGAGCTGCAGCTCAGCCCTGTCTCAGAGAGGGGCTCCGTCCTGGCAGCCTATCAGGGTGCAAGGCGCAAGTCACTAGTCGCAGGACACAGAAGCAGGAAGCTAGAGACAATGTCAAGAGGAGATGGAAACCACCAGGCAGCTGCCTCACACCCATCCCATAGCATGTACGCCGTACCTATTCCATGCATGGAGCTCCTGTAGCCATGAGCAGAGGTTCTGAACTACCGGCATGCAAGAGACTCACTGGACAGCCCAGAGAGAATAATTCTGCCCAGTGACTGACGAACTGCTGAGGCTCCTTGGAGTCTTGCATGCCCTTGTCTGGCAATGAGCTTGTAACACACAATGTCCTTGTCTGCATCTGTGCCTGAAGCAGGGGTTTTAGTGAACAATCCTTATCATAGAATCATAGAATCATAGAATGTCAGGGTTGGAAGGGACCTCAGGAGGTATCTAGTCCAACCCCCTGCTCAAAGCAGGACTTAATCCCAACTAAATCAATTTAGCATGGGAGGTTGTTTAAGGGCAGGTTAGACAAACGTCTTTCAGGGATGGTCTAGGTATACCTGAGCCCGCCTCAGTGCAGGGGGATGGACTAGATGACCTCTTGAGGTCTCTTCCAACCCTGTGAGTCTATGGTTACCAAGCATGGTGCCCCCTTGGAAAGTGACACAGATACATAAGGCACCATAATTTTGTCTGGTTTTATATCAGTCACCTCACATCTGACTGTCCCGCATTCCAGCTGTGTGGGACATTATTCTGCCTTAATTCTGCTGGGAATTAAGAAAACTGAGAAGGTTTTGCATTGAAGTGCAAGGTGGATGCAGCTGGGGGACGTATTTTGCTTTGGGGCATCAGAGGAAGGCGGAGATAGTCCCAGAGCTCTGGAGCGAGCTAGCAACAGCAGGGCTGTGGGCACTAGGAAGGTGCAAAAGAAAGTGCAAGTTTTTCACATTAACGTCTTATTTCCCTGCTTTTCAGGGTTTGGGCGGAAGGGGTGTGTCCGGCCACAGCCTTCCCTGTCACTGATGGAGTGGTTGGGTTTTATACTATACTTAATATACTTAGCACCCTAGCTTCAAAATGATTGTGTGTTGATATGTGACGCGAATCTGACCATCTTCTCTGCTCCATCTCCATCAAATGCTCTGCTCAGTGTAACGAAGGGCTAGTCTACATTAGAAGTGCTACAGCTGTCGGCATCATAAAACCACCTCCCCGAGAGGCAGTAGCTATGGCGGTGGGAGAAGCTCTCCTGCCGACAGCGCTGTCCACCGCGGCGTTTAGGTGGGTGTAACCGACGCTGCTCAGAGGGTGGCTTTTTCTGACGTAAGTTACACCGACATAACCTGCAGTGTAGAAAAGCCCTGAAGGTTCCGCTGAGGTTTTTTAAGCAACAGCATCGGCGCCTCCTTCCTGATGGCCTAGCAGCCATGGCTTGGTGCTTTCATTACCACGGACTGGGCTCGGTGACTGGTCAGAGACAACGCTGCCTTTGGCTGGCTGCTTCTTTCGGACTGGCCTTTGAGCAGTACCTTGGCTCCAGGGCTAGATTGGAGGGCTCCTCATCAGCCCCTGGGGCCTGAGTGGGTAATGCAGGCAGGCTGGAGCTCTGGGTTAGCCTCTCCGACTAGGTCTCAGGGCAGGATCCGATCCAAGGGCACGCTTGCTATTAATTGCCTGCAGCGTCCTGACTCCGCGAGTGAGGCCAGGGTGGGAGAGGCTGCCCCAGGCTCCACTGGCACAGCTTGTAGGAGGGGAGGCAGTGCTGGGAGGGATGCAAGGACTGGCATAGAGCTGTCATTTGCTATTGACTTTGGCAAAAGGCTCCTCTGAAAAGTCAGCCTGACAGCAGTGGTGCAGGCGTGGGGTAGGCATGGAGCCTCCTCCTGGAAATCGCTGCAGCTTTCTCCTGTTAATCTTTGCCACGTGCAAGGAGCAGAGACTCATCTCCTCGGCTGGCTGCTCCCCCCGCAGTAACGCAGCCGAGTGAGACTTCAACAAGGCTCCAGCGGCTCAGAGCTCCTTGGGCAGCCCTGAAATGCAGCATCCTCATTCCAGGAAAAGGCTGGTTAGCCAGTGAGGTACTGAGATAGCGTGCTAGTGTGAAGACTAAGCGGGCTATTCCAAGCCAGCAGGGCAGGATGGGGCAGGGAGGGCGCGGTTGTGAACTGCTGAGTCAGCAGCGTATTTGCGGTCGGGTTTTGTCAGTCTGGCCCCAGGTACCAGAAATCTGTGGAAACTTAAAGCCGGCCAGTGTGCAATGGAGGAGGAGGAGGCCCCATAGCAAAATCTAAAACTGGCTCTTTATTAAGTGAATTACATTACAGAGAAGCTGTAACAGCAGCTGGCATTCCAGCCATGTGCACACAGACTGACTTTCGGGTGCCTCCTCCAAACTCTTCCCTCCTACAACCTGAGTTCCTCCCTCCAAGTCCCATGGAGGTGGCTATAGGCACAAGAGCAATCGCTATGCTCCATTCAGGTGGGCGTGAGCAGCTAAGGAGCCATTTAAGCAGTTACAGAGCAGAGGTAGAGTTCCCACCTCCAGCTTTCAGGAACAAGCAAATCTCCAGGTTTTTCAGGACCAGGAGCATAGGGTCCCGAGCAGAAGGTCCATCACCCACGAATGCTTCTGTAAGGGGGCTCTGAAAACAGGCTCCTCCACTTGTCTCACTGCCTCACTTCTCCAGCTGGTGGGGAGAATGAACCAGGGAGCTTTCAGCCCTGCTCCCTCTACTCAGATGCTGGGTATAGGTGATGCTTATGCTAGGGAAATCGTCCTGGCCTGCGTGAATGGCTTTCTCTCCATGGCTCTTCGCTTCGGAACTTCCTCCTCCATTCGGATATGCACCTTCCCACCCCACAGCCAGCCCCAGAAGGACCCACAAATATGGAGGAACAATATAAAGAGTGGATGTGGTCAGCAAATGGGGGTTTGTTTTCCACAGAAAAAGGTTGTCCCACTCTCTGTCTGGCCCAATCTCTAGCCAGTGCCACCATGAGTGACAATGAATAGTCATTGAAAGAGAAAACAAAAACAAGAGTGACTCTATAGTCCAGGGGTTTGGGTGCTCGCCTAGGCTGTGGAAAACCCAAGTTCAAGGCCGTCTTCCCTTGGCTGGTTAGTTTTCTAAAAAAATAGAGCAGCTTGCAAGACATGCTTCAGAATAGCCCAAGTTCAAATCCCTTCTCTGCACCATGGATTTCAGGCCAGAGGGAACGGTTGTGATCATCTAGCCTGACTTCTAATAACACCTGCCGTGGAACTTCTCCAAAGTCATTCCCAGAGCAGAGCTTCTAGGAAAACATCCCATCTCAATTTAAAAAGTGTCAGCGAATCCTCCTCGATCCTTGGCAAACAATGGGCTTAAATTGCAGCAAGGGTGGTTTAGGTTGGACATTAGGAAAAAACTTCCTGACTATCAGGCTGGTTAAGCACTAGAATAAATTGCCTAGGGAGGTTGTGGAACCTCCATCATTGGAGATTTTTAAGAGCAGGTTAGACAAATACCTGTCAGGGATGGTCTAGATAATCCTTGGTCCTGCTATGAGTACAGGGGACTGGACTAGATGACCTCTCAAGGTCCCTTCCAGTTCTATGATTCTCTGAGTTTGTTCCAATGGTTAATCGCTCTCACCATTGAAAATTTACACTTGAGGCAAAGGAGGGGAATTGAACTGTGGTCGAGTACAGTGAATGCTCTAACCACTAGGTCACATCCTTGTTGGCTTTTTTGTGAATCTAGACCTTTAAAAATGCCCCAAACAAAGCACTTTGGGTCAAACACCATGTTTCAATGGACCCAAAATGGATTTTTTCCATTTGCCAAAATATTCCACAATTTTTTGATTCAGTTCGACCCAAGTCAATTTTTTTCCCCGGAACAGCCAGCAAACGGAAAAATCAGTTCTTCTCCCAGCTCAAATTGTGGCGGGGCCTGATGCCTTTCAAGCTGGCTTCATGGTACGAGGCAGATCGAATCCCCCCTTCTCTCTCAGGGTGGCTGTTACAAAGGCCAGAAGGGACCATTACAATTATTTAATCTGACCTCCTGCATAGCACACAACTCCCCCCCTTGGATCACACCGGTAACTCCTGATTGAGCCAGAGCATAGCTTTCACATGGACACATCCAGGCCTGATTTAAAGACTCCTGGGGACAGAGTCCACCACATCCTTAGGGAGTTGTGCCAATGGTTGATTACCCACACTGTTCAAAAGCCATGTTTCATATCTACTCTGGGTAATTGTCATTCATGACAAAATGTCGGGCAGGTCTCTGTAATGGAGTCGCTCAGCCAGTCTCAGCTCTTTCGGTGTCTGATGTGTTTGACTTTCAGGCTCCAAAGGATCGGCGGAGACCCAGCCATATTTCAACCACTTCTCACTCTGAACGCAGCATGAGTCTAAGACTGGTGGAGAACAAATTACCATTGGGCACAAACCGTTTTTCCGTCAGGAATCTAGCCTGGCAGTTGATTAAGAGTGACGTACATTGTGTTGACGCTCTGCTGTCTTACCTAGTAACCGCAAAGCCACATTCATGCTACAAGAAAGAGGAACATTATGCCTCATGCCGGGGTTGCTTAGGACATGTCTGGCCTCTTTCTGTACAAACATAACCAGTAATAGACAGCCAGTTCAGCCGTTCCTGGCCACTGTCGTAAGTGCAACCTCACTGAGTGGGCAGGAAGGTCTGATAGCCAAGAGAGTGGGCTGGGCTTTCAGAGATCTGTGATCAGTTCCCAGCTCTGCTACTGCCTTCCTAGGTATCTTACCCAAGTTACTTGATCTGTTCCGCCTCTGTAAAGCAGTGCCCATACTCGTCTGCCTGTTCTGGGGAGAAAATACGAGCGAGCAAGCGCCAGTATGGAGAAGCAGTGAGGAGTGCCCGGCGGGACCATGGGCAGGGGAGAGAAGCCAGTTAACACAAGCGGACAGATTCTGCCCCTAGACACTGCTCAGGTGCCAAATAAGGACCTTAAATGTGCCACGGCAGGTCCGGGCAGAATCCCTGATGCTGGCCCTCCCCTGGGCAGGGCAGAATATGTCCGGGGGGCCTGTTGCATTCAGTGCTGTGGGGACCCGGGGCTCTGCCACCGCCCAGCACAGGCTGGGGCAGGAGTGCAGGGCTCAGATGTCATAGAATCATAGAATATCAGGGTTGGAAGGGACCTCAGGAGGTATCTAGTCCACCCCCCTGCTCAAAGCAGGACCTAATCCCCAACTAAATCATCCCAGCCAGGGCTTTGTCAAGCCTGACCTTAAAAACCCCTAAGGAAGGAGATTCCACTCCCTCCCTAGGTAACCCATTCCAGTGCTTCATCACCCTCCCTGTGAAAAAGTTTTTCCTAATCTCCAACCTAAACCTCCCCCACTGCAACTTGAGACCATTACTCCTTGTTCTGTCATCTGGTACCACTGAGAACAGTCTAGATCCATCCTCTTTGGAACCCCCTTTCAGGTAGTTGAAAGCAGCTATCAAATCCCCCCTCATTCTTCTCTTCTGCAGACTAAACAATCCCAGTTCCCTCAGCCTCTCCTCATAAGTCATGTCCTCCAGCCCCCTAATCACTTGTGTTGCCGTCCGCTGGACTCTTTCCAATTTTTCCACATCCTTCTTGTACTGTGGGGCCCAAAACTGGACACAGTGCTCCAGGTGAGGCCTCACCAATGTCGAATAGAGGGGAACGATCACGTCCCTCGATCTGCTGGCAATGCCCCTACTTATACAGCCCAAAATGCCGTTAGCCTTCTTGGCAACAAGGGCACACGGTTGACTCATATCCAGCTTCTCGTCCACCGTAACCCCGAGGTCCTTTTCTGCAGAACTGCTGCCTAGCCACTCGGTCCCTAGTCTGTAACAGTGCATGGGATTCTTCCGTCCTAAGTGCAGGACTCTGCACTTGTCCTTGTTGAACCTCATCAGGTTTCTTTTGGCCCAATCCTCTAATTTGTCTAGGTCCCTCTGTATCCTATCCCTCCCCTCCAGTGTAACTACCGCTCCTCCCAGTTTAGTGTCATCTGCAAACTTGCTGAGAGTGCAGTCCACGCCATCTTCCAGATCATTAATGAAGATATTGAACAAAACCGGTCCCAGGCCCGACCCTTGGGGCACTCCACTTGAAACCGGCTGCCAACTAGACATGGAGCCGTTGATCACTACCCGTTGAGCCCGACGATCTAGCCAGCTTTCTATCCACCTTATAGTCCATTCATCCAGCCCATACTTCTTTAACTTGCCGGCAGGAATACGGTGGGAGACCGTATCAAAAGCTTTGCTAAAGTCAAGGAATAACACATCCACTGCTTTCCCGTCATCCACAGACCCAGTGATCTCCTCATAGAAGGCAATTAGGTTAGTCAGGCATCACTTGCCCTTGGTGAATCCATGCTGACTGTTCCTGATCACTTTCCTCTCCTCTAAGTGCTTCAGAATTGATTCCTTGAGGACCTTCTCCATGAGTTTTCCAGGGACTGAGGTGAGGCTGACTGGCCTGTAGTCCCCCGCATCCTCCTTCTTCCCTTTTTTAAAGATGGGCACTACATTAGCCTTCTTCCAGTCATCTGGGACCTCCCCCGATCGCCATGAGTTTTGAAAGATAATGGCCAATGGCTCTGCAATCACATCCGCCAACTCCTTTAGCACCCTCGGATGCAGCGCATCCGGCCCCATGGACTTGTGCTCGTCCAGCTTTTCTAAATAGTCCCGAACCACTTCTTTCTCCACAGAGGGCTGGTCACCTTCTCTCCATACTGTGCTGCCCAGTGCAGCAGTCTGGGAGCTGACCTTGTTCGTGAAGACAGAGGCAAAAAAAGCATTGAGTACATTAGCTTTTTCCACATCCTCGGTCACTAAGTTGCCTCCCTCATTCAGTAAGGGGCCCACACTTTCCTTGACTTTCTTCTTGTTGCTAACATACCTGAAGAAACCCTTCTTGTTACTCTTAACATCTCTTGCTAGCTGCAACTCCAAGTGTGATTTGGCCTTCCTGATTTCACTCCTGCATGCCTGAGCAATATTTTTATACTCCTCCCTGGTCATTTGTCCAATCTTCCACTTCTTGTAAGCTTCTTTTTTGCATTTAAGATCAGCAAGGATTTCACTGTTAAGCCAAGCTGGTCGCCCGCCATATTTACTATTATTTCTACACATCGGGATGGTTTGTTCCTGCAACCTCAATAAGGATTCTTTAAAATACAGCCAGGTCTCCTGGACTCCTTTCCCCCTCATGTTGTTCTCCCAGGGGATCCTGCCCATCAGTTCCCTGAGGGAGTCGACGTCTGCTTTTCTGAAGTCCAGGGTCCGTATTCTGCTGCTCTCCTTTCTTCCTTGTGTCTGGATCCTGAACGCTACCATCTCATGGTCACTGCCTCCCAGGTTCCCATCCACTTTTGCTTCCCCTACTAATTCTTCCCAGTTTGTGAGCAGCAGGTCTAGAAGAGCTCTGCCCCTAGTTGGTTCCTCCAGCACTTGCACCAGGAAATTGTCCCCTACACTTTCCAAAAACTTCCTGGAATGTCTGTGCACCGCTGTATTGCTCTCCCAGCAGATATCAGGGTGATTAAAGTCTCCCATGAGAACCAGGGCCTGCAATCTAGTAACTTGTGCTAGTTGCCGGAAGAAAGCCTCGTCCACCTCATCCCCCTGGTCTGGTGGTCTATAGGAGACTCCCACCATGACATCACCCTTGTTGTTCACACTTCTAAACTTAATCCAGAGACTCTCAGGTTTTTCTGCAGTTTCATACCAGAGCGCTGAGCAGTCATACTCCTCTCTTACATACAATGCAATGTCCCCACCTTTTCTGCCCTGCCAGTCCTTCCTGAACAGTTTATATCCATCCATGACAGTACTCCAGTCATGTGAGTTATCCCACCAAGTCTCTGTTATTCCAGTGGACATAGGCCCCCAGAGCAGGCCTAGTTCTGCCCAGGCTTCAGCACCTTTGGCAAACTTTGCTCATTGGCGCTGAGCTCCCCAGTGAGCAGGAGCAGGCTTCCTCCAGGGCTTGGCTCCTCAGTTCAGTGAACCCCAAACACAGCAGTACTGGGAGGAATAGCGCCAGACAGTCGTACGCAGCATGATTTGCCCTTGGGCTTTATTGTCACTCTGACCTGTGCTGCAAGCAGATGTCATTCCGCTGGCTTTCTCTCTAATTCACTTCCTGCGTCTCACCCACTCCCCTCTGTGCCGATTCTCAGCCTTTCCCAGGCCTTTCTCTCTCCTGCTGGGACGGCTGACTAGAACTCAGCTTTGCCAGCTAATTTTACATCCAGCAACCTCACCCGGGCTCCGAATCAAATCCAAAATTGTGGGCACATCAGGTCCTTTGCAATTGCAAGGATGTTGTCACAGCACTGCCAAGCCCCGGTCTTCAAAAATCAAGGGCTGGGCTCCACCTAATCATGAGATTGACTTAAAAATCACGAGATTCTAAAAAAAAGCATCCATTGCGAGTGCTTTGCCTTCTGGATTCTGAGCCTTTAGGACACACTCGGCTCAGGTTTTTAAGCTTTTTTCTGCAGCCATGCAGGCTAGAAACGGCCTTTGTTTTAAATGAGAGCTGAGATTCTCTTGCATTCACATGACTCCAGGAGCTGGGCCTTTAAGAAAAAAAAATTCAAATATCACGAGACTTGCGATAAACACGAGTGGGCAGCACGCTTGTCAGCATAAGCCAATAATTTTTGCCCATATTTCCCATGTAATAGACCTTGGATCACTGGTTATTTCTGATTGGTGCTCTGAGACAAGCTGGGAAATTTCTCATGCAACTTCCCTTGACATATTATGACAATTTCATTTGGCCCTTTTTTTATATCCATCCCGACACCTCTCTCCATTGAGATGACGGTGGCTGTTCACACCTCTCAGAGTGATTGTTTCTGTCTCTCTGCAAACTCAGGCAGATCTCAGTGCATTGGTTACACTCAGTTCATATTTGGAAGCTGCTGTTTGCCACCATGTGTGCTAGAGGGGAACCTAGTCCAGTGGTTAACACAGTAGCCTAACTCTGGGAAGACACAGGTGTAGTTCACTCCTCTAACACAGGTCTTGTCTACATGGGGACATCCAGGAAAATTAATCCACATTAACCAAATGTGTAAATTTCAAATGGCTGAGTTAAATTGCATTAAATCTGTTATTCCAAATTAAAATGGCTTTAATTTAATTCACTTTGAAAGTGAATTGAGGTAAACAAAACTAAGGTCACTTTAATTCTGAAGTCGGCTATTAGCAGAGGGGTTTAATGCAGTTTAACTAAGCCACTTCAAATTCACAACTTTAGTTAATGTGGATTAATTTTCCTGGATGTCGCCTTGTAGACAAGCCCACAAACTTCCTAAATCACCTTCGATAAGTCACGTGGGCCTAGATTCTTGGAGTTACTTAAGTGCTATGGGGCTTTGGTCTCTAAAATCCTTGGAGGATCTGAGCCTTAGGCCACGCCAACACTACAAAGTTTCGTTGATGCATGTTATGTCAGAGTCCCACTGCTGACGTTTGTACACCACTCAGACACGTGCACACTTGTCTGCTTGTATCAGCTACGCAGGACTGTGACTCTCAGTGTGACTGCCAGACATTGTGGATGGATTTGCAGCAATGAGATTCCCAAACTGCAGTGCGGCGACGGATGGCACACATATCGAGGGACGCAATCATTCCGCTCTATTCGGCATTGGTGAGGCCTCACCTGGAGTACTGTGTCCAGTTTTGGGCCCCACACTACAAGAAGGATGTGGAAAAATTGGAGAGAGTCCAGCGGAGGGCAACAAAAATGATTAGGGGGCTGGAGCACATGACTTATGAGGAGAGGCTGAGGGAACTGGGATTGTTTAGTCTGCAGAAGAGAAGAATGAGGGGGGATTTGATAGCTGCTTTCAACTACCTGAAAGGGGGCTCCAAATAGGACGGATCTAGACTGTTCTCAGTGGTACCAGATGACAGAACAAGGAGTAATGGTCTCAAGTTTCAGTGGGGGAGGTTTAGGTTTAGGTTGGATATTAGGAAAAACTTTTTCACTAGGAGGGTGGTGAAGCACTGGAATGGGTTACCTAGGGAGGTGGTGGAATCTCCTTCCTTAGAGGTTTTTAAGGTCAGGCTTGACAAAGCCCTGGCTGTGATGATTTAGTTGGGGATTAGGTCCTGCTTTGAGCAGGGGGTTGGACTAGATGACCTCCTGAGGTCCCTTCCAGCCCTGATATTCTATGATTCTGTTCAGCCAGTCTGGTCACCTGCCATATTTGCTATTCTTTCTGCACATCGGGATGGTTCATTCCTGTGCCCTCAGTAAGGCTTCTTTAAAATACAGCCAGCTGTCCTGGACTCCTTTTCCCCTCATATTAGCCTCCATGGGGATTCTGCCCATCAATTCCCTGAGGGAGTCAAAGTCTGCTTTTCTGAAGTCCAGGATCCGTATTCTGCTGCTCTCCTTTCTTCCTTTTGTCAGGATCCTGAACTCAACCATCTCATGGTCACTGCTGCCCAGGTTGCCACCCACTTCTACTTCCCCTACCAATTCTTCCCTGTTTGTGAGCAGCAGATCAAGAGGAGCACGGCCCCTAGTTGGTTCCTCCAGCACTTGCACCAGGAAGTTGTCCCCAACACTCTCTAAAGACTTCCTGGATTGTCTGTGCACCGCTGCATTGCTCTCCCAGCAGACGTCAGGGTGATTGAAGTCCCCCATGAGAACTGGGGCCTGTCATCTGGAAACTTCTGTTAGTTGTCCAAAGAAACACTCGTCTACCTCATCCCCCTGGTCTGGTGCTCTATAGCAGACGCCCACCACGACATCACCCTTGTTGCTCTCGCCTCTAATCTTAACCCAAGGAGTCAGCGAACCCGAGCCAGCTGCGGGTATTTAATTGCCATGTAGACGTACTCTCGGCACTCCCCTTAGTGCTGTGAAACGTTTCACAAAATATCCAGGATGTTTAGTGTAGCCAAGTTAACTCTGCTCTGGGATCTTTGACTCTGTTTTTTCTGGACTTTTCGTTATTGCAATATGGCAACATGACCCTTACAGGTGCATTGGGGCTTTTTTAAATTTCATTCCATTGTTTGTCTTTGTTCAATGCCACTGAAAGAGTCCTGGTTCTCACCATGAGTGGAGAGGAATGGAGTGAGTGACCTGCACTTATAGTCGTTGTTACATTCCTCCAAGGGGGGGTCAACGGGCCAAGAGAATGTTGGTTTCCCTCGAGATGGCTGTATTATTAAACATGTGTGTATAGACCAGCCGAGACTCTCCCTGGGGCTGTAACTTTCCATTCTTGGCCGTGCCCCAAAGTCAATATTTTTTAAAGCTGCTTTTCAGCAAGCGTGAAACAAAATGCATTTTTGCAATGGGAAGAATTCTAGCGTTGCTCGTGTCAGGCCCAGCTAGAGCAAAGAGCAATGAAGGTTTTGGGTGATGGGTTTCATAACCATCTCGTTTTGTCTGAAGGATTTCTATTGTAGGGCAAGGCACCTTTATCCTAGTACAGCGGGGCCCATATTGAGGGTTGTACTGATAGAACGTTTTGGATTTTTAAAAAAAAAGTCACATCCCTAAGGGAAGTAGTTAAACTGATTCAAAAACTGTGAGTAGAGCAAGTCTTAGGGGCATTTGAAGAATAGGCTGGTTGAATGGGAACTACTTTGAACCCTAAAAATAGCAAGTGACGTATAACACGATAACATGTGTTTTGCTGCAGCAAGAGACGTAATTGTGCTTCCCTGTGAATGCATGGATGGCGGGTATAATAGGCCGGGGAGGCTAAGCCTCCCCTAACCCAGGCCATGGCCTTCGCTCCTCTCCCCCAAGCCAGTGTGGGCTCACCCCAGCTGGTGGGGGTCAGGCCGGTGCTCAGGGCTGGCCTAGGAGTAGGGGCAGCTGGCTCCCCAGGGGTCGGGGCGGCTGGACCCGTGCTTGGGTCAACCGGTGGCCCGGGGCAGTTTGGCCAGGGCTCCTCCAGCTGCGGTGGGACGGGGGGGGCTCCGGCAGGCGAGTGGGGACGAAAGGGGCAGGGTAGGGGCAGGGCCTCGGGAGGAAGAGGCGGGGCTGGGGGCTGTTCATACTCTGCCCATGTGTGGATGCTTTTATATATAGCAAGAATGACTGGAGCACAGGAGCCCTCCCAAGGGTGATACCCAGCTGAAAAGAATCAGTGGCCCGAGGGTGCTGGGCCAAACCCCATTCTCCAGCAAATAGCACAGGCTGCAATTACCAGCCATGGCGAGACTGCAAAGGAGCCGGCGGTCCCTGGTTTTACAGCTCCTGCAGCAGCACGGCCCCCCCTACGCCCAGGGCTTGCCTCACTTCTGACGTAGAGGAAAACGATCGCTTTGTTGACGGTCTCCTGGCGGAAGGCTGACCCCATCCAACCCTACTTAGCTTGGGAAACAAGCTGAGTCATTGACTCGGATGGGGCAGAGACACGGAAAAATCACCCAATTTCCCAGCGAATGAGGCTTGAAAAACAGTCCTTCCGGCAGCTCCCATTTGGAAATTCGCTTGCTTTAAAAGAAGGAGACAGGCCACGGCCCTGTGCAGGAAGGGTCGCCGAGCTCCAGCAAAGTGCAGCGAGTCAGTGCTCACACTGGGCCCCATCCCCCAGTGCTGTTATACACAATCATGGCTGCTTGGCTGCGTCAGCAATTCTATGACATGACAGTCACCGCGGCCCGTGGCAGGGGGCAGTGAGTGCGGAGGCCAGTCCAGGCTAAACGTCAGTAATAATCAGGAACACGCCGGCTGCCGCCCAGCAGCTCCACCGCCTGCAACTTCCCAAGCAAAGGGCTGTGGGACAAGGTAGGTGACTTACAGGCCCCTGCTCTGCTTACAAGCCTGGGCATCGTTACCGCCTGGTACTGATGGTGACAATTGCTCCATCCACCTTCGCCAGGAACAGTTTCAGTTCTCGAACGTCTCCATTGTGTTTGATGCTTACGGAGGAAGAGCTGCCGAGGTTAAAATTCAGCCGAAGGGTCAGGATTGCACAACGAGGCAAACAAAAAAAATGTGTGTGTACTCGTATGCCTACATTTCTAACGAATTTGCACCAATCCCCAGTTACACTGTGGCCCTTTTGCACCACTTGGGCAGGGTCAAGGGGTCTCAAAGTGGGGGGCAGTTCCCCCCTAAACACACCCTCTGCTCAAGGGGGGGGGCTTCCTAGCTGATATAAAGCTTGGTGAAGACCCCTGCACCTGACCTGCCCCCTCCTTCCACTGCAGGAGGCACAGATAGGGGTACACTGTGCTATGGCTATTCTCTGCTTCCTGGCGCTCATAAGAAGCAAGACATAAAGTAGAGCAGCCCTGTGGTTGCACTAGCTTACTTGGATTTTAGGCAAGCCCCGACACAGCTCTAGAATACAGGGAGGGTAAAAGTGGCTTAAAGTTGGGCGATATTTCCCTTACCTCCAAGTAGGCCACAGCAAGCAACTCTTCCATGCCACTTATGCACTTCGAAAGCAGCGTGTGAGAAACGGAAGAACTAAGGACACAAGAATATAAAAGCCATACGGCACCACCTGCACAAGACCCCCGTTACTGCCCAGTTATTGTGATGACATAGCCACACGATGCAGCGATTGCTACCTGCAGTCTCCTTCTGTCTCGAGGAAACAGAGCGAGGTTGGATGGCAATGCGACAGTCGTTTGTTTCTGGAAGGGAAAGGTCAGCTAGGCCCGAGTGAATTCCCCGTTTTGCTGTGATAAGATCTTTTTGCAGATTTCTATTTCAGGAGGATTAATCTTTTTTGGCAATCACACTCACGCTCTGGGGGAATAACACTTTCCTTATCATTTATTAATATTTGCTATGGCACAAAAACTCCCTACAATAAATATCTGCAGATCACCACGGAGGTCAGCATTTAAGATCACCCTTATTATCACTTCAGAGGAAAGTTCACTAGAGGCCAACTCCACAGCATGTGTTTCCAGACTCCATTTTTATTGCAGCATCTCTCATTTGCAGTCATGCCGAGTTTCTCTAGTCCAGCTGCTGTCCAGGACGTATCATGTTTTTGCTGGATAAGCTTTTGGCCTTAACTCCATGATGGGTTTTTTTTAATTTTCTTGCTCAGTTTCTTCCAGAGCTGATCACTCCAACAAAACTTTTGCTTCCATGTGTGCTATTTAAAAGAAGAGCAGAGGTATGTACAATTTGCAAGAGACTGAAGGTTTGGTTTTAGCCAAGGGATCTGGAACTATTAGCAGCGAGGGTTTCTTAGGAACACAGTTCCAGGACTAAGATCCTCAAAGGTATTTAGGGTACATCGACACAGCAAACGAACAAAGAAACACAGCCGAATGTCCCAGAACCTGGGTCTACAGTCTATGGTACTAACAACAGCCATGTAGACAGTCTTGCTGGGGCTGGAGCTTGGGCTCTGAAGCTTGGGGCGGGGAGTGGGTTCAGATCCCGAGCGGCAACATCTGCATGTAGTGGGGAGGGATAGCTCAGTGGTTTGAGCATTGGCCTACTAAACCCAGGGTTATGAGTTCAATCCTTGAGGGGGCCACTTAGGGATCTGGGGCAAAATTGGTCCTGCTAGTGAAGGCAGGGGGCTGGACTCGATGACCCTTCGGGGTCCCTTCCAGCTCTATGAGATAAGTATATCTCCATATATTATTATTATATTTTATTATTAGCCCACATCTGTAAACCTGGGCGCTGAGACTCGCCGGCGGGGGTGTTTTATTGCAGTTTAGACACATTGGAATCCACAGGAGTTCGGCACCTAAATACCTGGGCCCAAGTCGCTGTCACAGGAAGGGATGTCCCTTTAAGTGAGCTGGACTTAGCTTCCCGCTGTGACTAATCAGCTGCCTCCCTGCTGGGGGGTTAAAAAGCCAACAAGCAGCTTACTGAAGACTGAGATCAGGTGTCAGAGGGGTCCCTGTGTTAGTCTGTAGCAGCAAAAACAACGAGGAGTCCTTGTGGCACTTTGGAGACTAACAGATTTATTTGAGCATAAGCTTTCGTGGGCTAGAACCCACTTCATCAGCTGCATGGAGTGAAAAATACAGTAGCAGGTGTATATACACGGTACATGAAAAGATGGGAGTTGCCTTACCAAATGTGGGGGGTCAGTGCTAACGAGACAATTCAATTGATGTGGAAGTGGGCTATTCTCAACAGTAGAATACGAAGAGAGGAAAAATCACCTTTGTAGTGGTAATCAGGGTGGCCCATTTCAAACAGTTGACAAGAAGGTGTGAGTAACAGTAGGGGGACATTAGTTTTTGTAATGACTGAGAATTATACAGGGTGTAAGGGGCAGCGGGCAGGAGATCCTGGGCCAGGGAAAGCACCAGGAAAGGAGCTTGCCACCGCAGTTAGGTGAAAGGCTGGGTTGGAGATACCTGCTGGGTAAGCAGCAGAAGCCTGCTGAGGCTGGTTTGATGGGGGGGAGGGGGGCAGGGAATTGCCGCTCAAGCTGTGGAGGCGAATTCAATTCAACGGGCAGTTGCGGATCTTCAGTCCCGTCCCTCATGCCACCTCCCACTGCCATGCAGGAGCATTCATATTGCAGGGGATCGGTGCATCTCTTGCACAACACCTGCCTGCCCTTTCCACGCCTGATGGGCAGAGGTGGGATTTACTGCCTAGAAACAGCCGCCATTTGGAATATTAGGAGGCGGGATCCATGGGAAGCGGGTAGTGGAGGTAGTTTGAGCGCTAAGTGACATCACCTCAGTGCCGCCAACCGCAAGCAATCAGAAATCATGAGATCAGCTTAAATTATCATGAGATTTTTTTAAAAATAATAAATTTCGGGTTCTCCTCTACCACAAAGGCTAGAAGCCATCAGCTAGAAACACTCAAACGTATATAATTTAGTAAGCAGACTAACCCAATAAATAAGAATATACAGCTAAACTGCTGGCCAATTTGCTGGCAAAAGTCAGAATAAGCAGATGGACTTTCCACAACGAGATGAACTTTGCACACTTTCCAGAGGCTTAAAGAATATCAGGTGTGGTCAGACCAGCAAGTTCCACATACACAAATTGGAAAGAGGAGGCTTTTCATTCAAAACTAAAACATCTAATAATAAAAAATGCCACTCGTCCAAGGCTGCCGAGATGAAATATTGCCGAATATAGGCTGAAATATCCATGGGGTAAAATGTGCAAAGGACAAAATGTTCTCAGAAGTCAGAGGAAATGAATATGAGGAAGCTGCTAAAAATAGACACCGTGAATTAGCTGCAGCCAGAATACATGTGGGCAGAACAAAAAGATACATTCCGGGGGTCTAGAAGATGAAGCTGCAAAGTGAAATCCCGCCTTGCCCAGAAAAGCATTAAAAAAACCTGCAAATGTAGTATCTGCACACGAGCATGGAAGACAGAGAGAACATGACAAATGGATCGTGTCATTAGAATAATAAATCATCCCACTAAATGTTTTCTAAAGACCTATTTCCAAGGTAACAATGGCTGGAACTTTGATTCTGTTCTGTTTCCCGGCACACACAAAGAGAAGCTGGATAAAAACACAAAACACTCTTGCAGGAACATTGCAATGTCACAAGACATTTAGTAAAATCCAAAACCTTAACATACAAGAACCAAACTAAAGAGAGACAAAGCAGGCTGCTCCCTAAGGCAGAGAGGCACAACTCAAAACCACCTTGCTCTAGGCTGGCTCTTTGCAGACATGCTCCCCTCAGAGCAGGGGCACTGGAACAGGGGAAAGGGGGGTATTTTTTACCAGCCATAAGGGCGAGCGATGGGGGGGAGGGGCGGAGAGGAGTGAGCAGGGGGCAAGGTCTTGGGGGGAAGAGGCGGCATGGGAGGGAGCCTCTGGGGAAGGGGTGGTGAGAGGGTGGGGCCTTGGGGGAATGGGGTGGTGAGAAGGCAGGGCTTGGGATGGAGGCTCAGGGGGAAGGGGCGGTGTGGGGGCGAGGCCTCGGGGGAAGGGATGGCAAGGGGGCGGGGCCATGGTTCGGGCACCGGTGGCCCACCCACTTTTAGGGACCTTCTGCTGCTCCTGCCTCAGAGCGCCTAGCCTGCAAGCAGGATCAGGAAGTCCCTTAGGATTTGAAGGGATAGCTTGTGATTTTAACAGTTTTCCATACACCACAGATTCCAGCTGGAGTTTCATGATACCAGGAAGACCCAGGGCATGGCAGTGCTGGCCAGACTGCAGGCTGGGAAACAAAATCAGTGACAGGACAACCATTAAACCAGTGACAGGACAACCATTCTCGGCTGTCAAAGCCTTTTGTTTAAAGCTGGCTGGAAAATGGCGGGGAGGGTCCCATGGAAAATTTAGGTGCTGAGGAAAAATATTTTTGTTTCATCTAATATTTTAATGGAAAAAATTGACTTTTCTTGGAAAGCCTGGAAAGCCCAAAACAGAACAGTTTTTGGCTGAAAATTCAAATGAAAAATAGAAGGAGCGCAGTCACTCACCTCCTCCATCCCCCCATACACACACTTCAGTTGAAAACCCAATTTTCCACCAGAGAAAAGTTTGGCTGGAAATTTCCCACATTTCTTTTAGTCTGCTGACAAAGTCTTGCAGAGATAAAATGCCAGAATAAACCTGACAACCTTGCCCCTTCCTGCAAGAGACGGAAAGGTTTCTGCTAAAAGCACATTCACAATTATCTCTGTACCTAATCTGGCCTCTATCACAGTAATAGCTGAGTGCCTTGCAGTCTTTAATGTGTTTAGCCAGCACTCCTGGAGACACCGTCGTAGATCAGGGATTTGAACCCTGGTTTCTGGCTAGTGCCCAAACCACTAAACCATCTTTACTTTCTGGGGACAGCTTTTCCTGCCTGCACAGTGCTCCGGAGAGGCTGTGAGAGGATGGTCCATCCAAGGACACCGTGCTGGGCTTCTTGAAGCATCCACACCACCGGCCCTGCAGCCACGGGTCCTTGGCGGTCACAGACACAATGTCCCACTCTTGGGAAAACTGCCACAATCACGACTAATCACGACTGAGAAGCACGTAAGGAACATGGGCTCCCGTGGCAGCAGATTAGGTTAAGTATGACAAGTTGTACGTGACGCCCACTATTTTGGCTAACGCACCAAGACTGAACCGAGGGCCCTGTCTGAGCTGCTGCAGTTTGACAGGCAACACTCCCCAGGGAGCTGCTGTAACGGACCCATATCCTCTGTGCATCGGGCCCAGCATCAAACCTGTAGCAAGAGCTGAGCCCTTTTTTTTTTTTTTACTGAAATGCTATTGCAGAATAAAACGCAGATTCAAGGGAACCAAAACATTTCACCAGTTTGGGCTGATTCGGGGGGATTCTTTTGGTCAGAAAAAAACGTTTAAAAAAATCCAAATGACTTTTTTGAGTTACAATGACTTTTCGTTTTGAAATTACCATATTTATTTTATCACTTTAAAAAGGTGGTGGGGTGGCTCAAAATTTAAACAAAATGTTTTGTTTTGGGTTGAAAAAAACCCTTACTTTTGACCCAAGATAATTTTTTTGACTTTTCAATTTGCCAAAAAGTCTGGAAAATTTTGTTTCGCGGTCAGCCCTAACCTATTTTTTTTCAAAGTTTTGGACTCACGAGAGAACCAAAAAAATCCATTGTTCATCTACCTGCAACACACACTCACTAGTGGGTTACACGAGTTCTCCTATTTATATGCACATGATTAGGAAGAATTTTTTCAAAGCAAAGACAACATGGGGCCAGGTTTGAATGGTACTGATCCAGCCAGTCAGAGTACAGGGATGCTGGGTAGTAACTGATGCATAACCACAGAGTTTTGTCCCAGTTATGCAATTCCCAGCCCTCAGGTTCTCCCCTGGGTTCTGATCAGCTCCCGCGGTCACCGTTTTCAAGCTGATTACCGGAGAAGCTACTTCAGCTCCTTGCTCCCTGCAGCTGCCGGAAACATAAAAGAGAAGGAAAAGAAATGCCGAGAAGCAAAGAAAACTGGGCCATTAAAAGAGCTCACAAGTCGGGTAGTTAAATGGCTGAGTGCTGCCAATTTCCTTGCAGTTCATGCCAGTAGAGATAATCAGCTCCTGGAGGAGTTTTTTGCCACTCATTCCTTTTTTAAAGCGAGGAGATCTACTGGGCTAGATTCTGGTCCCTAAACTTCAGCTGCAAAGCAGCTACCTGGGGATTTCCTTTGCATAATGGGCATTCCGGGGGGGGGGCATAGGGCCTGAATTGTGTCTTCATGCCGCACCATCAACTGGGGGAATGCGGGAGTGGCTTGGGCACCTCTGCACTGTGGCTCTCCGTAGCTGCCAAAGTGGCCCTGGGGGCTATATATGTGTATGATGCAGAAGAAGAAGAAAGAGACAAGGTCTCAATAAAGGTGTTTGCCTTTTGCGAGGTAGCATGAATAGAGAATCCAGCTGAATTCTCCTGGCTGCTTTCTTCCTTTCAGCACAAGTGTCATGAAAAGGTGCATAAACAGAACATAAGAGAAGAGCACCCCCTACAGGCTGCCAGTGGCATTCAAAGGTGTCCCTGCATGACAGCCAACGGAGCTAATTACCACAGCTCATCCTCTGAATCCCACCAGCAGCCTGCTGGGCTGGAGAGACTCCGAAATTGGTGATTTCCCCGCAGCAGAGTGGTTGGCTTGAGAAGTCTGGGAAGCGCAGATTCTGGACATTTCACGGGAGTGGTTCTGTTCCAGGGAGCAGCTTCATCTTGAGTACAGTCCTGAGGAGACGTGATGGCTCATTGCAGATGGGTAGATCTGTGCATGTGCCCCAAGTTTACCCGCTCCAAACATGAAGGTCTCTAGTCTCATTTATCATTAAAAGAAGAGTGGGGAATGGCTGACACACGGACTTGGAACTGAATCATGGAGCCAGTGCTTCAGCTCATACCTGGGTGGTGGGTCACTGATCACACCTGGGGCGCTGGAGACTTGAAGGTATTCCTATCTGATGGCCATGCAATGCCCAGGCTTGAATGAGTGGGTGGGTTTCAGTCTAGCTCCTGCAGACCAGTGACTACGCCATAGAACCCACCACAACCATTGGCGGGAATGAGCTCTCCTAGATGTATTGTCTTGGCAGAGCTGTTTGCAGGAAGCTTGCCCTGCTGCTGCCTGGACTGTCCCCGTTGAGGGGATACATTGAGGATTCAGGGCCAGGTTCTCTCCTGCCTTGCGCCTTGTATGGTCGTTCACGTCTGTGCAAAGCGGCTGTAAAACACCAACTCAGAATTCTCCATCCACTCACACATGGGGTCACCCACACTCACTTCAGTGCAACACAGGGGAGAGCAAGTCACAGAGGGCCATGCGCCTTGTGCCCTCATTTACACCAGTACGAGGCGGGTGTGAAACACCACCATTCCCATCAGGGAGCGTTTCACTCTCGTTTTGCACTGGGGAAGGTGACAGAGAATCCAGCCCTCTGTCTCCAGGCTGCCACACTGCTACGGGCCACAAGCACTACATTCGTTACGGCAAAGATCTAAGCGTCCTGACTCCTGAAGTCCAATTTCAATGTTCACAGCCAAGTCGAAGAGATTTTCCTCCCACCCCAAAGCAAATCGGGATCCTCCCCTGACGTTTGTGGAGGTGCACCAATTTCAAACAAGTGTGAGAGGAGCGCTAAGGACTTTGGCTGCTAGTTGCCAGCCAGAGTTTGTACTGCTGAGTTATAAAGCCAGGGAAGCAGAAGTGTGTGTATAGAATAGGCCAGATGCAAGAGAGGCTCTGCCTTCCCTGGGGACTGCATCTTGACGCGGGGGGAAGGTTTGTGTGTTCCAGTGATCTTCAGAGTTGTGCCAACGGGAGTTTTTCACGCCTGGTAGGGTCACCCAAGCCGGACAGGGCAAAGGGTAGGGACCAGGTGATAAGCAGCACAACTGGTCCTGCAGGTTGGGGATTAAGCGATAAGCTAACAGCCTCTCCTTGCCCAAAGGGGGAGTTATAGAAACACAACAAGGCTGCCATTCCAGCATGCAGCATGACAGGGATAGCAGAGCCTTGTCTGTGCCCAAAGTGATATCTGATAGTGCACAAAGGGTTAGCTTGGTGGTTTGAGCATTGGCCTGCTAAATCCAGGATTGTGAGGTCAATCCTTGAGGGGGCCACTTAGGAATCTGGGGCAAAAATCAGTACTTGGTCCTGCTAGTGAAGGCAGGGGCTGCACTCAATGACCTTTCAGGGTTCCATAGAATATCAGGGTTGGAAGGGACCTCAGGAGGTCATCTAGTCCAACCCCCTGCTCAAAGCAGGACCTAATCCCAACTAAATCATCACAGCCAGGGCTTTGTCAAGCCTGACCTTAAAAACCTCTAAGGAAGGAGATTCCACCACCTCCCTAGGTAACCCATTCCAGTGCTTCACCACCCTCCTAGTGAAAAAGTTTTTCCTAATATCCAATCTAAACCTCCCCCACTGCAACTTGAGACCATTACTCCTTGTTCTGTCATCTGGTACCACTGTGAACAGTCTAGATCCATCCTCTTTGGAACCCCCTTTCAGGTAGTTGAAAGCAGCTATCAAATCCCCCCTCATTCTTCTCTTCTGCAGACTAAACAATCCCAGTTCCCTCAGCCTCTCCTCATAACTCATGTGCTCCAGCCCCCTAATCATTTTTGTTGCCCTCCGCTGGACTCTTTCCAATTTTTCCACATCCTTCTTGTAGTGTGGGGCCCAAAACTGGACACAGTACTCCAGGTGAGGCCTCACCAATGTCGAATAGAGGGGAACGATCACGTCCCTCGATCTGCTGGCAATGCCCCTACTTATACAGCCCAAAATGCCGTTAGCCTTCTTGGCAACAAGGGCACACTGTTGACTCATATCCAGCTTCTCGTCCACCGTAACCCCTAGGTCCTTTTCTGCAGAACTGCTGCCTAGCCACTCGGTCCCTAGTCTGTAACAGTGCATGGGATTCTTCCGTCCTAAGTGCAGGACTCTGCACTTGTCCTTGTTGAACCTCATCAGGTTTCTTTTGGCCCAATCCTCTAATTTGTCTAGGTCCCTCTGTATCCTATCCCTACCCTCCAGCGTATCTACCACTCCTCCCAGTTTAGTGTCATCTGCAAATTTGCTGAGAGTGCAGTCCACGCCATCCTCCAGATCATTAATGAAGATATTGAACAAAACCGGCCCCAGGACCGACCCTTGGGGCACTCCACTTGAAACCGGCTGCCAACTAGACATGGAGCCGTTGATCACTACCCGTTGAGCCCGACGATCTAGCCAGCTTTCTATCCACCTTATAGTCCATTCATCCAGCCCATACTTCTTTAACTTGCCGGCAAGAATACTGTGGGAGACCATATCAAAAGCTTTGCTAAAGTCAAGGAATAACACATCCACTGCTTTCCCCTCATCCACAGACCCAGTTATCTCCTCATAGAAGGCAATTAGATTAGTCAGGCATGACTTGCCCTTGGTGAATCCATGCTGACTGTTCCTGATCACTTTCCTCTCCTCTAAGTGCTTCAGAATTGATTCCTTGAGGACCTTCTCCATGATTTTTCCAGGGACTGAGGTGAGGCTGACTGGCCTGTAGTTCCCCGGATCCTCCTTCTTCCCTTTTTTAAAGATGGGCACCACATTAGCCTTTTTCCAGTCTTCCGGGACCTCCGCCGATCGCCATGGGTTTTCAAAGATAATGGCCAACGGCTCTGCAATCACCAACTCCTTTAGCACCCTCGGATGCAGCGCATCCGGCCCCATGGACTTGTGCTCGTCCAGTTTTTCTAAATAGTCCCGAACCACTTTTTTCTCCACAGAGGGCTTGTCACCTTCTCCCCAGACTGTGCTGCCCAGTGCAGCAGTCTGGGAGCTGACCTTGTTCGTGAAGACAGAGGCAAAAAAAGCATTGAGTACATTAGCTTTTTCCACATCCTCGGTCACTAGGTTGCCTCCCTCATTCAGTAAGGGGCCACACTTCTAATTTGTCTAGCTGTATGCGATAGGTATATCTCCATGTATTTTTTTAAATATTTTAAGGGTGCAGATTCAGCAAAGGTGCCCTGGATTTTCATGCAGCACCCTGCTGCAGCTGCTGCTATGAAACAGCTATTGCAATATTCCGCCTGAAGCATTAGCCTGAATTTTGATTTCCCAGCCGGAAAGCAGCCCCTTGTGTCCAATAGCTGTGCGCCTCTTTCCCTCTTCCTCTCCAAGGTGCAGTGACGGATCCAAATCCCCACGTGCACATGCTGACTCCTGATGGGCTCACAATAATGCTGGGTTGAGAGCTGCCAATCACACTCAGAGCTGGTCCAGCATTTTTCTCCAGTGAGATTTACCCAATGGAAATATTAAATGCGAATCTGCTTGAAAGCACTGATGCAGATTCACTGGACAATTTCCTGTGGTCCAAATTCCTCCACCGGATTGCAATGCAACCAGAAGACTTTGAACGGTGCAGTCAGACCAGCCCCAGAACAGCCAGGGGGGGTCAGCCAGGCTACTGGCACCAGCGCCAGTCACAGATCCCCAGGACACGCATGTTCTTAGGAATACAAATACAGTTGTCAGTGATCCTGCTCCTTTTTATCTGTGACACTGGCAGCCACACACGCTTGTGCCCAAAGCCAGAGTGCATCCTGAGAGCCAGCCCCCTGTGTTTCAAGCTCCTTCTAGCGAAAATCTCAGGTACGCACAGGAGGCATTTAGTTCACTGGCTCCTCTCCTCTCCGTGTTAGAACAGCAGGGGCCAATACACAACAGAGAAGAAGACACAGGCAAAATGCTTTTCTGCAGCAAATCTGGTGGCGGGTCTAACCTGGTGTCAGTATGTGAGATTCATGCTGAGTTCTCGCCCGCTCTTTGCCAACGGTAGAACGTATATTTGTCCGTGGCAATGGAAAAAGCTTGGCAGTTCAGTCTGGATGAGCTCCCAAAACTTGAGATGCTTATCAGAGGCTTATCCGGATCTCTTTGTTCTGCCAAACCAGGCTGGGGATATCATAGAAACAGCCTGGTCTCCTTGTGCTGCTCCTTGGAGCTCCTGGCACTGAGGTTGTTGGCCTGTGGGAGCAGCACCTGGCGAGGACCAAAACGTGTTTGTTTGGAGAAACTCCTAGAGAAGTGAATGGGATCGTCATATTCTAGGCTGTGTAACACAGCAGCATGGGGTTAGTGGACATTACTGACCTGATGGGGCAAATTTGGAGGGTATAAGCAGGGAATTGGAGGCCAGATACATCCATGCAGGAGCAAGAAGATGCAACTTGCCCTGTCTCCTGGGCCTGCTTGGTCAGATGGGGAATTCCTCTGGGGGATGGCAGTGCTGGCCTGAAACTGACTTTTCCCACAGGTTTCTGCCAGGGGAGTCAGCTTTAGATTATGTCCTTAAGAGCCCTGCCTGAAGGCCCTGCCCAGGACAAGTCCAGACTCAGCCTCAAACAGCTCCCTTCCAGGGCTGGTCCTCCCCACTTTCGGGGTTTTGCTGGCCATCTCCTGGCAGAGCTGGGGTTGCAGGGAGATGGAGCTGTGACGGGTTGGATCACAGAAACCCCCTTGGGAGCTGCCAGCTGATGTGCAAAGACTACTTCTGTTTCTATTCTCCCTGCCAGCTCAGTGGTTTCAGCACACTGTCTTGGTGAAGCCAGACACACCCATCTGCTCCAGACACAGACCCAGAGTCTGAACCACCTGTCCCAAAGCTGCAGGTTTACCTGAAAACAGCTCACAGAAGTGTGCTTGTCTTTAGCACTCAGATGCCCAATTCCCAATGGGGTCTAAACCCAAATAAATCCGTTTTACCCTGTATAAAGCATATACAGGATAAACTCATAAACCGTTCGCCCTCTATAACACTGATAGAGAGATATGCACAGCTGTTTGCTCCCCCAGGTATTAATACATACTCTGAGTTAATTAATAAGTAGAAAGTGATTTTATTAAATACAGAAAGTAGGATTTAAGTGATTCCAAGTAGTAACAGACAGAACAAAGTAAGTTACCCAGCAAAATAAAATAAAATGCGCAAATCTATGTCTAATTGAACTGAATACAGATAATCTCACCCTCAGAGATGCTTCAGTAAGTTTTTTCTCAGACTGGACACCTTCCAGGCCTGGGCACAATTCTTTCCCCTGGTACAGCTCTTGTTCCAGCTCAGGTGATAGCTAGGGGATTCTTCATGATGGCTCCTCTCCCCCTCTGTTCTCTTCCACCCCTTTATATATCTTTTGCATAAGGCGGGAATCCTTTGTCCCTCTGGGTTCCCCCACCCCTCACTGGAAAAGCACCAGGTTAAAGATGGATTCCAGTTCAGGTGACATGATCACATGTCACTGCAAGGCTGCATTATTCACTTGCCAGCACACACATATACAGGAAGACTCACAGGTAAATCCAGCCATCTGCAGACAATGGCTCTGGTTAATGGGAGTCATCAAGATTCCAAACCACCATCAATGGCCCACACTTTGCATAATTACAATAGGCCCTCAGAGTTATATTTTATACTTTTAGTTTTAGATACACGAGTGATACATTTATACAAATAGGATGATCACTCTCAGTAGATTATAAGCTTTGTGATGATACCTTTTGCATGAAGCATATTCCAGTTACATTATACTCACTTATTATCATGTTTTTATAAAACTATTACAATTACATTATATTCACTTATGTTTTTACAAAATCATATAGACTGCACAACGTCACAGGAGCCATTCCATTCCGATGAGGTCATAGCGGCATTTCCCCAAGAGAAAAACATTCCACTGGGACATTTTTGTTCATCTCTACACATTGTTTCATTCTCTTTAAACGCCAGTTTCTTTCCCGAATCAGCAGCTATTTATTAATAGTAAAAACTATTAATAATGATTGTATAGGACACATAGATGTACGAGGTGCTTTAAAAAAAAAAAAAAGACCTGTCCATAACAACTTCTGAATTCTCCCCAGGCCAGTTTTAACTCTTGAAACACTTTTCTCTGATAAATCTTTTTCTAGTCTTGGGTTGATCTACATCAGATCTCATCCATTTAAATTCAGCGAGTCTCATCTTTTTAATATCCTTCTCTGCTGCCCTCACTGCTGCTGCTTTGGTATCATCAAAGGACTTCTTCCTCATGACCATCAAACCACCGCTTCCTCTTGACAGGTCACTTTTATTAAGTTAGGTTTTCAGAGAACTTCTCATTTATGTGTCTGGAAGTATTAACCTCAGACTTCATAAACGTATCTCAAATCTTCATGGCTTGAAAACTGATACGCAGAGCTTGAAATGTGCCTTTTACATTTTCTTTGGAGATCTCATTAATATTTCGTGAGGCATAAGCATGGGTAGCTGGGCAGATATTGCTCCTTTTGTTTTCATAAAGTCTAGGGCCAGATGGGGCCATTGTGGGATCATCTAGTGCTCACCAAGTGATTCCTGCATCAAGCCCATAACTTCTGATTGTGTTACAGCACATATATCACCCTTTCGCGGGGCTAATAGCTGACCCCCAAACTTATTCACTTACCAACGTAAACACCTAACTAGAATGCCTTTATATTTACACTCTTAACAAAGCAGAACAAGAAAACAACTCTCAAGCTTTCTCTCTACTACACATTTAAAACACTACAAATTCTTCCCAGGGGCAGAAGCAGCTGTCATTTTCTTCTGAGTCGCTGCGTCCCATCACAGAGACAAAGACACCCTCTGCCCTTCTTTCTTTCTTTCTTTTTCTTTCTTTCTTTCTTTCTTTCTTTCTTTCTTTCTTTCTTTCTTGTTTCAGGGAAAACAACTCAATAATGTACAGTCTAGGTTGCTAAGTGCACTTCAAGACCCTTCCTTAAACAGCTCAAGCTTTAAACAATATGGAAATCAGAAGCTAAAGTTACACCCCGGGTTCTGACGTACGTGCAGACAATTCCTGCCTTGAGCGCAGGGGAGTGGACTGGACGACCTCTCGAGGTCCCTTGCAGTCCTATGAGTCTATGAATTAAGAGAGACATTCTCACTGACTAGCACTCAAATGACCTTAACTGCCCCTGGATTTGGGTGGATTTTAAGGCCCAGTCCAGCGTCTATACTCTGTCAATCCTATCTCTGAATATGCTATTGCAGCCTATGGACCCTTTATCTCCTATAGACCATTTGTCATCTGAAGTTGTGACAATTCAAACTCCAGGCTGCAATGATCAAAGCCCCCTAAGAAGTTTGGAAGCACACATCCCGTTAAAACACAGGCCTTCACTCTATGGTACTTCTCTAGCCCGCATTCCCCCGCTCTCTGAGCACGCCCCCATTTATAGAATCATAGAATATAAGGGTTGGAAGGGATCTCAGGAGGTATCTAGTCCAACCCCCTGCTCAAAGCAGGACCAATCCCCAACTAAATCATCCCAGCCAGGGCTTTGTCAAGCCTGACCTTAAAAACCTCTAAGGAAGGAGATTCCACCACCTCCTGAGGGAACCCATTCCAGTGCTTCAACCACCCTCCTAGTGAAAAGTTTTTCCTAATATCCAACCTAAACCTCCCCCACTGCAACTTGAGACCATTACTCCTTGTTCTGTCATCTGGTACCACTGAGAACAGTCTAGATCCATCCTCTTTTGAACCCCCTTTCAGGTAGTTGAAAGCAGCTATCAAATCCCCCCTCATTCTTCTCTTCTGCAGACTAAACAATCCCAGTTCCCTCAGCCTCTCCTCATAAGTCATGTGCTCCAGCCCCCATTCTCCGGGTCTCTCTCCCCTGCCTCACAGGGCTATCGGGAAAGGTGCTATTATCCCCATTTTACAGAGGGGAACTGAGGCACTGAGTGGCTAAGCGACTTGCCAATGGTCCCACAGGAAGCCTGGGGCCAAGCAGGGAATTGAGACCAGGAGTCCCAAGTGGGCAGCGGACCATCTCTGCACTGCAGGGGCTCCTTTTGCTGTTGTCAATGACAGGTCATGTGAGCTCAGCTCCCCCCTCCCCCCCGACATGGGCTTGCAGTCAGACCTCAGTGCCAGGATCTACTTACTGGGTGTGCACTGGAGTCACACACTCCCCAGCCCCCCAAAAACAAACCCGTGGTCTCAGGTATGCAGGTGGGTCTCCAGCATCTCTTGTGGAACCACCTGCTGTACGTATGTGCATGGGGGATGGGCATGACACATGCATCCATGTGACCATAGGGCATGTGGGTCTATGTGGAAGCATGCAGTATGCGTGGTGGGACACACCTGAGCATGGTGTGTGCATCCTGCTCCCCAGGTAGCAGGGCTGCAGATCTGGGCTCAGGATCAGTCCCGTGTCCAACCCCCCTGGGTCTCAGCGCTTCCTTTGCCCGTTTGTCAGTGTCGCGCTGTGTGAGCAGTTTCTTCCAACCCGGCGCCCTCCAGGCTCAATTGGCTAATGAGCTGCAGGAGCATTCCTCCCATAAACAGCATTTATTGGCATGTTAATGTTCCAGGCAGCAGCGCAGACACATGCTAATCCCCATAACCGTGATGTTTACTCCCACATTAAAGAAATAGATGGATATCGGGACTTCGAAAAGGCCATTTGTCCCATCAAAGCTTATCTGTTTTCATACACTGCTTCCCCCAGGACAGCATCTAATTGCTTCCTGAATGATCCCAATGTTCCTCCCTTGACAGCTGCAGCCCAGGGGACTTTGTTGGCATTAATTATGGAAGCTTAAAAGTGCAGCCTTGTGTGTGCGCAGATTATTTTGACTCACACTTGTGCCTCCTGGTACTGTGGGCCCAGCAAATTCAGTTTAATGTTACAGTTCTGAGCATTTGGCCACTAATCATCCCTACCTCTTACCTAGTGCTTTTCATCTGTAGATCGCAAAGTGCTTTACAAAGGAGGTCAGTAGCATTATTCCCATTTGGCAGATGGGGAAACTGAGGCCTGGGGCGAGGCAGTGACATGCCCAAGGTCATCTAGTAGACTAGTGGCAGAGCTAGGAATAGGTCCCCTGAGTTCCAGGGCAAAGAGCAGGGCATCCACAGGGCAAAGAGCTATTGCATGTCTCGATCAGAGCTGTCTGTGCAGCATTAGGGCTGTGATTGCATTTGCATCCAGGTCCGGAGACTTAAAGTAACAGCTGCCCTGAAACATGAATTCAGCTGAACTGCAGAGAATGCTAGAGACTCAGCTTTTCGGCCCTGAGGGAGATGGCCGCCGGCCCTGAGGGAAAAGTATCACCAACCCCAGGCATTCAAAAAATCACGAGGCCCCCAAAGATCCTGAGAGTAGCTTCAAAACCATGAGATTTTTAAAAAATAATAAATGTGGTGCCCTGTTTATTTGCCATCTGCTTTCTGGACCTTTAGGCTGCTTCCCTCCTGCAACGTCATCGGGCTCCTCTCTGCTTTGGCAACTCTGGGAACCTGCAGAGAGCAGCCTCCCAAGCCCATGGCCGGCATATCGAGCTGTGTGCTTCACTAACACACACAGCACTTCCCTGCACCGGCCCCCCCTTCAGGAGCTCTCACCCCCTGCGCAGCAATTAACCCTGTGCCCCCACCCCAGCTCGCCCTCCTCCAGCACAGCCCCTCTGCAGCTCTGCTCATCCTTGAGTTCTTCACCCCCCTCTCCCAGCCCGGGAGGCTGCAACAGGGTCACCACTCCACCTGTAGGAAGGGGGGCAGCCCCAGGGGTTCTTCAGACCCCTCCCCTCATTGCAGGGGCGAGAGGGAGCAGCCGAGGTACCGTCCTGTCCCTGTTGCTCAAAGGAGGGGAGGGGGAAGGAGACCAGGCTGCCTTGAGCTACGTGGCTCTTTCGGCTCCCGCCCCTCCTGTGAGAGAGGCGTGGGGTTGCTGTGGGGAGGGGGGTGGAGGGAGAGAGCTCTGCTTGCAGCAGGTCTGATTGGTTGTTCTGCCCCACGAGGTGGCAAGTGGGGGCAGGCAGCCAATCAGAGTGCACAAATTTGCTAGGGGGCTGGAGCTTCTCAGGGCATCGGGGACTGGTTCCAGCCCCGGCCAGAGTCATGACACTCGCGGGGGGGATGCACTGTAGAAAACTGGGCCCAGTCCTTCTCCTATGGAAGTCAGTGGGAAATCTGCTCACTTCAGCAGACTAGGATCAGCCCCTTGCTCCTCCTTGCATTTTCGCTGTGCACGGAAGGGAGGCCCACAGAAGCACAAAAGGCTAGTCCAGCCCCTCCATGGCATGGGGTGTGTCAAGAACAAATTCCCCTAGGCAGTAATTTGTTAGCATAGACTCAAGCCTGAGGCCCGTTTAATACACACATGTTGGGAAAAACGCTGAGAACAGCTTAATAGAACTAAAGACATGTATTTACCTAGGTCAGTTAGCTCCTTATCAGCTTCACGGCTCATTAGGCCTTAGTTTCCTGGCTCATTTGGCTCCTAAACATAACGTTGCTATTTTCCCATATATCTCCAAGGCCCTAAGGGCAAGGGGTCAATGCTCATATTTTGTTTGCTCCCTTCAAAATGATGGATGTATCCGCAACAGATGGTCGGTGTACTCTCCCCCTCCTCAAATATGATATATGTATCCTGTGTACCCTATTATCCATAGGTCAACTTAGTGACGCAAAAGGATGAAGGCCGAGTTGTTTGTTACGGGTTATAAAAAGGACCGGTTCGCGTCATGTAAGGTGTGACTCTCCTCTGGCATTAGCTGATGAGAGTTCACCCGCTCAGCTGATCGATCAATAAAGGTGTTGGTACCCGTCTTCCTGTCTCTCCGTGCCTCCTTGGTGTCATTAGGTAAGCTCCAGGGGGAACGGGCCCTGTTTGGCTAACAACTCTGCCAGTCTCCTTGCTGCCACCTCCCTGGGCATCTTCCTACCAACCAAGCCTTTTCCTGGGCTTTCTCCTCACCCTGAAAGAGCCTTCCTCGCTAGGCTGACCTTTCTTTCAGGGCCGGGACTTGCAGGGCTTTGCCCTGGAATCTCCCCCCCCAAAAAACCCAAACCAAAAATACCAAATTAGACCAGCTTCTGCCCTCCTCAAGCTTGACCGGTCATCCCTCACATCTCCTCAGCCCCATTCCTCAACTGGATGCCTCTTGGGCGCACTCTCTGGAAGTCCAGATCCTGCACTTTTATCAAGTTTCCTCTCACTGGAGCTGCTCCCTCCACCCNGCCTCACCTCTTGGGGCATAGTCTAGTATGGTTTAGGCTTCTGACCTGCTGGTTACAGGGTAGGCCCTGGTCAGAGCCCGCAGAGGGGGTTGCTGTTACAAGGGTAGGGGGCCCCCATCTGATGCCATTTGGGCATCTGGCTGGGCCTTGGGGCAAGGAGGAGGACTAACCTTTCGGTGGGTATGGGCATACAGGGGCTTACCTAAAGGGGTACAATTTAAAGGCAACAGCACTTATATGCTAAGCAATGATTCCATTATAAAAGCATTGATTACAGATAGGGTTCAGGATGAGTTTTGATAACCTTTAGCATGACAGATAGCACAAGCAGATTAATATAAGCAGATGCCCTTTTAAACCCTGAACAATGCCTGTTACAAATAGTTCTTCTAACCTTTGCCAGTTCCTCTTTCCCTCCCCCTCTCCTCAAAGTGCAGCCCAGTGTGGTTTAGGCTTCCTGTCTGACAGTTTTGAGCCAGGCCGGGGGGGGGATAGAAAAGAGGGGAGAAAGTAACTTGGAGGGGACAAAGAGGGGGGGGGTATTTCCTCCACAGGTGCAACTCCGTGGAGGCCCCTTTATAGCATGTGGGAGCCAGGAGCATCTGCTGCTGCCAGATCTTTGCATCCTCCTGGATGGGCCTGTCTTTAGGATTCCCTCCTCTGCACTCATCCCCCACAAACTCCCCAGCGTGAAGCCCGGTTTAACTTTCAAGGCTCATTATGTCTCCTTATAAATAATCCCCTAGGAAAGACCCTTCCCTCCAATAAAACCCTTTCATTAACACAGTTACTATTTGCAAATCAAAATCACATCACTTAAAGGCCATCAAAAATGCCATTGACACACACAGTGCTGAACACAATCTTGACACTCAGTTCACTCACACACTCTAACAAACAGACAAACTCGGACTGACAGCAGTCAAATCACCTTAACTCTGCCCTTGTAGTGCTCTTCCTTTTGTGTATGCCAGGGGTGGCCAAACTTACTGACCCTCCGAGCCGCATATGATAATCTTTAGAAGTTCGAGATCCGGGAGTGCCTGCCGGGACTCGGGGCTTCAGCCCAGTGTGGGGCGCCTGCCAGGACTCGTAACATAAAAGAGCCCCAAGCAGCTCACGAGCTGTGGTTTGGCCACCCCTGGTATATGCCTTTAAAACATTCATTTTGGGAGAAGTGAGTCTAGTTCTCTATTTTTCAGCTGGAGAACTAAAGAGGCGTTTCATGTGTATAACTGATTATATATATTTTTGCTCTTTACACTAAGCATGACAATTTGTTGTGACCCTAGCAGCTGCTCTTTTAATGTAAGGGGCATAGTTTTGTGATCTGGCATAAACATTAGAATTAAGATATGAGCCTATATTAGTTTAGTATCACGTGATATTTGTCTAAGTCTGGGTACACGACTTGCTCTGCTGAGCGGGGTGTATGATATTCATGCAGTCGTGAGTTCTTACCTTGGAGGTTTGCGAATGGTTGTATAAAAGCAGAATTTTTATAACTTTTGCCTGAATAGTAGGAAAATAGTAAGGCCAGCCTTTTGGAAAGGAGTCACTTATTTTTGGGTTCTCAAGCTGGGAGGCACAAGGTGCCTCCACCTGAGCACCCAAACACTGAAGCGCACAGAATCTTTGGCCACTTCTGAAAATACATCCCTTGCAAAGCGCTGTGCCCCGTGGGTGAAACTGGAATGGGTTCCCTAGGGAGGTGGTGGAATCTCCTTCCTTAGAGGTTTTTAAGGCCCGGCTTGACAAAGCCCTGGCTGGGATGATTTAGTTGGGTTGGTCCTGCTTTGAGCAGGGGATTGGACTAGAATCTCCTGAGGTCTCTTCCAACCCTGGTATTCTATGATTCTAGGGCATGTGCTGAGAGCTAACATGGAGCAGATGTTGGTGCGGAGGACTTTTGCCGGCTCTCTATCCAGGAGTGGATTTCCAACTCACATAGACAAACCCACGCTAGCCTTGACCCAGCCAGTGCACTAAACACAGCAGTGTGAGCATGGCTGGTGGGACAGGTCAGCTGCCCAAGCATGGACCTAGGATTTCAGATGTGATCACACTCAGGGCAGCTAGCATCACCTGTGCAGCCATGGTTAAACCTCTGCTTTTAGCGCACTAGGTTCATTACAGCGGGTGCAGGTATGTCTGCCCAAGCTGGAAATTCTACCTCCAGCTCCAGTGCAGATCTACCCGAAGAGAGAACGTTAGGTGATGAATCCTGTAATCTTAGCTAGTGGTTTCCGTAGGGTTTCGCGCTTGGGATGCTGATAGCGTGTGAAATGTTGGTTTGTTCTGGAATGTGCTGAGCAAGAGTAGCTAGAACATAGCAGAGGGTTTTCCCCTGGGATTAATCACCTTCACCACACCTTTGTCAACTCTTGTGCCTGAGACCCGGGGGCCCGATCCCATATTCTCTGTGCACTGAAATCTCCCAGGGAAGACACCTGATGTGCAAGAAAAGCAGGATCCATCCAATATTTTCAGTGACAGAGGCTTTACAAATTGTATCGTGCTTCCTGCATTAATTTCCTCTGTTCCTGGCATGCACTGTCTCTGCCAAACCACATCGTCCCCTCTGGGGAGAGGATCCATCTTTTTATCCATCTCTTTTCTTCATCAAGCAGACAGGAAGCATCTTGTCAGACTCCAGCCCCCAGCCCCATCAGCAGGATGGCCTTGTCAAGCTCCGTGGTTCATTCGGTCCAGCTGCTGGCTCCTGCCGGTCCATCTGGGTTCTGTGCACACACCGGTGCTTTGCTGCATTGCACTGATTTGGGGCTGAGGGTAAATCACCCTTTTTTCTGGAGGGAGGCGATAGGAACACCAAATTGTGAGGATCAAAGCCAGGTTGGGGACTTGGGCTTGGGAGCAAAATCTGAGCATAACCGAGGTACATCTTTGACTTCCTGGACTCAAGGCCACATGCAGGGAACTACCTCACTGCCAGTGAGCCTCTCCCACTGCAGGGATAGCTCAGTGGTTTGAGCATTGGCCTGCTAAACCCAGGGTTGTAAGTTCAATCCTTGAGGGGGGCCACTTAGGGATCTGGGGCAAAATTGGTCCTGCTAGTGAAGGCAGGGGGCTGGACTCAATGACCCTTCAGGTCATTGACGTCATTCCAGCTCTATGAGATAGGTATATCTCCATATATTATTATTCTGGGACCACGCACCACGGGCTAGGCTCTCCCATTGATACGTGCACACGACTCCTAGTACGACCACGTGACTGGGTCTACCAGGCCTTCTCTCCCCACTTCTGGAGGCGCTGGTGCCCTCACACCCCCTGCCTAGGAAAACCCGTCAGGCTGGAATACCAACCAGGCAGAGCTCTCCGGGGACCTGGAAGAGGCGAGAAGAGACCATAACCATTCAGGAGCCAGCGGGCAAGTTAAGCGGGTTTGCCTGCTCCAAAAAGGGAGTGCTGGGGCAGGAGAGGAGCTCCTCAGCCCAAGCCCAGAGCCTGTCAAGGCTCATGTATGGGGGCTGGGACCAAGCGATTACTCGGTTTTGTGTTGATTTGCACACTTAAAGGCCCAGGTCGCCAAATGTTGAGTTCAACCTTTCATGGACTGACATGGAGCTTTCCGCACAAGTCACCTTGCTCCAGGCCGGAAGCAAAGGAGAGATTCTCAAGAGCACTCAGCAGCTCCCTTTGTTCTCAATCAAGCTGCTGGGTGTGGAGCAGTTTTGGAAATGTGGCCAGCAGAGGCTAGACCTTGCAGGGCTCTTTCCACTCCCTGTATCTCACCTCCAGTGACAGATCCCCACTGTTCCACATGCCTCAGGGGAGAGCGAGAGAGAAAAGGAAAAAGACTCATGAATGGTTTGGGTCTGTTTCTACTGGACCTTCTCTGCAACTCTGGCACCTGCTTCCCCATCCATCCTTGTCCATGCTCTGCCTTCTCCTCCCGCCAGTGCAGGGGCTCCTCTACTTTCCCGTCTTGCCTGGGTTCTGATCCGCCGCTCAGCAATACAGGAATTCCCCTGCTTTCCCGTTTCCTCCCATCCTCTGATCCTCCTCTCACATCTATTCTGCAGGGGCTCTCCTGCTTTCCTCTTCCCTCAGCCCCATGCCTTACTACTCAGCTCATCTTTGTGGTGCAGAATTACAAGACCGTTGCTGCAATGACGCATCCAGTCCTGGTGTCCAGGCTTCAGAAAGGATGTTGACAGATGGGAAAAGGTTCAGAACACAGCTGCAAGCCCACTTCGAGGTCCGGGAAACCCACCTTACAGCGAGAGACTAAAGAAGCGCTCGTTAGCTTATGCAAGGAAAGATTAAGAGGTGCCTTGTTCATGATTTATAAGTACGTCCACGGGGAGAAGATTTGAGAGTAGAGGGTTCTGTAATCGAGCTGACAGATGCAGAACAAGAGCCAATGGCTGAAAGCTGACGCAGGACAAATTGAGACTAGAAAAAAGGTGCAAATGTCTAACAAGGTGGTTAATTAACTCTTGGAACAACGTACCTAGGGAGGCGGTTGATTCTCCATCACTTGACGTCTTTAAATAAATGTGGATGTCTCTTTCTGAAATATACACTGTAGCTCAGACAGAAGTGGTGGCCTTAATCCAGGAATTACTGCATGAAATGTACTGGCCTGTGCGATGCAGGTGGTCAGGCTATATCAGAGGTCCCCAAACTGTGGTGCGCACCCCCTTAGGGGGACGTGGAGGAACGTTCCGGGAGCATGGACGGCCCCAGCCCAGCCCCCATGGGGGCGAGGAGGGAGCCCCACCCAGTCCGGCCCCAGCCCCACCCCCAGCCTTGGCCCTGTTAGGAGCGTTAGTGAGGATAATGTGTTACTCAGGACTGTACATTTGCCTGAGATGGAATTTGGGGCCTTGTTTGCCCGTTTGATTTTTGATATTTTTATATTCTTACGAATATGTGTGAACAAAGAACAAAGACTCTGGGTGTTACGTCTGCCCACAAGCAGTTGGGTGAACAGAGAGAAGAGACAGAGCTAACGTGTTGCTGGGCAGAGTGGGAGTGTCATATACGAGCGTACACGTGATGGACAGTCCTGCCTCAACTCCTCTCCCGAGATAAGGTCAAGCAACCAGTGGGGCGGGGGGCAGGAGGATGGGAGGAGACCGTATAAGAAACACTAAAAGGCCAGAGAAATGCCTGTCCCTGACCAAAGCACAACCTCACTCCTCACCCCTCCCCGAGGTGGCACCGAACCCCCCAGACTCAAGACCCTCCAAAACGGAACACGACCGTAAATTGTAAGGGGTGGGACCAGGGGCGTGCACTACAGGGATAATTATGCCTGCTAAGGAAGAGGAAAGGGGGAAGCCTGGGAAAAGGTTCCACGGCATCAGAACTATGGATATGCTCGTGTATATGGTCGTCGGGGGGTGGGATCGAACCGGGGACTCCTAGAGTTTAGTGCATGAGTTTCTACAGCATGAGCTAAAAGCCAACTGGCTGCTAGCTAAGGTTGTAGAACAGACTCATTTTACCTCTAAGTGGTCTCAGTGCCACTAGATGGGACAGACACCACACCCCGCAGGTGTGTGGGTTACACATGCTTGAAACTAACCCCAGTAAGCATCACATTGCCTGCACTTTGGATTTCCGGTCTTTCTGTCTGCATGACGAGAATCAGGGGAGGGGTGGAGGGAAAGCCCCCGACAGACCCCTAGGCCTCCGTTCCCAGCCCTGCCCCCAGCCTCCACTCCTGGCCATGGCCCCAACCACATCTCCAGCCCCAACCGAGGCCCTGCTCCTGGCCCCAGCTCCCGACTGCAGCTCCCAGGGCCGGGGGCAGGGGGGGGCACAACTTAAAAAGTTTGGGGACTACTGGGTTGGATGATCACTGTGGGCCTTTCTTGTCTTAAATTCTATGACTGTGCAGTAGCGCCCAGACACTGAATCTGAGAAGGGAGAAATGCTTCCACGTGTGTCTGATTCACCCTCAGCCTGGGGTCGGTCCATTCAGGCCCCCGCTGTGGTGGATGTGTGCGTTCCTTTGGACACTGCCTGCCAAAGCATGCAAACCTCCATTGCAGAGACCTGGAGGGTGACCCGAGGTTCAAAAGGGAGCTAGATAGATTCATGGAGGATAGGTCCATCAATGGCTATTAGCCAGGCTGGGCAGGGATGGTGTCCCTAGCCTCTGTTTGCCAGAAGCTGGGAATGAGAGACAGGGGATGGATCACTTGATGATAACCTGCCTGTTTATTCTCTTTGGGGCATCTGCCATTGGCCACTGTCAGAGGACGGGATACTGGGCTGGATGGACCTTTGGTCTGACCCAGTCCGGCCGTTCTTATGTTCTTATGACCCACCCTGCTCGCAGCTTGAGCCAAGGCAGAGCTCCTGGAAACGTGGATCTCTAGCAGAGTTAGACAACGGCAGAGCCAGCCAAGCTGCCAGGACAGCGGAGCAGCAGGATTGTGTTCAAATGGCACCGAATCCGGAGCGGAATCCTGTACAATGAGTCCTCTCCTCCGCATCCCAGCTGAGCCCATCGCTTTGCAAACCCAGAGGCCAAGGGAGGTGTTCCTAGGGAGACGTCTACACTGCAATCAGACTTCCGGGCCTGGCCTGTGACAGCTGACTTGGACTGCGGGGCTCAAGCCACAATGTCTGCCCTAGACATACCCTGGGAGGCCTCAAGGCAGAACATACGGTCGGATCTCTCCACTATTCGAGCAGTCAGAAGGAGGAGGAAGCCACAGAGGGGCTGGATAAGGAGGAGTTCTGAAGAGAATGCAGTTTTAATAGCCACATCATTTAGACAATGGATTTTTCACGCCCCTGAGAGATGTAGCCATGCTGATGTAAGTGTTCGGCATAGTCCAGCCCTGAGTGTACATCGGAGTCTTGTTTGGGAATTTTCCATTGTTCTAACGCCAGCCCCCGGCAGAGGGAAGGTGGGGGGAACACGTTTTCCCCTGGGCGGCAGTTACTCGGGTGCTGGTAGGCCTTAGCGATCAGCGATTGACCCAGGCCTGGCAGCGATGGGCTTGCAGGCTTGTGGGGTTGCCCAGACCTGGAGGCATTTCCCGGTGCCACAACTTCATAACAACAACGCCCCGATAACGTCATGACAGCGAGCACAAGTCATGAGCTGCACCCACCCAGCCCCAAATCATCGCACAGGCCTCTGCGGCTGGCGTGCTCGGCATAATTGTGCGCTGCAGGTCAGAAACCTGTCGCTCAGAGGGGATCTGTCCCCTGCCCCATCACCAACGGATTTCCACAGCGTGTCAGGGCAGCCCAACGCTCTCATTCATACCTGCCTTTCAGGACAGACATTTTAAGATTCTCAAGTAGATTTCGGCCACTTGATCCACTTGGGGTCCTTCAGTGGAGCTCTGCCGATTCACCCCCACTGGGGATCTGGTCCTACCTCTTGTTCTTCAGCGTGCAGCGTCAGTCTGTTGCGGGGACAGTGTCTCACTTCACGGGACGCTCTGGGGCACTAACCTCACTGCGGCTAAGAGGAAAGACTCGATGCTTTGACCCAGCTGACGAGGTCACAAATTGAGCAATAAAGATAACACTCAGGTTATGCCTACTCTGCAAGAAGACACCCCTGACTGGCCCGTGCCAGCTCCCTCAGGCTCAGGGGCTTGAGCTAAGGGGGTGTTTAACTGCGGTGCAGACGCTCGGGCTCGGGCTGCAGCTTGAGCTCTGGGATCCTCCCACCTGGCAAGTTTTTAATTGCAGTGTAGACAGCCTCTCAGTCAAGCAGCCGCCAACTGCTCCATCCCAAATGAAACAATTGAGCTGTCAAAGGGAATGACAATGGATCCTTCTCCTTCAGCGCCACAATAAACACCCCCCCCGTGCAGCACCCTCGAACCAACGCTGTACAAATATCACCGGCTTGCGGCGGCAGAATTAGAGTCGGTTGCCTGGGCATGTATTTCTTCTTTAACGGATGGAGCAATTCAGCACCCGGCCATTCCCCCTTCAGACTATGTGGGGGGGCTTACTGAGAAATCAGCCACTGGAGCCTTTGCTCCAGGGCTATTCGAGATGTAATATCAGTGCTTGCTAAATTAGGCCAGTTGGCAATGCTACCCCTTGCTCTTTAAACAGGGAGCTGCTTGCACAAATCTAATTTGAATGAAAGCGATTTCAGAGGGTGTTGGGCTTAGCCGAGTATTGCTCATAACGGCAGCGTTACGCTCACATTTGCAAATTCATTTTTTTCCAATTTGCAGGGCTACATTTCACAGGCCATCAGCCGGCACCCCGGGGAGAGCAGAGCAGTCGCGGGAACAGCCTGCGCCCGGCCAGATCCACATGGGCCTGGGGGTTTGCAATGTCTTCTCAAGGGAGCGCAGGGCTCCTGCAATTCAGAGGTGGAAAACGGAGGGCTCCCCGCGCCTGGAATGTCAGGTGGACTTTGGAAGCAGAGCGTCCCCATGGAAAACTGCGCCCCTCGAAAGATCTCACGGCTGCTCTGGCTCCCGAAATTCAGCCGAGCTGCCGCAGCGTCTGTGGCGACGTCCCACCGCGGGTCGAGTTAGGGCGCGTGCAGGAGGTTCAAAGGAACGAATGGTGCAAACACCAGCGGCACGGAGGCCGTCACAGTTACTGCAAAGCTCAGCGTGGTAGCTCCCAACCCAGCCCCTAGGGTTTTACAGATGACCCTGCCTTGTGGGGAACCCTCCACACCGGCTCCTTCTGCCTCAGAGTGCGTCTCCACCCAGCTCTCAGCTCCCAGGCTGCCAGCTACCCAGCCTCCCCTCTGCAGCCAGCTCCCAGCCTGCTGCCCCTGCTCCCACGCTGGCTCCGGTCCTGGGTGAGCTCAGGTCTGTCTCCCCTCCCTGGTGCGTCTGCCCGTGGAGCCCTGTGCGGGCTGCTGTTGCACCGGGGGTGGGCATAACGCAGCGATGGGCCAGTGGGCTCATTACACCATTTTACAACGGGGCGAACTGAGGTTATGTGACTTCCCACCACGAGTTAGTGACAGAGCCATGACTAGAACCCAGGAGTCCTAACTGCCCGTCCTCCGCTCTAACCACTACACCTCACTCCCCCTTAACACACTTCCCTTTGTCTAGGCCCCAGCTCTACACTACTCGGCAGGGTCCCTTCGACCCGTGCTTCTCACTGTTTATCGATGGCGTTTGCAAAGCACCCGTCACCAGGGCACAACAGTTCCAGTAGCCTGCTGTATGCACACAAGGAGCCGTAACAGCCTTTCCCTTGAGCGTAGAGTCACTGTTGCATGCAGAGCACCTTTGTCTAGCCTCCTTTGCCCCCACAAAAGGTGCATATAGACATGTTGGGAAGGGGAAAACCCTGGCCACCCACCCACTAGCATTTCTGGGTGCTGGGAAGGGGAAAGTCCATCCACTGAGAACCCGTCACCCCCTGCAGTGTCTGTGGGGTTTAAGGTTGATAACAAGGCTCCCAGCACCAATTCCTCCCTGTGCTGGAGCAGCGCGCTAGCCTGCAGCTGGACGAGGGCAAAGCTCCCTGAGAGGCCGGCGCCAGGACTCAGCGCCCGTGATGTGTCTCCATTAGAGCACCCGGCAAAGGGGGCTGGATTTGAAAGGCAGCTCGCCTCACCCACCGCAGTGCCATCGACTGGCCCCCATCACCACAGTCCCTGAGCAGCTCACAGACTTTAACGTCTTTAACCTCACAGCACCCCTGCGAGGCAGGGAAGTGCTATTCCCCCTAATTCACAGGTGGGAAACTGAGGCTCAAAGTGACTTACTAAGGTCAAATAGGACATTCGCAGCAGAGCAGGGAATTGAACGTGGGTCTCCAGAGTACTAGCCTTAGCCAGCCGGCCACCCATCCCCTGCTAACACACACTAGTAGGGCAGGCTCAGGAGAGGGTTCACGGGGTCCCTCCTGCAGTGGGAAGCAGAGGAAGGACTCCACATTTGCTCTGGTTTAAAGGGTTATTAACACTGAAGAGGCTTTAAATCTTGCACAGATATTAGATTTAAAGCGACCGAACGTGTTAAACCAGGGCATGCGGGAGGAGAACAGGAGGGTGGGGTGAAGAGGGCATAAGAATCTATAGCAACTGGGTTGTTTCACTACAATTCACCCTGGACTAAGATATGGGAGAGCGGCTGGCTCCATAGAAATCCCACTCGGGAAAGAGGCGGTACCATTAGCAGCAAATTGCTCTGCGCTGGTGCAGTGTTATATTGTCGCTTGACAGGGTAATTGGCAGCTCACTTTTATTACACGGTATAAGGATCATTCTGTGCTTTAGACCCTCGCTGACTAATTCATGCGTGGGGCTGAAAATCAAGCCTGTTCCTCTTAACAACTGTGCATGAGACAAAGGCCAGGCCCTTTCCAGAGCGGAGCTGTCAACTGTGGAGCTCTGAGGGGTCAAGTGAACTCCCTGGGCATTTGCAATCCAGTTTTATGGCCGCGCAAGGTGGCTAAAGCTTTGCTGTTCCAGAAAGACGAGCTAGTGCCTGGGATTGCAGGAATCGGATCCTGGAAAAGGTCAGTGCCCAACCCGAGAGGCTGCTTGTGTACGGATCATTTCCACAGGGCTTTCTCCAGGCGGCAACCAGCTCTCTGGAGCTAGAAAGGAGAGAGCTGCGTTTGTGCAGTGCCAAAAGCTATTTCTTATGTTCCCGTGCCCTGCACCTTTCGATGTCTAAGGGTGAGTCTGCTCTGCAGGCCGAGGTGTGATTGCAGCATGTGCAGACATATCCCAGCTCTGTTTGCTCTAGCTAGTTCAAAGCCAGCTAAAGGAACAATAGCAGTGAAGCTGGGGCAGCACGGGCAGCTGCCCGACTGGCCTTGCCCACCTGGGAGCTTGGGTACGTGCTTGGGTGACTGCTGCCTGGACCCATGCAGCTAGAACAAAGCTAGCGCGGGTCTGCCGACGCGTGCTGAAGTCACACCTCTCGCCTGCAGCATGGACAGACCTCGTGTCAAGGGGCGGCTGCCATTTTGTTGTCAGAGTCACTGCAGCGCGCTACCCAGGAAACACACGCACCGCTGTGCGCTCTCACAGAGACTTGACGTTTGTTCTTTCTTCTCATTTTCGTTAATGTAAAGTGAAGTCACTTTAGACTGAATTTTGCTCTAACTGACAGCAGCCCTTGCCAGGCATCCATGCAGTGCAGTATCACCCTAATGCCATGCACTATGGGCCCACCCCCATGTGCCCTCAATCCACCCTCAGCACCATTCCCTACTCCAGGGCCTGGGGTACCACGGCACAGGGCTGCTTGGCCTTATTCTGGGGCTTCGCTGGGTGAATCCTTTCCTGGCTAGTTGCAGTGCCTCAGGGTCCCCTGTACGCAGCAGGAACAGGGGACAGACTCCGTCCAGAGCATGGAGACCCAGTAGCGATGAATCCCCGATTTGCACGGTCCCATTTTCAGCCGGAGCCTTGAAGAGAGTTTGAGTTACAGAACTGTGCAACTATTTCCTGGGGGATGGGGGTTGAGCTCTTATAAATCCAGATAAAACTTGGTCTTTTAGAGGCAGATCTGGCAGCTGACTGGCCCCCGTTTAACAAAACCATCTCCTCGAGAGAAACTCACCATGCGCTATTGGAACCTGCTCTTGCAGACTGCTCCGCGGAGAGCCTCTCCCACACTGAAAGCCTGTCTACACTAGAACATTATTGCAAATGAAGGGAGGGGTGAATTTAAAGCCCAATAGCTGTTCCGGAACAACTCCATGTGTGGATGCTTGTAGCGAGGTCGAAGACTCACTGGCACGGCGCCTCCTGCTGGTCATCTGGGAATTAGCTCTTTTCCAGCCGTGGAGCGCCCTCTGCTGGCTGGTGTCTCACCTGCCTCAGGCCCTGTGTCCCTCCCGGACCCCGGTGCCCCTCCCGGACCCCAGTGCCCCTTTACCTCAGGGTTCTGCCCCAGCAGTACCCCCACACTCTGGGTCTCCCGTCCCAGGGGAGCCCCCACCCCTCTATACCCACCTTGCCTCAGTGGCTACTGCCAGTCGTCAGCTAGCCCCCGTTCCCTGGGGCAGACTGCAGTGTGTCATGGCCACTCATCACTGGCAAGGGGGTTGGACCAGCTGCCTCTGCCTATTCCCAGGCTTCATCTCTGCAGCCCCAGTACCTTTGTAGGCCTTCACCGAGGCCTGCAGCCTGGGGGTTTACCAGGCTGGAGCTCCCCAGCTCCTCTTGCCCTTCCCCAACACTGCTCTACTTCAGGTACTTCCTCTCCGGCAGCCAGCCCTTCCCACTCCACAGCTAGAGTGAGACTCCTCTGTCTCCTGGCCCCACAACCTTTTTATCCAGGCCAGCTGGGGCCAGCTACCTCGCCAGCCTCCCTCAGCTGCTCTTAATCCCTTTTACCTTGGAGTGGGGCAGCCGCCCCACGCCAATGCTCTTATTCCAGAACACGAGTGGCGCCTCTCTCACACCCTCCCTAGACTTTCAAAGTGGATTAAGCTAGACAGGAACAAGGCATGTGTGTTCTGGAATAAGAGTGTCCACACATGGAGTTAATCAGTATCATTAGCTTCATTCCACGGATGCTTGCCCAAGATCACCCCTCGCCCCCCAGTTAGTGACAGGGCTGTGCATAGGACACAGGTTTTCTGACTCCCTGCTGGCTGCCTTGCCCAAAAGGTATCTTTCCTCTCAGCTCTGCTGGGGACACAAGACATGCGCATTTCATAACTCCTGTTAATCATGAACTATAAAGTCCATTTCCACAACCCGTTCACTCATCAGCCCCCCCTCCAAAGGCTGCCAACAAGGAAGCCAATTGGAAGCAATTATACTGATGTTTTTAGCAGCCAATTTTCCCTGGTAGATATTAAGTCAGGCCGAAAGCAACGAGCCCTGAATCCAACCTTATTGGAATGGCTTGTTACAACAATTCTCCCCCAACTGGGTGGCTTGTGACGGTTTTATTCCTTTCTCCCGTCGACAACGGTTGTCGGCAATCTGGCAGCTCGGAGCACCCCTGAACAATTGCCGTCATTGTTATTTCCCCGGCTGAATCTAAATGTATGAATATTAATGCGATTCGTGTTCGCCGTGAGGTTGACAATATCAGGAAAGCTTTGCTTCCCCGCCTCCCCATCCGCATTGTCCTGCCTCTGCATTGTTATCCCAGATTTAGAACAGTTCTTAGCCTCCTAAAGAAAGGGATCTGCTGTGAGCTGGATTCCTTCTAGCTGCCAACAAATTAAAGTGAGGGGGGAATTCAGCATGTGCAGTAACACAGCCAGAGCAGCAGCAGAGAGAAAGAGAAAAACATTCCACCCAGACCTATGCTGAGGAGCGGAGCCAGCAGCCCCGGGTGCAGGCTGCATTAATGAATTTCTACATACATTTCTACACCCATTTTTGGCCATACAAAAGATTCACGTAACACCAAACACAGCCCCACTGGGGCAGCGTCCTCTCAGGAACCATGGGCACCGAGGAAGGAGCATCTCGAAGGATCACTAGGCTATGACAAAGCCCTGGCTGGGATGATTTAGTTGGGGTTGGTCCTGCTTTGAGCAGGGGGTTGGACTAGATGACCTCCTGAGGTCTCTTCCAACCCTAATCTTCTATGAATCTATGATTCTATGTCAATATGATTGCCTATGGTGGAACTTCATGCCATGGGGCGTGAATATCCCTGCCAAGATTTCAGAGATCACTGTAGAGCAGGGGTAGGCAACCTATGGCACGTGTGCCGAAGGCGGCACGCGAGCTGATTTTCAGTGGCACTCACACTGCCCGGGTCCTGGCCACCGGTCCGGGGGGCTCTGCATTTTAATTTAATTTTAAATGAAGCTTCTTAAACATTTTTAAAACCTTATTTACTTTACATACAACAATAGTTAGTTATATATTATAGACTTATAGAAAGAGAACTTCTAAAAACGTTAAAATGTATGACTGGCATGCGAAACCTTAAATCAGAGTGACTAAATGAAGACTCGGCACAGCACTTCTGACAGGCTGCCGACCCCTGCTGTAGAGCATCGTTTCCTGCAGCAGGGCTGGCCCATAGGACCCCTTCTCCCAGCATTAGGAGTGTGCTCTTGCTTCAGAAAGCAGCATGGCAGCAGAGCAGGGGGCTGGCTGGTACATGGGCTGGCCCTGGAGACAGACTGGGTCCAATTAGTGCAGCCACCCTGCTAGGGAGAGGGGTTTGCAGCCGCACTCCCAGCTGTTTGTGTTTAGAGAGCCTTTTAGGGAAAGAAAGTTTGGGGGCATCAGGAAGCAGACAGCAGGACCCGACAGAGAGCCAAACAGCTGGCAAACTCCTCTCAGTCAAGGGAGCCAGTATCAATGCAGCCAGTGCCAGCAGTTCTGATTGCTCCTGCCAGCACCACCTTAGAATCATAGAATCATAGAATATCAGGGTTGGAAGGGACCTCAGGAGGTCATCTAGTCCAACCCCCTGCTCAAAGCAGGACATAATCCCAACTAAATCATCACAGCCAGGGCTTTGTCAAGCCTGACCTTAAAAACCTCTAAGGAAGGAGATTCCATCACCTCCCTAGGTAACCCATTCCAGTGCTTCACCACCCTCCTAGTGAAAAAGTTTTTCCTAATATCCAATCTAAACCTCCCCCACTGCAACTTGAGACCATTACTCCTTGTTCTGTCATCTGGTACCACTGAGAACAGTCTAGATCCATCCTCTTTGGAACCCCCTTTCAGGTAGTTGAAAGCAGCTATCAAATCCCCCCTCATTCTTCTCTTCTGCAGACTAAACAATCCCAGTTCCCTCAGCCTCTCCTCATAACTCATGTGCTCCAGCCCCCTAATCATTTTTGTTGCCCTCCGCTGGACTCTTTCCAATTTTTCCACATCCTTCTTGTAGTGTGGGGCCCAAAACTCGACACAGTACTCCAGGTGAGGCCTCACCAATGTTGAATAGAGGGGAATGATCACGTCCCTCGATCTGCTGGCAATGCCCCTACTTATACAGCCCAAAATGCCGTTAGCCTTCTTGGCAGCAAGGGCACACTGTGCACCTTGGTGCTCTCTGAATGGAATCAGAGGCCCCTCCCATTTACACAAGCACCAGCCCCCTCCAGGAGCTGGCTAATCCAATCAACTGCCCCCCGGGGGGTTCTAGGGAAACAGAAGCCCAGAGCTCCACACCCCACAGCTTTTACCACCTCCCCTGCCGAATGCAGACCTCACACAAGGGACTGCGTGCTAAGCCACCACACAGGAAGTTTCAGTTAAAGGAAAGAACAAAGCTACTCCCAGTCTATCCATCTTATGTGCTTATATGGCTTCCGTTCCCCCCAGTATCTGAACACCTCACCTGTGAGGTGGGGCAGGCCTGTTATCCCCATTGTACAGGGGGGGAAACTGAGGCACAGAGACTTGCGCAAGTTCGCATAGGAAGCCTGTAGCAGAGCAGGGACTTGAGGTCTCCTGAGTGTCAGGGCAGTGCTCTAACCACTGGACCATCCTTCCTCTCTGAATGAGGTCCCCTCCCTCTCTCCCCACCAGGGGTCTGTCTGCACCTCCACATGGTCAAAGGCTTCTGGCTGAGAGGTCAAACAAAATCAGTACAGCTGGTCAGCATTTTTCAACCAAAAACTCCCCACCACCACCAAGAAAATGGGGTTTAATCAAAAAACACTATTTTCCCCTCAGGAAGATGTAATTTTCAGTGACATTTTTTCAATGGGAAGTGCAAATAGAAAAGTTTGAATTTCATTCCATTTTGAATGGAAATTTGTAATTTGTTTGAGTTTCTCAAAAAAAGAAATAAACATAAGAAAGGTTTGGCATTTCAGAATTGGGGATTTTTGTTTCTCCCCGTCAAGGCTGAATCCCCACTCTGGCACTCCAAGTGCAGAAGTGGGGCCCGCAGGGATTCTAAAAATTAATACTGGCCACTCCAGGCTTGTATCAAACTCCCAAGGTTACAGCTTTTCCCTGACCTTGGCTTGGTAAACGCTGCCACCACCCAAATGCAAAAAGACCCCTTAGACCCAGGAAGGAGCACTTGGGAATTCCTCCCTGTGGGGTACCCTCAAGCCCTTTCACACACACACACACCCCAAGGAAGAGCTGAGAAAGAAAACAAAGGAAATTAGCTGTTGCTACCAGCTAATCAAACAACATGCACAAACCTCTTAGGACACCAAAAATCCAATCCTGTTCTTATAAAAGGTAAATTTTATTAAAAACAAAAAGGAAGAAAATACATCTGGAACTTCGGCTTTTGCTAGATTTTAAAAGAGCAATTCCAAAAATCAAGCACCCAAAACAGCTTTCTTGGGGGTTCCGCTTAACGGTTACAAGCAAACAAAAGCATCTGGGGTTAGCACAGAGGAGTCCACAAGCCAATAAGAAATAAAAGAAATAACCCTAATCGTGTCTTTTTAGACATTCCCTAATGTTACTTACATAGCTGAGGCTTCTGATAAGTAGGTTCGAGGTATGAATTGATCATCTATAATCATACCCAGCTTAAGCTGCTTACAGCATGGCTGCTCCTTCCCTGCAGCCCAGAACAACAGACAAAGGGAAAGTTTCTCTCCCAATTTTAAAAAGTTCTATCTTCCCATTCCTATTCTTTTTGCGGATACAGACTAACACGGCTATTAGTCTGAAACCTATCTTCCCATTGGCTCTTTTGGTCAGGTGCCCTTTTCTTTTACCTGAGGGCTTGTTAACCCTTTACAGGTCAAGCAAGCAGAGAACAGACCAAGAGGGATTTTACAGCTAACTGACTGCCTGGGTGTCCATGAAAGGGAGCTACCCCTGCCCCTCCCCATTCATGTATCACATCCCCCTTTTTTCTACAGAATTTTTATTAGTAGTAGTAATAACAATAGTAATAGGTGCTTATCTAGTATTTTTCATCCGTGGCTCTCAAAGCACTGTACAAAGCGGGTCAGGATCATCATTGTCTTCATTTTACAATTGGGGAAACTGAGGCACGGCGCAGGGGAGTGATTTGTCCGAGGTCACCCAGCAGGGCAGTGGACCAGAAATCCCAAAATTTCAACGTTTTGTTCTGATTTGGAACGAAAACATGTTTCCAAAAGGTCAGAACTTCCCACCTGACAGAAACTCCATTTTCTGGCCAGCTCTAAACACGGCCCTTCTCACTGCATGATGCTTTTCCATTTGGAATCCCAGCCAGAATGACAGAGAAAAATCTGCTGGCAAAGAACCATGCTGGGTCTGCATGGAAAACCCCAGGCTGCTAGTGCCAGCAGCCGGCTGAGCACACAGCTCAGAAGTTCAATTCAACACGAGCTAGAAGAGACATCGGGAAATGTGCTTCCCCCACCGCAAGTGGCTACAGCAATAGGAGCCAGGGGGCAGCTGGGTTTTATCGGCCCCTCACCCTTGCCTCCGTGTCTAGGTCAAGCTGATAGCATTCAGGCAGGCCGGGTGATGGGAGAGCAGCAGCTGAATAGTGATAGAGCTGTAGCAATAAGATCATGTTTGCATGCAAGCGATGTCGCAGCTAGCAATATTCTCTGTAGGGAGCGATCTCCCATGTTGCTTTTTGTGCAACTCAGACTCCTCTGCCACAGGGTCTGAACATCTACGATGAAGAGTCGTAGCCGACAATAAAGAGAACGTGTCTGGGGCTTCTTAGTCTATGTACTTATATGGCGCTCATCACCATGGTCTCAGCCTCTCACAACGGCTTTCATCCATTAGTAAAGGGGATAATTCTTCCCGATGTCCTAGGGGCTTTGTGATTTTATCCTCCCTGAACAGCTGGGAGGTACGAAAGGTTTATTCTCTCTTTACAGACGGAGTACAGCACCTACAAAGTCACTTGCTCAGAATCATGAAGGAAGATTGTGGCGAGGACAGCGCTGAATTTAGGGCTCTCAAGGCCACGCCCAGGGCCCCAGCAGCTGGACCTTTCTTCCAGCGACAGCAAGTTGAACATTTTCGGACAGAACCTTGTTCCATCAGAGGATGCCAATTTGTCGAAACTGGCTAATGAAAATGTCTCGATGCAGACAAAATTTTGTTTTGGGAAGAACAAAAAAAAAGCATTGAAATGATCAACGTGTTTTGTTTTGACCTTTTCGGAGTAGAATGCTTGTGATCTTATATTTCAAAACCACTTTCTGAGCTTTTCCTGATTGTCCTAATATGTTGAAGGTAAAAAAACATGCAAGGGGAAATAATTCCCTCTTTGGGCCAAATCCTTGTGGGCTTTTATTCTCCAACATAAAAATGCCCCCAAAGAAAGCACAAACCAGCCTGACTTGATGTTTCTCGTTGCAAGGTCTTTTGAAGACACCATCAAACAGCTGCAGATTCGGCAGTGTGGCATTCTAAGGAGAAGCAGACGCTTGGTGCCTGCATCAGAGATCTCGGCTCCTTCAAGCAATGACTGCTGGGCAACATGCTTCTTCCTGCCGATCCCAGCCGTGACACCCCTGGGAAAGGGGAAATCCGGCAACAGCCACCTTGCGCAGCAGAGCAGGAAGCAGATTTTTAGGGTAGACTCTGAGTCAGCAGGTTACTCTGCTCTTTGATTTTCTTTAGGCCCCCTCTAGTAGATGAATCCATTCCATGCAGGCCTGCACTGGAATGTCAGCTGGGTCCTAGCGATGGGTTGTGATGGGGCGGCTGCCCCGACTGGCAGAAAAGGGGTTAAAAGCAGCCCTAGGGACGCTGCGCTGGAGGCAGCCAATTAGAAAGGGGCTGAGAGGAGCAGCCAATCATGGCCCAGCAGGCTCATAAAAGAAGGGCTGCAGGGCAGAGCAGAGATCAGGAGCTGACTGGAGTTCGAGGGGAGAAGACAAGGCTCCTAGCAGGAGGAAGGAGTGCCAGCACCTGGGACAGAGCAGTGCTGCAAGCAGGGACCGGAGGAGCTAGAGAGAGCTCCTGGCTGGCTGCTAGGGCCTGCAGGCTGAGGCCCTGAGGTAAGGGCAGAAAAGGGTGCTGGAGCCACATGGGAAGTGGCCCTGGGACAAAGGACTGTAACTGCCACTGAGGTAGTGGCTGGGCGGAGATTGTGTTCTCCCCTTCGGGGGAATCTGCGGAGTGTGGTACAGCCCACCTACATCCAGCTTGGCACATGTGCCCTGTCAAGCTGGCAGGTCTCCTGTGTGCGCAAGCACAAGGCCATGCTGACAGATGGGCCGTGTAGGCCTTGAATTTCAGCCCTATTTACTTTGTATCTAAGTAAGCAGGGCTGAGATGTAAGGCCTATAGGCTGAGGCCTGTAAGATTTTAGCTTAGCCATACTAGACCTTGAAGGGAAAAAAATTGCTGCTATAAGTAACCAACCAAAGAATAACGTGATGCCCTAAGATTATGGGAAAAGATGTGCCAATGGGTAATATGGCAAAAAATTAATTGTTTGTTTACAAGATACACGGTAATCACATTTTTCTAACACAGGCCCTAACCGCAAAGTGCACTCTGCTGAAATGCTAATAAGGTATCATCAGAATCACATTATAAAAGAAGGTGCCTAAAGCTCCCTATGGAAAACTCCAGCAGAAACCATCCCTCTCCTGCTGATCAATCCGCGAGAGACCCATCAGACCCTGTTAAGGATGTGAGGATAACTATATTTGTAACTTGTGTGTAGGTCTGTATCAAATGGCTATAGGTTTGGGTAATTATAACTTTCACTGTAACTTTAATAAAACTAGACCTTGAATGTCTGTGTGGTCACTCCCCTTGGTCTTTATGTGTTCCTAGAGACTCGAAATCTGAAGTAAGTAGCAAAGGTGACTTTCACTCTGTTAGGCGTAAAACTGTAGCAACCGGAGCCGAACCCACGGTGGTGTAATACCACATTACAAAATGCACTTTAAATAAAATAAAAGGCTGCAGCCAAAAGGGGAAGGAGACAAAGGACGGCGTAAGGGTATCGGCTAGATGTGAGGAAGACAGAATCCTTAGCTATCCATGTCAGAGCAGCAACCGCAGCACCTGAGCTTCCTCAACAGCTGCCCTGGGAGCAATCTGCCAGTGGTACCACAGGGGATTAGTGCTGAGAAAATGACAAAGTCACTGCCTCATGCAGCCATGGATGTGAGCATGGCTTTGTGGGCACCATATACTACTGGGTTCTACTCCACGTTTTGCAGCTGGGTCACCTTGTGACATCATGTCCCCTTTCCGTGCCTCAGTTTCCCCATCTATAAAACAGAGTTGATGATACTGGCCTCCTTGGCACAGAGCTACTGACGAAAAGCACTAGGTGATGGGGGTATTATTACTATAAAAGCATCACCTGGCTCCCTGCATCACGGGTCTCCTGCAGGGTCAGAGAGCGCAGCCACCCTCGGCTCTCTACACACAGGGGAGTGGGTGGCGCTGAGCGGGCACGGAGGGGCGTGTAAGCTGTGCCAGGGCGGGTGTGGATTCCTTCCATCCTGATGCAAAGATGGAACCAGGGACCAAAACCTCTGGCAATCTGAATCACAATCCAGTTCCTGGCCTATTCATGGGACAGGGTTTGGGACAATGCCATGAATCAGCAGAGGCCCCACTCCCAACTAGGTAGGGTTGCCAGGTGTCTGGTTTTTGACCAGAACACCTGGTCGAAAAGGGACCCTGGCGGTTCTGGTCAGCACTGCTGACCAGGCTGTTAAAGTCCGGTTGGCGGTGCAGCACAGCTAAGGTAGGCTCCCTGCCTGCCCTCGCTCTGCGCAGCTTGCTGGAAGCGCCCGGCATGTCTGGCCCCTAGGCACAGGGCGACCAGGGAAGCTCCGCGTGGTGCCCCCGCCCCCAGGGCCGGCTCTGCAGCTCCCATTGGCCAGGAACCACTGCCAATGGGAGCTGAGGGGGTGGCGCCTGCAGGCGCGGGCAGCATGCACCGCGCAGAGCCACCTGTCCGCACCTCCGCCTAGGGGCCAAACATGCTGGCCACTTTCGTGAGCAGCGCGGCACCTGTCTTAGCCCTGCTGCACCGCCAGCCAGGAGCCACCTGAGAACTGCCGCCTGTCTGGAGCCCCCACCCCGAACCCCCTCCCCCGGGTCGGAACCCCGCTCCTGCACTCCAACCCCCGGCCCCAGCCCTGAGCCCCCTCTTGCACTGCAAACCCCTCATTTCTGGCCCCACCCCAGACTCCGCACCCACAGCCAGAGCCCTCACCCCCTCCTGCACTCCAACCCCCTGCCCTAGCCCAGAGCCCCCTCCCGCACCCTGAACCCCTCATTTCCGGCCCCACCCCAGAGCCTGCACCCCCAGCTGGAGCCCTCATGCCCCCCAACCCCCTGCCCCATCCCAGTGAAAGTGAGTGAGGGTGGGGGAGAGTGAGTAATGGAGGAAGGGGGACTGGAGTGAGTAGGGGCGGGGCCTCTGATAAGGGGCAGGGCCTCGGGGAAGGGCAGGGGCGGGGCAAGGGTCTTCAGTTTTGTGCAATTAGAAAGTTGGCACCCCTACAACTAGGGCTGGGGCACTGGGTTGGAGATTAGTGGCTCTGCCCCGTGGTCACCCTTAGATAGGGGATGGGTTTATTTGGGCTAGAGAGGCAGGATAGACAGAGGATCAGGGGCTAGCCTGGACTATAGGAGAGTGGGGCTTAATTCCTTACTTTGCTTCATGCGCCTTGCACAACCTTGGGAAAGTCACTTTCTCTAGGCCTCAGCTTCCCAGCTAGAGAGTGGGGGTAACAGCATCAGTGGGCAAAACTCTTGATTTTGGGGAAACAGACAGCTGGAAAAGTCCTGCCCTGATCTTAGCAGGAGCGCACCAGGGGTGGGGCCAGGCTGGGCAGCAGCATCCCCACAGTCGCTGGGATGGCCCCCGTCATCAAAAAGCCTTCCTGGGTGAATCACAGTGGGAGATGCGGTTGGCTGGGCCTGGCCTCGGGCAGAGCCCAGTACAAATGATGGCGGGAGCAAGCCCAGGGCTTTGCCCGTCGGTGTGGAGGGAGCAGCAGGCTCTTGGGTTTGCTGCGCCCTGGGCGCAAGGGAGGGAGCAGGGAGCCTGTGTGTGGCTCAGGGAGACCATAATGGACGTGAGGCTGGGCACCATGTGAGGCTGCCTGTGTGTGACTCGGGGTGCTCCGGGGGTCGGTCTGTGACTCGGGGTGCTCCGGGGGTCGGTCATTTTGAAGGAGCTGTCCCAGGAAACCTGTCAGGGTGCTCAGGACACACTGCCAGTTGTATAGTCTCAGGAGGAGCCTGGATGTCCGGGTTATTTTTACCTCAGAGATGGCAGCCCTAGACCCAGCTGTGGGGAGCTGACCGGGGCGGGGGGGAGGGTGCGGTGCCCAGCTGGGGTGGGGCTCATAGTGGGGATGAGGGAATACCCTGGACGCACTGCAGATGCTGAGGTTACATTGCTTAGCTACTTAAAGCCATTGGCATTATTTTTCAAGGGTACCCACCATATATGCACACGGCCCTCTGCCCCTGCACACAGTGGCGTATGCTAGGTTCTGTACAAGCACAAGCCTTGTTAAAGCCAATAGCTGCAAAGCACTCTCTTCCAGGTGCAACAGAAGAAGCCAGAAATCCCCTTTCTCTAGTAAAAAGAGTTGGGGGCTGGGGGGCTTCCACCCGGGGCACTAGGCCACGTGACAGGTCTGAGCTAAGCCATGTGGATCGAGGGGTCTCCAGGGGGCTGGGGTATCAGTTGCAGCCTGTCAGTGTTGCAGGCGGAAAGCCAGGAGAAGGAGTTGAGTGTGTGACCCTGAGAGGAAGTAGAGAGTCGGGGCTTCTTGGGCACAGAGCTCGCTGGAGGGGCAGACGTGGGGATCTCTGAATAAGGAAACTGCCTGCTGCTGTTCTTTCCACTGGGTTCAGGAAAAACAGGAGACTGGGGGGGGGGAAAGTGCACAAATAAACAAGAACAGGACAAGAATAGATCTGACTCATATCATCAATTTCTCATCCCAGTGGAAACAATCTGCAAGTCCCTGGCTACTGATTAATAATCAGCCCAAAGCATATTAAATAACACCCATCAGAAAAAAACGGAGATGGTTTTTCCTCGGGTCCCAGTCAGGAAAGCAGGCGGGGGCGGGGGCGGGGGGGAGGAATCGTGCCCTAACACAGGTAAGAATCAGCTGAACTCAAAAGCCCTAACCAGCCAAGTGACTTTGCAGCTGAGAGAAGGTCTTAGAGTTACCGGAAGGCACCAGAGGAAATTGCTCTTGTAAACTGTGTGTTTGTTTGCTGAATGCTGCTACAGGGTTTCAATTATGTATAACAAAATAAGACATCATAGTTGTATTTACAAGCAGGAGGTTGTTATATAGGTTGCCAATAAAATATTTAAATGCAAAGTGCCTGGGAAGCATTTCCCAGCTTTTAGCTTGTGAGTTTGTAACAACTGGTTCCTAGGGTCTGGGCAACCCGATTAATAACCGAATGGTTTCTCCCATTTATGACTCTCGTGCACAGGGAATTTTATCACCCACCCGCGTTTTATTGGATCTCCTGTGTCTCTCATGCACAGAGTCACAAAACGCTTCGGGGTTAACGGCAGGCCCTGGGGCTGAAAGCGTGTAGAGGGCAAGCGGTGGAAAGGACCCATGCCAGAGCATCACAAGCACTGGAGCAGCCCTGCCTGTGATGAGTGGTGAGGAGAGGCCTAGTTTGAGAAGCTGAGGGCGTGGGGCAGGGGAAGTCAGAGGGGCAGGCTGGAGGTTGTGGAGCACAGCTGGGACGAAGGTCACTGGAAAAGCAGAGAAGGTGGGTGGAGTGAGTCTATGGAGAGCTGTGTAGAGCAGGAGGCTGAGTTTGAACTGGATCTGAGGAGCCAGTGAGGGGGATGGAGGAGAAAGGGGATGGGCGTGGAACCAGCAAAGGGGACGGAAGGTAGCTGGGAGTTTAGACAAGAAGGCAGCAAAGCTGGGGGATAAATGGACCAACGATCAGGCCAAAGGAGTCACAAGATAATAAATAACACCGGCCCCAGGATGAGAAAAATCTGAGATGATTTAGTGCCTTTTTAGGAGTCGGGAATACAGGGGGAAATCATCCCCTAACCTACGTGGGCAATGATCAGTTGAATCAGAAAGCCCTGACCAGCCACCAAGCATGGGAAAATCCAGCAAAGGGGCTGGAGAACGGAGGCCTGGGCAGTGGATGGAAGAACAGAGACGATGAGTGAAGCAAATCTATGGAGGGCTGTGAAGGGGATAGACAGAAAACCAGTAAAGGTGAAGCTGGCTTTACCAATGCAGGGACCCTTGTTCTGATGCTTGGTGCCCCCAGCATGGACGTGCCCTGCAGAAGGCGAGAAGCTGGTGAACATGCAGGGTTTGTGTATTCCTCCCGGCCGGACATTTACTTTGCATGCAGGGTTTTAAGACGCATAAAGAGAAACAAGCAGCACACCAGAGAAGATGAATCTTGTCCACCCTGTCACTATCCATCTCCCAAAGTGTGCTCTGGGGGAATTTTCATTAGCTTTCGGAGGGGAGTCGCGCTGTTCAAATTAATTGACAATTATCCCAAGTGATGCACGGTATTAGTTGTGTTACATGGTTGTTCCCTTTGATGTGAGCATCTTCATCAGGCTCTCTGACTGAAGCTACACTTTTATGCTAATGTGGTTTTTTTAATTTTATTTTATTTTAATTCAGGCTGCGTTCCGGAGGAATTACAGCAATGTTCAAACGGATCCTCTGTGAGCTTGAGATCTGTTCGTAGAGGTTTGTATAAGGTTCATGCACAGAGCAAAAGAAAACGGAGGGCCGAGGATAAGGAATGTAGGCCCCGATCCTCAAAGGTATTTGGACTCCTAACTTCCATTGATCTGGTCCATGCACCTACTGCAAAATTCACCGGTGATCTCACGCTCTCCCTGGGTCCAGTCCCCTGGACATGTGGGAGGTACATGGTGAAAGGCTGCGTGGGATGCTCACTGAGGTAGCCCGATGCTGGCTTACACCTCCCCCTCTCCCGTGGAGTCCATGGACAGGGCCATCCCTAGCTATTCTGGGGCCCTACGCAGCCCCCCGTGGGGGGGCAGGCCTCCGCAGGGGGGAGAGGGAGGGTGGGCCCCAGGCCTTCATGGGGGGGAGTGGGGCTGGCTTGGGGGACAGGGGGGAACCACCCCCCAGCACTCACCGGCGGCGCGGCTGGGGCTGGGTCGGCACTTCCCGCAACCGGTGAATGCAGGCCCAGCCATGCTGCAGAGCTCAGGGGAGTGTGAGCGGGGGCGGGGAAGGGGCCGGCCGGAGCAGGGGTGGGGGCCCTGGGGAAAAGCCGGAGCAGGGGCTGGAGCAGCACGCAGCTGTGCAGGGCACCAGGAAATGTGGTGCCCCAAATTTCCTGGTGCCCTACGCAGCTGCGTACTTTGCGTATGGGTAAGGACGGCCCTGTCCATGGAGATGCAGAGCTTCGGATCTGCCATAGGAACCTGAGAAGTGACTTCTCCACTGATTCCCCTGAGAGAAGGAAAGCAATACCCACTGCAGCCGGAAATATTGCTCCAGGCGCAGCTCCTACAAGACCAATAATGAGGCCTGGCTTTGTTCACTGTATTATTGCTTGACGGCTTTATGCCAGTGGAGACTCTCGCTGGGCTGGAGCTGGTGAAAAGTGCAAAGCAGGTGTAGAGGGCTGGAGGATCAGACTCAGGGAATATAGAGGTTAACCGTTTCTCTGATAGGGCTGTTCAAAGCCCTGTAGAACTTGATTAGTGGGGATCTTATTCCCCAGTAAATTCTGAGGCTCCCACAACCCATAGAACGGTGATCACTTTCCATTAGATTCTGTAACGGAGCAGCTACCATGCATGCATCTCCTCGAGTCCAGAGGCCTCTCTGCAAGCAGCCTGCCTCAGTTTCCCCTCTTCAGGTCTCCTTAATAAACTCCATACAGGATTCTCCCTTTGCAGACACTGCTCCTTGGGGACTGGGTTAATTAACATACAAGTTCAGAACAAAACTCAAAGTCTATAAAGTCAAACCTATAGCAGGCCACTGCCAGCCCTACCTGGCTGGAGTCTTGTTCCCCTGGCATCTCACAACTCTCCCTCACCTTCTGCTCTCAGCAGCAGCCTGGAGCTTTCTTACTGTTTCTCACACCACTTCCTTCCACTCCACACTGATCCCTGAACACCTCCCTCTTTCATACAGCTCCCTGCTGCTCTTAGTAGAGGGTGTCTGCCCTGTAGCAGGCCCCATCCCCAGGCTCTTAATAAGGCAGAAGTGGGCTGGACCAGTTCCCTTTTAAAGGGCCAAGAGGCTCTAGGATTTTTCCATAAGCCTGGATATCAAAGCCAGATCAAAACTGCCACCTGGGGCCAGAGCCTTGAAGCCATTTTATCAAACAGAGGAAGTAATTTGCAGGATCAAGATCCCTGGGGGCAGTTTCTCGGTGCAGGTTTGTCTGCCAGCCCGCTCTCATGGGAAATTAAATGCATAAAGCCAACCCATGCTCTAGCCCCTTCCTGTGAAATCCCAGTGCAAATGGAATAACTCAGTTATCTAGTTATTTAGCGGCTCCAGCCAGACCTCACTCGCAGAGGGGTTTAAAAACAAACTCCTGAACGCATTAAAAAAAACCAAGCAATTTATCTTCCTCCGTCGCTCTTCAATTTGTTTATGGTGAGCCATGCTGCCAGTTATGAAGGGTGCAGCATTCCTATGAACATCTGCGGCTGTAATTCACACGAGCACGCCAAGTCCTCTCTTCCACAGCCTGTGTGTGTCTGGGAAAGGTCAGCTGTGCCACAGGGCAATGTCTAGACAGAACGACACCCCCTTCGGGATGCCGGGGTGGGAAGCCAGCTCACTGCTGGTGTCACCCACGCATCCCCAGCTGCACGCTAACCTCATCCTGGCCCGTCCCACATGGGTGTAATCCATGCACAGCAAATATCAAGCCCCCTTTGGAGAGGGCTAAGTATCCACACGGCGCATCTTCTACAAACACAACTTTCCATCCAGCCATCTGTACATTGCAGACGGGCACTCGATGCAGCTGGCATTGGGCATAAGGACACAAAGATGTGGGCAGGGATACCATGCCACAGGAACCAACAGGGGCTGGCATCTGTATGTTACACAGTGACCTACACAGAGAGCGATGTTCAGCCTCCGGTGCTCCAAAACACACCATCTTTGCTTCTGAGAGGAGAGTCCCACCCAGACTATTAAAGCTTTTGTACCTCCACAGCTCCTTCAATCTAAGGATCTTCAAAGCACTTTGGAGACATTAATGGGTCTCAATACCCCTGGAAGGTCGGAATTATTCTCTCCCTTCTGAGATGAGAAAATTGAGGCTCACAGAGAGGAAGTACTTGCCGAGGGTCACAGAGCAGAGTTGAGAGCAGAGCAGGGTGACTTGCCCTCCTGTAACTGTGGTTCTCTTGTGACCAGGATGTGGGTGGTCTCACCTAGTTGTCAAAGCAGGAGTCATGAGTCAGGCCAGGTCAGATACCAAAACTGAGAGCCAGGTGTCAGGCAGGGTCAGGCCATCTGGAGACGAACTTAAGAGCAGAACCACAGATCAATAACCAGCGTCAGGCTGGGTCAGGAAACCAGGAAGTCAAGCCAGGGAATGGGAAGCACCAGGCACACAGCCCAGGGCAGAGTGGATCCCAGGTGCCCAGCTGATCCACAGCCCCTGTGCTGGGTTTAAATAGGGGCTGTGGACCAGTCAGAGCCCCCAGTGTTCTGCCAACCAGCCCCTAGGACCGGAGCCCTCTGTCTGAGTTCAGCTCCGATTCTGAGCCTAGTTAGCAGCTCCTTGACTGGCAGGGTGGAACATGTTAGTGCTACAGAGTCTGGAGATGCAGGATCGAAGAGTCGTCCCCCCCACTCCAATCCCTGATAGGCTCTTCGAGATGCAATTGGTACAAACCCCACTGGAGGGGCACCTGCACTGGAGATCAGAGTCTTTTGAATATCACAGCTGCACCTGTCCTGTGCCTCCTCATGCTCATGTGCCAGAGCGACTGTGACCCTCCCTCAGGCCTTGCACACGTCAAAGTCCCTGACAGCTGAGTACCCTGAAAATGAGGATGGAGCAGGTTCATAGAATCATAGAATCTCAGGGTTGGAAGGGACCTCAGGAGGTCATCTAGTCCAACCCCCTGCTCAAAGCAGGACCAAACCCAACTGCAGGACCAAACCCAAGGTTGCGGGACCCACAGTGACGACAACATCTCAAAGAGTCCCAGTTACTGTCGGGTAAGTAACTATTCTCTCTTCTTCAAGTGTGTACCAGTGTGGGCCCTGCCGCAGGTGACTGGCAAGCTGCACCCCCTCTGGATGGTGGGATGAGGACCACTGGCTGTGTCAGTCACACAGCAATTGTGACACCGCTCTCCCAGCTGGGGCATCTGCCCTGGGGGCTGAGTCCCGTGCAGGTGTTTGAGGAAGCTCAGTGGGTTACTCCATATCGCCGCCAGGCAGATTTCGGAAATCGGTCTTTGGGCTCCGGAGGAGTGAGCCTGATGCTCGGTGGGAGCAATACACCAGCCAGCGGGGAACCCAGCACGATTGTTATCCGCTGAGACGTGCTTTGCGACGAGACAGCCTTTGGAATGGCCAGCTACAGCTGGGAGTCAATGGGGAGACTTGGCTCTGTCCGGGTAGGAAAGTGGGGCTCTGGAAAGGTCCAGCCCATGCAGCGTCCTCTCTCCCAGCGGAGAGCGAGCCGTCAGGGAGAACCCAGGCAAGTGAACTGCTCGAGTGAGAGGGAAACTGGAGACGACCCTGGGAATGAATTTAGGGTGAGGTTTCAACACTGACTAGTCCTTGTGACATGTTGTGCAGGGACCAGCCGGCCCGGAGCTCCCGCACTCTCCTGGCTGATGCGAGAGTGACTAGGACGACTGCCTTCAGCGTGGGATGAAATAAGCAGCCTTTTGACAGGGGCTTGAAGGGAAGCCCCAGGAGTCTCCAGAGGACAGTGCTAAGGTCCCAGGCAGGAGCAGGTTCCCAGGCCAGTGGGTACGTATGCAATGGACCCTTGGAGAACTTTGATACCACTGAGTGAGAGAAGACAGAGCGGGACTGTACAGGCAGCTGTTAAGCGGAGCACACGCTGAGGTGAACCGTAATGGAGCGGAATGGAAAGCTGAAGTATTTCAAATGCAGCAAGTAGTCGAGGATCTTCAGTATTGTAGACTGCACAGGGTCTAGCCATGCTGGGCCATCCATACAGAGAACCTCTTCAATTTGATGGACAAGTCTTTCTGGAGGACATCTTCCAACTCTGTATCAGGATCTTCTGGTGCTGTCCAGAGAAGTCCCTGTCCATGGTACTTAACCAGCCAGCGCTGTCAGGGGCAGGGACTTCAGCGTCTGGATGGGGTATCTGCCCACGGTGCTGTGAGATCAGGTCTAGGCGGTCCAGGCATCTGTAGCAGATCTGACAGGCAGAACTGCCTTTGCAAGCAGGGAGCTCGGAGAACAATTCATGGTTCTGTCTCGTTTGACTTTGGATATCACCCTGGGGACCACAGAGCTTGGCGGAAAGGAGGCCTTGATTCCACTGCCGAAGGAAGGCTTCTGGTAATGATCCTGCGCTCCACGCCCCCTTTGGAACAAAAGTTCTGACGGTGTCTGTCAGCCGGCGGGATGAGGCCACTGCAAGATGGACAGGATGGCTTAGGGTTTGCCACATGAGCAACAGTTGGCATGAAGTGCCTTATCCTACTGCACAGGGGGCGGGAGGGGGCGTGTACTGGGGTTAGTCAGATTAATTTAGATTTTTTTATTTTTTTTGGAATGCCAATAGTAACCAGACACAGATGAAGGACAACGATGTTCTTCATTGAAGATTTCAGAATAACCAAGCTTTTGTAGCTCTGAAGAGAGTAGCAGGTAGATCATTCGCTGGGTCCCATACAGCTGCCATGGGCAGTAAGAGGTAACTGAGGGAGGGTTTTGTCCTGCTCTTTAAGCCCTCACATGAATGCACAAGGAGCACATGTGGCCTCGGACACAGCTATTCAAAAGCCTCTGACTTGCCTGCACCTCAACGGCAGAATTCACACCGGCATGTACTTGAAGAAGAGCCCAGATCATAGAATATCATGGTTGGAAGGGACCTCAGGAGGTCATCTAGTCCAACCCCCTGCTCAAAGCAGGACCAATCCCCAACTATTTTTTTCCCCCCAGATCCCTAAATGGCCCCCTCAAGGATTGAACTCACAACCCTGGGTCTGCTAGATCACGTTCCCCTGCTGTAGCAACTAGACCATGCTTCGTTGTGGATGCTTCCTGCGGTAACACTGCTGGCCCTTAAAAGGAATGTGACTTTGCATAGCCCCAAAGCTAATACTTCCTCAAAGGGAGCAACTCCATCGGGCGTTGCAGACGGCAAGAGAGCAGAGCTGGAGACAAGATAGATCCGGCCTAGTTCTGATTCTCCTTTCCTTCTCCAGGTAGGCAACAGCAGGACTTGCTATTAGAGTGGGTCAAAAATCAGGATTTTTCTCGTGAAGATTTGGGAACAAAAGGCCTTATTGCTAAAGCTGCATGAACATTTGACGTTTTGGTTCGGTGGCCAGACGGGGGGGGAAACATTTCAATAAACCCAATTATTGTGCCTTCTCTGAGCAGCCTGGTGGGACGTGTGCCACGAGCCGCACGCCATTAGAGCTGCCTCCTCGTCACTCCCTGCTTGTGCAAGCTGTAAAACAGAGGGAGGTTTTCAAATCCAGCGTGGCTGTAAAACAGGCCAGTGCCTGCAAGTCATCCAGCGACTCATCCTGCCCCTGGAGATAACGCACAATGGGCCAGTCCGTCAGCTGAGGGATGGCACCGGTTTTTCTTTTTGCAAACTGGCCGCAAACAAGAGGTGATCTTGCTGAGATTTATACCGTCTCTGAAATCACCCGGCGACTGGTTCTTGGCCGGGGGCCTCTTTGGAAGCAGTTTGTCGCTAGCCTCCGTTATTCAACATTCAAGCCTCGTTGGACATGTTAGGACAGATTTCTGAAAGTGTCCTGCGCTCAGCAGCTCCTGTGGAGAATGACGCCACCCAGCATGCTGAGCACCATTGAAAACATGGACCACGAGAGAGGCAGTTAGGTGCTCAGCGCCCACTCGAAGGCAGATGGAGAGGTTCCTCTCCCTTATTTAGCTCCATACTTCCCCCTGTGCATAGATACCCACACAGGGGGGCTGGCACAATGTGTACAACGGGGGTGCTGAGAGCCACGGAACCAAACTGTAAACCCGGGATATGATGGAAACTACTTAAAGCCAAGGGGTGCGGCAGCCCCCCCCAGCACCCCTAGTTCCACAAAGCCCCTCTATATCGCCCTACCCATCCCCATGCATACCCCTGTCTAGCTATCTATCCCCGTCCATTCCCATCCATCCATCTAGCTGGCTAACCCATAAACCTTCCTTCCTTTCTCTCACATTTCTACCGATCCCGTGGGTGTCCGAATGAACTCCTGTTAAGGGGTTTGGATACAAAGCATTCACCGCAGCCGCGAGTGTCTTCGCCGGTTGTTTGCCCGTGTCCATGGAGCAGCCTGCTGAGAGAAGCCGTTTGCTTCATCTCCTCGTCAGTTGCCACGACGGTGATTTATGGGCCCATGGAGGAGCTGCATGTGCACCCTGCTTCAGAGGATGTTTTATAGCTTTAAAATACACCCAGACAGCTGGCAGCCACGGTGTGGGTTAGGAACCCAGGCTCAGGGATGCACTTGGGGTTTGGGATGGGATCAGCTCACTGTGCGTTGTTGCTTATTATTAAATTCAGAAACAATCTCCGTTCCAGGGGCAGCTGTGCTGGTGTCAGGGAAGTGAATTATGGCTAATGAGAAGTTCTGCTTATTACGCCTGTTGATAATTTACCCGCTTCCAGACAGGAGGGACGGGTTTTATCACTAGCCCTGCTGCTGCCACTGGTGCAATCCAATACAACAGGAGCTAAGACAGGGGTTCTCAAACATTTTTTGCTGGGACCCCCTTTGAAAATATTTCAGGCTGTGATGACCCCCCTCCCCCAAAGTGATGACCCCCCCATACCATGCCACCCTTACCCTTGTGCTGCTGCTGGTGGCGGTGCTGCCACTCTCACGACCCCCTTTTGGGTCAGGCCCCCCCGTTTGAGAAACGCTGATCTAAGGCAAACCGGCAAGCAAAGAAAATTCGACACCTGAGTAGCGGCGGGAAGGGTTACAAGAAAAAAATACAGAGAAATGCTTTCTAGTGCCTAACTTCACAAACTATATTAGCTTTAAAGCAAAGTTTCTCACCACAGGCTTCCAACAGCATTACTGACCAGATCCTTCAGGTCAGGACCACTCCCCCAGAGCCCAATAGCTGTTTCCTTCAGGTGCAGAGAATGAGATGGGCAGGGAGAGAAAGGAGAGCTCCTTTGAAGGTTTGCCCCTCCTTTTTATGGTTTCAGTCCCTCTTTGAAAAGAATTTCCAGCTGAGAACCAAGAGACAGGGACGGGGGCTGGTGCAGGAAGGAGACCTCATGCTTTCCTTTGCTAAAATGCAGCTCTCTTTGTTCCTGCCCCCTTTCTTGCCAAAGAAGGGCCACTTGATAGGTGAATGCCCATTAGCTTTGTTGGCACTTCGTTGGGGTGTCAGCTTGCCCTTCGTCTTTGCCACTCCCCAGACTTATCTGGGAAACACGTCAGTCATGATTTCAACTTATGTTAATAACATTACACACAATGTCGCGATGTGCATTTTGCCATGATATTACTTATCAGCAAGTTATGAGTTTTCAAATGATACCTCACAAGACATGCCTTGTATAAAGATTATTACACTAGTGTGTAGGGTGTGAATACAGGGGTGCATTCCCTCGCAATGGGATTTTAGTTTTAGTTTTAGTTCTAGAGGTCCCTAGTTCACACCCGGGTTTTGGCCAAAATGGCACCATCACACTTTCTGAGGCAGCCGTTTGTTATTTTCCCATGTGAGAGAGCACAGTGTGTATGATTCTGTGTGGCACCTCCCTCTGAGGACAAAATGGCTGCCATCTCTCCAGGCAGGCATGTTACAGAGAAAACCAAAGGCCTAGCACAGATGTCACAAATGGGGGAGGCCTGGGCAAGAGCGATTAATGACTCCCAAGCTCTGGTTCTTCTCTCCCTCACATAGGAAAAACTCCACTCCCGTCAACGGATGCACCAGAAGGAGGAGAATGAGACCCTTACATCAGTCCCACATGCATCTGTCCCAATGGCAAATGGCTGCAGTCAAAGACTCTGCTTCTGAACGACACAGGAGCAGTCGCCTTGTCTCAGCCTTTATTGCCAATACATGTAACTATAAACATTAATGAGCCTTGTTACTCAGGTCTTTGCCCAACGATCTTAGCAAATACCTGCTCTGGTGCCAAAGGTTACGGGTGACATTAGACAAATCTGCAGACACGGCTGTTCGTTTAGTCTTGCTGACATATCCTACACCTTCAAGGCAAATAGGAAAGATTGATAAACAGGGGTGAAATCCTGGCCCCACTAAGTCAAGGGCAAAACTCTCAGTGGAGCCAGGATCTCCCTGTAGGTGTCTAAGGATTTGCGTGGATGATGCAGGGCTGTCATGCCTTATTGCAATCCAGGATCTGTCAGCAATGCAGTCCTGGGTGGAACTGTGCTTCAAGTGGCCTATTTAAACCCAGCTACAAAGCATAGAATATCAGGGTTGGAAGGGACCTCAGGAGGTATCTAGACCAAACCCCTACTCAAAGCAGGACCAATCCCCAGACAGCTTCCTAAATGTTCCCCTCAAGGATTGAACTCATAACCCTGGGTTTAGCAGGCCAGTGCTTAAGCCACTGAGCTATCCCTCCCCACCTCCCTAACCAGCTGGTGCTGACAGCTGCAGAACGGGCCAGTGCTGTCACGGTGCCAGTTGAATGCAGCTTTGCCAACTCTCATGGTTTTATCATGAGCATTGCGATATTTAATGTTTTTCGTAAAGCCCCAAGGCTTGGAGTCATGGGATCACATGGGACTCACACCTTTAATTTAAAATAAAATGGAAGCTTGATAACATGATAACGTGCCCCTCCCCCAAAAGCTCTAGAACCAGAAGGCACATTTCCTATCTTTTTAAAGTTTCGTGATTTTTTGTGCTCATGGTTTCTGAAGAGGTGTGACTGGGAATACTGCGCACATGTCTCTCGTCACCTCTACAGCTTGTGGGCGAACGGCCCCACTTGGAAGGGGAATCGATCCTGTGGTCTCAGGACCTGATCTCACTATTATCTTACCCCAGTGTGACACCACAGACACCAGCAGGCAGAGCTCAGAATCTTACTCTGCAAATCAGGAACTGGTCCCGTGGCCTTCGTGAACTTCAGGTGCCTTTGACCCTGGCATGGGAGCAAACCCGGAAGTGCCTGGAAGTTGGATCAAACAGCAGATAACATGGTTGGCTTGAGAACGCAAAGTGGAGGTGAGACCCTGCCGCAGCCCAGGAGACAGGCATGTCACAGCATTACAATCACCAGGCGTCCTCACACACAGCAGTGACGAGAATGCCCCATGGGATCTCTGTGCTGTCCCATGCATGGTGACAGTGACTTCCCCCCCTTTACAGTCATCAGCTGATCAAGCCTCACATAGGATTGTCCCTAATTTGCAGATGAGAAAACTGAGGTCCGGAATGGAGAAGGCGCCTCAGTGTTCCAGCTGGTGTGTCTATGTCAGAGGTGGAACTGTAACCCCATGGGGACTATTTTCGCCATCCGCTGTCCATGTCGGTGAGTGTGTGTCACAGCCCCCTCCCCCTGTGTCAGTCGGGGTAAGAGATGAGTCCAGCCTTGTCCCAGTTATGATGCTGCATTTAGCTCTGCAGTTCCCTGGTTCATCAATCCCAATGTGTTAGCTGTCACATCTGCCTGAACCAACGGAGCGTGTTGAACTGGGCTGCTGCCTACTCACTGGGTTGGGACAAATTTGGTGGCACGTGTGGACTCTCAGCAGAGAAATAATGGAGTTTATCTGTCAAGCATTGACACTGCACGTCTCACCGTGAGCACCTACCCTGGCTCAGGGTAACTGCAGCCGTCCCTTGGCAATGCTGCTCAGTTCGAGGGAGTCTTGCGCTGAAAGGGCTGGATTCCACCTTGGCAGAAACAGGCAGCCGAACACTGGGACACCCAGGCTGACTCTGGCCCCCGATCTCTATGCTGCGCTCACAGACTATCCCGGGGTGGGCAAACTTTTTGGCCTGACGGCCACATCGGCATTGCGAAACTGTATGGAGGGCCGGGTAGGGAAGGATCCCCAAACAGCCTGGCCCCCACCCCCTATCCGCCCCCTCCCACTCCCCGCCCCCCTGACTGCCCCCCTCAGACAACCCATCCAACCCCCCGTGCTCCTTGTCCCCTCCCGGGACCCCCACCCCTAACCACCCCCCAGGACTCCACCCCCATCCAACCCCCCCTGCTCCCTGTCCCCTGACTGCTCTGACCCCTATCCATACCCCCACCCCAAGACAGGCCCCCCGGGACTCCAAAGCCCATCCAAACCCCCCGTTCCCTGTCCCCTGACCCCTATCCACACCCCTACCCCCTGACAGCCCCCCCCGGGACTCCCAGACCTATCCAACCCCCCCTACTCCCTGTCCTCTGACTAGCCCCCCACAGAACCTCCGCCCCATCCAACCGCCCCCTGCTCCCTGACTGCCCCCCGAGACCCCCTGCCCCTTATCCAACCCTCCCCCTACCCCCTTACCATGCTGCTCAGAGCAGTAGGAGCTCGCAGCCCCGCTGCCCGGCCGGAGCCAGCCATGCCACCGCACTGCCCGGCAGGAACGGCGGGCCAGAGCACTGGCGCTGCAGTGCGCTGAGGCTGTGGGGAGGTTGGGGGGGCAGCAGGGGAAAGGCTGGGGACTAGCCTCCCTGGCTGGGAGCTCAGGGGCCGGGCAGAACAGTCCCACGGGCCGGTTGTGGCCCGCGGGCCGTAGTTTGCCCACCTCTGGACTATCCCCTGTACAGCCTCTCCTCAGAGCTGTAGTAACGGGGTGTGGGATTTTCAGAGCATGCTGCTGTTTGCAAAGCCCACGCAGTCCTGCCATGGGCCCCTGGCCTCAGTGTGCCTCTATGCATGGACATGCAGCCACGACTGACTCTGGCGCAGCACAGCCCACGGCCTGCGCTGCCCCTGAATTGCATCTCCTGCTAGCACCACTGAGCGGGGCACTCACGGGTCTCATCTTCAGCCCCTGTCTCAGGGGAGCAGCGGTGAGGCGATGCCCCGGGTCGCTGCTATGCCAACGCTCTTTCCGGCTAACCGCGCTGCTGGGAAACTCTCCCTCACGGAAAGGTCTCATCCTCCCAGGTCCCAGCCCAGGGCGCAGTGAAAAGACCTGACACTTCACGTATTTGCAGTGCTGAGAAATGTCTGTAGCAGGTTCCAAATATCTCTGGGAACTCGTTCCTGGGGATGCAGGGTTTACATGAGCTCAACAGTCGATGAGGATCAAGGGAAACAGTTTCTTAAAGACCATGTAAAAATCCACATTTCCTCCTAAAACAGGAGCCTAGAAATCAGAAATAAACGAATCACACACACTGAGGAGCTCAGTTGCTACCGTCGTCGGATAATGACAGACAAGAGGAGAGGGGTGTGAACTATATGTCAGTTAAGAATGGGCCACCTTAATGAACATGATTCGACTAATTACATGAGAAAGCTGAGTCAGCGGTGCATGGGCCGTGACTCAAGCAGGACTGATCCGAGGAGCGATGAAGCGATCAGTGCGTGAGGGGCTCTGGGCTGGGCCTGACTGTGTTTTGCAGCCTCGTCGAGAAAAGTTTTTCTCCTGATCTGTTTTGCCTCTTGAGCTCAGCTCCAGTCAGATTCAGGGCTGGCACAGAACCGCTTTGCTGGCTTAGTCTCATTGCAAATGGCTTTTAAAGCACTACGGCAGAAGCCGGGTTAGCCTCAGGGTATAGGTTCAGAATCACACAGGGCTTTTCCATCACTAACCCCCGTGGTCCTGACTCAGGAAAAACTCCTCCCGTCTCCGCCCCTTCCTTCGGGCACACCCCTTTTCTGCCTCGCTCACTACCCATGCTGCTAACATGACCTGTTAGGTCACATGGTCCCATTTATTAGCTTTTTATTTATGTTCCATTATCAGAGAATATTATATTCAGTAAGCCAGAATCCCCAACTTCCCCAAAAGAAATCCCCACCCCAAGGGAAATGGGTCTCCATGGATGCCTAACTGAGCTGAAAGCCTGTTAAACCCACAGATCTGAGAGACGAGTGGAATATTCCAGGGGCTATCTAAAGATAGGGAGCATTGTCCAGTGGCTAGGCCTTCAGAAACCTGGATTTGAGTCCCTGTTCTGCCCCCAGACTTCCTGCCTGACCGTGGACAAATCACTCAGCTTTTCTGGGCCTCAGAACATGGGGATAATAAGAACATACGCTGCTATACTGGGTCCAACCATGGTTCATTTTGCTCATTATCCTATCTCTGACAGTGGCTTCAGGGAGGACTGTGGAGAACAGGACAATTTTGGAGTGATCCACCCCTGTTTTCCACTCCTGGCTTCTGGCAGTCAGAGGTTTGGGGTCACAGTAAGCATGGGGTTACATCCCTGACCATCTTGGCTAATAGCCACTGATGGTCCAATCCTCCATGAACTTATCAAATTCTTCATTGAATCCAATTATTCTTTTGGCCTCCACAACATCCCCTGGCAAGGAGTTCCACAGGCTAGTTGTGTGAAAAAGTACTTCCACTTGTTTGTATTAAACCTGCTGCCTGTTATCTTCATCAAGGAACCCTTGGCTTTTGTATTGTGTGAAAGGGTAAATAACACTTCTTTATTCACTTTTTCTATCCCATTCATGACTTTAGAGACCTCTATCATATCCCCCTTAATCAGCTTTTTTCTAAGATGAACAGCCCTAATCTTTTTAGTCTTTCCTGTCTGGCCTGGTACTGAAGTTAGGATCACCAGCCAGGATCTCCTCTGGAGCCTTTTTTAAAAAAGGGGTTACATTAGCTACCCTCCAGCTAGCTGGTCCAGAGGCTGATTTAAGCAATAGGTTACACACCACAGTGAGTAGTTCTGCAATTTCAGATCTGAGTTCCTTCAGAACACTTAGGTGAATCCCATCTGCTATTGGTGACTTATTACTGCTCACTTTATTGATTTGTTCTAAAATCTCTTCCACTGACACATCGATTAGGGACAATACTTCAGATTGGTCTTCCAAAAAGAATAGCTCTGATGTGGGTGTCGCCCCCACATCCTCTGCAGTGAAGACGGATGCAAAGAATGTATGTAACTTCTCTGCAACGGCCTTGTTTTCTCTGAGCGCTCTGTTAACCCCTTTGTCGTCTAGCAGTCCCACTATCTGTTTGGCGGGCTTCCTGCTTCTGATGCACTTTACAAACATATACTGTTAATTTGTGTGTCTTTAACAAGTTGCTTCTCAAATGCTTTCTTGGCCTGCCTTATTCTACTTTTCCATTCTACTTGCCCGAGTTTGTGCTCCTTCCGATTTCCCGCATTAGGGTTTGATTTCCAAATTTTAAAGGATGCGTTTGTTGCCTCGAATGTTGCTTTCTCCTGCTCTCCACCACTTATAGCACTTCAGGCCCCACACCCCTCCCGCACCCCGGTGCCCCTTACCTTGGGGTGCTGCCCCACAGCAGTGCCCCCACACTCTGGGTCTCCTCTCCCCAGGGAACCCCAATCCCCTAAGCCCACCTCACCGACCCACTGCCAGCCCTCATCTAGCCCCTTCCCTCAGGGGCAAACTGCAGTCTGAAGTGGCCACTCATCATCGGCCAGGGGGGTTCGGACCTGCTGCCTTTCCAGCCCCAGCTGCCTCCCTGCAGCCCTAGTACCTCCCCTGGCCTTTAGCAAGGCCTCAGCCTGGGGACTCACCAGGCCACAGCTCCCCAGCTCTCCCGCAGGTGCCCTGCTCACTCTCCCAGGCAGCCTGGTCCTCTCTGCTCCCGAGCTGGAGCAAGAGTCTCTCCTCCCAGGCTCTCAGCCTGCCCTTTTATCCCGGCCAGCTGTGCCCTAATTGGCTGTGGCCACACTTGTGGCTGTTAACCCAACCAGCCTCCCTTGGCTGCCTTTAACCCCTTCCTAACCGGAGCGGGGTGACCGCCCTGCTACAGGTCACTATTACCAAGCAACTCAGCTATAGTGACCATATTCTGTGCTCCACTTAGGACGCAATCGAGAATTGCCTCTCCCTGTGTGGGTGCCAGGACTAGCTTCTCCAAGGAGCTGTCATTAATGGTGTCTAGAAATGTTATCACTGCATCCCGCCTTGAGATGAGATTTACCTAGTCAATATGGGGAAAGCTGAAATCCCCCATTATTATTGCATCTTCTGGTTGTGTAGCCTCTCTAATCTCCCTTAGCATTTGACAAGCACTGTCACCATCCTGGTCAGGCGGTCGGTAGTAGATTCCAGCTACAATATTCCTATTGTTCAGCCACAGAATTTCTATCCATGGAGATTCTATGGTGCAATTTGATTTGTTTGAGATTTTTCCTATATTAAACTCTTCTCTTTCTTACACAGATAATACCACTCCCCCACCAGCACAACCTAATTTGTCATTCTTATAGACTTTGAACCCACGTCCCATTGATTATCCTCATTCCACCATGTTTCTACTATGTGGGGAGGGATAGCTCAGTGGTTTGAGCAGTGGCCTGTTAAACCCAGGGTTATGAGTTCGATCCTTAAGGGGGCCATTTAGGGAACTAGGGTAAACATTTGTCTGGTGATGGGTCCTGCTTTGAGCAGTGGGTTGGACTAGATGACCTCCTGAGGTCCCTTCCAACCCTGATATTCTATGCCTATTATATTAATATCACTATTATATCAATGGCACTGCCCAGCTTCACAGAGGTCTTACAAGAATAGCTACATTAAATATTATGAGATGATATGGCAAGGGAGGCCAGGTAAATACCTTAGGTGAAGCAAAACTTACCATTTTCCCAAAGCAAATTCACAATGGACTCAACACAGCAAATTCTCTGGATAAGGCACGTCAAATCTGCCTCCAAGTCTTCAATGTCACTAGAATGAATGAATTCCCCCCCATGATACAACCTCATATAATCTCCCAATAGAAGTAGCTGATGATAATAATAGTAAATGAACAACGATAATCTGCTATTAGGCAAGAAGTAATTTTCATCCTGCTTCTTGTCTTCTGTTCCATGTCCTGAAAATTCTCATCTACAAATCTGTTTGCATCCCTGAAATAGAGAAACTGCATTTAATAGGCTGGTAAAACAGCAACAAAGAGCTCAGGGCATTTCTGCAAACATTTCTCCCTTTTTGGGGGTATCAAAAGCAGCGGTAGAGCTGGATGGAAAATATCATGTCCTAATATTGGCTTCTTAAACTCCAGGACTAGCATGTGTCTGGCTCTCCAATGGTCCATAGAGGAGGAGGCACCAGGCCCTTATCTCTCCCTTCTGCCCCTGCACATGGGCCAGATCTAACTGCACTCAGGAGAGCACAGGGACTGCTCCTTGCCAACACACCCTAGGGAGCTAGCTACACAAAGGCTATGTCTACACTACACACCACTGGGGATGGCATGTAGGGTATAAATAGCTACACAACGCAGTGAAAAGCAAGTTGCATCCACACGGCAGTGTGGAGCTGCATGCAACGGTGAAAGGCTCTGGCAGAGGGAACTGACGGAGCCTTTCCCCTCAGCTGGAGCCTTTCTATATGGTGGGCAGAGACTCTGGCAGCAGGACAGGACACCGCTAAAAATAGCAATGTAGACGTGGCAGGCACTGCTTGGATGTGTAGCTTGCCGTGTAGGGTACATACCCTAGGGCTCTGGCGTGTCGTTACTCGTCTAAACAGTGCCTCACAGTCTACACTGCTATTTATACCCGCGCTGGGGGTGCGGCGTGCTGTGTCTGTACTGTGCACGCTGTTGTAAGGAGTGTGCCGTGTAGACTTCCCTACAGAGGGCAGGGAAAAGACAGGGCCACCCCCACTCCACCGCCTCCGTACTGGTCAATGCAGCTGGCTGGCTGGGGAGGGGAACCACATGTTGCACCTTGGTGCGGGGACCTGGGTGCAGCGGGGGGGATTCAAGGAGCACTGGCAAGGGGTTCTGGAGCGCCCCCTGTGTTGGGGCAGCTTTGTAATGCCCTCACCCAGGCCTGTGCCTTTGTGACACTATCGTGCCTCAGATGAATGCCAGGCTGTAGGTGAACTGCATCCTGCCACAGGAACCACTCAGCCACTGATCAGTTGAGTATACACAGCAATTTGCCATCAATGTATGTGCCCCACTTCACCGAGCGCTATCAGCTTTTACTACCTGTCTGTCTGTCTGTCCCCAGAAATAGAGTGCAATGCAGAAGTTCCAGCGTACGTATCTATGCACGACTGCCCTCTGGAGCATGCTGGGCACAATGTGTCCAACCTGCTCTGGTACCGGTGGTTTGGGTCACCTGTCGGAGCTGCTCCATTAGTTCTCCTCACTCAGACGCCTGCGCTGTCAGGGACAAATAACCCGGGCTAAACTCATCCTCAGTCTAACACTGTTTCCCCAGGCTGAAATGAGCACCCTGGTTTTTTGACCCAGGAGCTGCATAGACGCAATTAGCCGAGGGCTGCTACAGTCGCTCCTGCAGATTGGACAGTAACACTCCGGCAAGGCTGATTTAGAGACGTTCCAGTAATTGCTCTTTGCTCCCCAGCAGACCAATAAGGACCATCGACACCCAGCGCCATTACGGGTCATTAACACTGGACCGATTCTCTTGCTTTTATGCTTTTTTAATGAAAGGCTTTTAAAGGTTTATTGAAGTCTCCCAGGAGCCGACTTCATTTCAGAAAGAATAACACTGCGTTAGAGAAAAATCCGCTGGTAATGCACTGAAAGATCCATATCTGCAAATGGGACACTTCACCTCTCTGCAGCAGAGAGACTCAGCAGTGGAAATAACCAAACTGGAACGGCTGCACAGGGGAGGGTAAGCGACAAGCATGGGATTTCTTGAGCTAGCTCCTGTGTTGGATTTTGCAGGATCCTACAGAGAGACAAGGGATTTAACAGCCCAGATCCTCAAACGTAGTTAGGCGGAGTTGGCCACCTAATGAGGATCTGGACCTTACTGAGCAAGATGGGGCCAGGGTTTCACACTTAGGGCTTCCTTTCATGCTTTACTTCGTCAAAGCATTTTAGCTCATCCTCATTAGGGTGACCAGACAGCAAGTGTGAAAAATCGGGACAGGGGGTGGGGGGTAATAGGAGCCTATATAAGAAAAAGACCCAAAAATCAGGACTGTCCCTAGAAAATCAGGACATCTGGTCACCCTAATCCTCACAGCCCCCTGGGGGAAGCAGGTGAGGGCACTTATCCCCACTGTCTGGATGGAGGAAGTCAAACACAGAGGGTAAGGGATCTGACTAAGGTGACAGAACAAGCTAGTGTCAGAGACAGGATTCAAAGGCATCCTTGAGGCTTGGTCTTGTGCTCAGTCCACTAGACTACGCTGCCTCTCCTGCTGCTGAGCAGCCCCAGAGCAGATGTGGTCGCCCCATCTCAAAAAAGATATATTGGAATTGGAAAAGGTTCAAAAAAGGGCGACAAAAATGATTAGGGTATGGAACAGCTGCCGTACGAGGAGAGATTAATAACACATATAATAGGGAACAGGTTCACACAAGCAAAAGCAGAGAAGTTTGTTTCATCCAGAAGCGAGGAGGTATAATTTTGTAAATGCTGTACACTGGAGGAGGATGCACTGTATTCTTGGTCCAGGAGAAAGGGATTCAATCACTGTTTAAAGTGCAAATGTCAGTGCAGCCTTATCTGTCACTGGATCCAGTCACATTAGCTGGATCTTCATGCTGAAATGAACTGCAGCTGACCTTTCAACAATAGTGACATTGAGATTGTGGTCTTTAGGTTTCAGAGTCAACAGCCCGAGTTTTGATAGTGGGGCAGGTCACACCTGTTGGAGCTATTGTTTCAGGCTGCCTTTACAGCTACAGTAACTGCACTCATGTCACATTTTCAAGGTTTTCATTGCAGCTAGGAACATAATTAGACCAGGAACGTAATAAGGGCAAGGACCATAATTATTTTTACAATGAAAGTAGAGATTCTGGAGCATCCGTTCAATAGCAAATATATTCGATGATGACAATTGGGATGTAGATGGAAATGAGTATGACTCACAGTATTAATAATTCAAGCACGAACATATTAATAACACTTAAAGGTGGCCCATATGTTAGACTGTGCAACAATCTATTTGTGAGTCAGTTTCCAATTACCAAAACTCAGTATTGGATTTTGCTAGGGATACCTGGGAGAAACGAAGCAGAAAAGTTAGAGGCGAAATTTCAAAATGTTTACACACTGATAAACCAACACATGAATTGATTTGCCATTTCATTCTGGCCCCAAGGGGAAGTTTGCGAATGATGTACTATTATCCTTGGCATTATGGGAGTGGCTAGAGGCACTACGGCCCTAGCCACTGACCAAACACATAGTGAAAGCCAGCCCCTGCTCCAAAGAGTCTACAAGTTAATAGACAAAGGAAATGGGGAAACAGAAGCACAGAGAAATACAGGGATTTGCCTAAAGTTATTGGTAGAAGAACCCGGGTCTCCTGAGTCGTACCCCAAAGCGGCACCCACCGGACCATAACAAACCTCAGATAGGTATTAATAATAGCGCAAGGCTAACAAAAAGCTTTCCTCTCCTACCCCCCCTCACTGCTCTAAGTATAAATTCCACCCAGCCTTACCTCTGGAGGCTCTGTAGCAGCTCCTGCCGTCGACTCTAGCCGAATTGGCCCGATGGATTGCACAAAGTATGCAAGGATGCCAACACATCCGCGGGAAAAGTCAGGCCCTGGAATTCAGCTCTAACGTTAAGCCAGTGCTCCTCCAAGAGGCCGAAGGGCTCAGTGCTTTGCTTGGGGGAATGAATTCAGACAGGAGCATGTCAAGAACAAGCAGAACTCTCCCTTAGTACAAAGTGCTGGTGCAGGAGGCAGTGGCCAGGGAGGACAACACAACACACCTCTCAGCTGTGATTTCGGTGACCGAGTGGGAGTTCCCCTGCATTTGTGCTTCAGCGGCTGCAGACGGCAGAGGAAGCTGCTCCCGGCAATTCACTCCGTTCCATTTTCTTAAGCAGCGGGGATTAAAAAGGATACTGTTAAAATGGGACATTTGGGGTAAAAGCAAGTGACTGTGTGTGCTGGAGTGAGGCAGCCGGCTCGCAGGGGGAGTGAAGCAGGAGAAAAGAAACTGGGAAAGCTTTGAGTTGGCCGACCAGTCTGGGGATTTATGGCCAGTCTCCCCATGGCTCAGCGCTCCAGTCCCTCAGCAGCAGATGCATGATGTAAATGCAGTGCAAATATGCTGTAGGGAGCCCTGCACGACCCTTGAGGATGGGAACCTGATGGCACTGGAGCAGCAACGCCAAGGAGCCAGGTGCTTTCGAAATACTGAAGATGGGACATGCTGGGTGTTGAGAGGAAGGATGGCCCAGTGGTTAGAGTGCTAGCCTGGGACAAGGGCCGCCCACAGCCAATTCCCTGCTGTACAGACTCCCTGGCTAGCCTTTAGGGCATGTCTACACTGCACTGTAACACTGGGTCTATGGGTGTCAGGCTTGTGGACTCGCTGTTTCCAAGCCCGGGCTCGAGCGTCCACACTGCACTGTAAACCTGGCTTTCCGATTGCTGGACCTGGGTCTCGCAGCCATGCTAAGGCATCCACACTGCGCTACGCAGAGCAGGTCTGTGGCTTGAGCTGCATCCACACTGCAAAATGACAGGGCCTGGGCCCAAGTCGCAGTGGGACCCGGGCTCTGACCCACCCAACCCAGCAAGGTCCTAGGACCTGGGTCCTGAGTGCTCGCTGACCCGAGCCAGACTGATTTGTGTGTGGACAGAAAGGGGGCCTGGGCTCAAACCTGAGACAGAGCCCAGGCTTAGGATACGTCCACACTGAAATTAAAAAAACGTGGCTGGCCCATGCCAGCTGATTCGGGCTCATGGGTCTTGGGCTAAGGGGCTGTTTAATCCCAGAGCTCTAGCTGCAGGCTGGCCCCTACCATCCACACCACATTAAAACAGCCCCTAAGCCTGAGCCCCGGGAGCCCCGGTCAGCTGGCACGTGCCAGCTGCAGATATCTAACACCAGCCTAGAGATACCCTTCGTCTCTGTGCCTCTGTCCCCCATCTATAACACGGGGGTAATAGCGCTGCCCTGTCTCACAGGAGCGTTGTAAGGATAAATACATTAACGAGTGTGAGATGCTCAGATACCATGTTAATAGGGGACCAATAGATCAAATTCACCTAGACAGCCACAGCAGGGAAATTGTGACAACTGATGGTTTGGCCCTAAACTCATCACGTTTTCCGATATCCCAGGTGGAAGGCAGGCGAAAATGGTTGTCATCTGCACGAGATCATCCCAGCAGAGCAATTTTGCAGCTTAAAATAGACTAAACTCCCAAGTAATTATATTAGCAAATGATCTGTTTGGGTCTGTGTTTCCTATTGACAGTATTAAGCTTATTCTCATTAATATTTCACTCTACAGGGAAATTAAAATTTAATGAAAAAGTACTTACAATACTAGCTCGACGAGCTGAAAATGAAAAGAACGTCAAGACTGAAGCGGTGGCAGCAATCCCTTGGAAATCAGTCCTCCAACAAACAGAGCCCTTATCTGTCTGCAGATCATTTCCAATCCCAGGCCCTGGAAAGAGATTCATTATTGGCAGGTTTATAGACATATTGTTCAGCCTACCTGCGGGGTCAGGGAGCGTCCCACCTAAACTACTCACTACTGATGATTTGTGGCGTGTGAGTGACCACGGGGGATCATTTCTGCTCCCCGACTGGGCGGCTGAAACATTTAAAAGAGGAGAATAAGGAATAACAAAAGATTAATATTGACTCCTAATGAGCTCCGGGGCTGGATCTTCAATGGGCCAGCACTCAGACCCGGAGCTAGATTTTTAAAGCAGCTCTGCAGATTTCCAAGCCCCCAGCAGCCCCCACTGTGACATGTAGAGCCAGATGTTCAGAAGTGCTCAGCAGCACCCAGCGTGCACGAAACCTGCCTCCGAGTGAATGGCCAATAGCGGATTAATACCTAGCAAAAAGGTCATAATTGTTCACACACAAGCCCCCTGCACTAGAACGTTATTCCCTCCCACGCGCTGGGACTTCACATTGCTGGTGGCATGACAAGCACTACCATTCACTGCGTACAGCCCCCGATGGACCCCCACCCGCCAGGGTTCCATTCCTCATCCCCCAGGAGCATGTGGGGCCAGCACCTCTTCAGGGATGGCCTACAGAACGCTCATTTTCTCAGGGAGGAAAGAGACTGAGGAGTGGCAACAGGGAGAGAGAGCAGACCCTCCCGAATGGTCATGGTCCCAAGACAAGGGGACAACGCGCCCAGCCCCAATCAATGGGGAAGACATCCCTCCCGCACCAGCCAGGGTTAGCTGCTAATACAGGGGGCGTATACTGTTAGGGCTTTCTTTAAACAAGAACCCATCGAGCCAAGGTCCTGTCGGGAAAAAGTGCTGGATTAACAGTAGAAACGGATGAAGTTTGGGAGTCGACACTTTTGTTTTGGCTAAAAATGCCAATTTGGTGACTCCAAAACGTTTTGTGAATTTCTGTTGGTTTCACCGAGTTGTTCCTGTAGGGAAAAAACCTCCAAAATTCTAAAAAAAAGTCAAAATGTGTTCGTTTTTCAGGTCAAAGCAACTTTTCATCCATTGCATTCCTCTCCTCCCCTTTCTTTAGCCAAGAGTCCAGCAAGAAATGTAGCCTCATGGGGTGAAACGTCAAACATGGCAGCTTCTCGGTTCAGTGAAGGATCTTGCCAATGACAGACAGCAAAGCACCAATGTGTTTGCGTGGGAGATATGGGATCTTTAGCAGCCTGGTAGCAGTTTGAGATGGAAAAGAATCATCCGATCTAGCTCTCGGGCTGCCATTGCAGGATGGGTCCCTACAGTGTGTTACCTAGCGCTCAGATAGAGAAGGCAAGGACACATTAGCAGAGCAAACAAACGGATTCCGAAGCTAATCTATCTGTTTCTTCCTGACAGTGATGTATTGTTGCAACATACACTGTATAAAGCATTATTTGGACTCTGAATTAATCCTGGGCACTTCCAGCTTTCTCTGTCTCTAGCTTCCCCTGTTACCTGAGGATCCAACATTTCTGAAACCCAGCTACCACTCCACATTAAAAGAATATTTTTCTCTATCTCTACTTGACATTTCATTTTTTCTAAGACAAAGTAACTACAGGAGTAACTAGCAATGTTCTCTCTCCTCCAGACATTGTTTGCTGGTTTTGTGGATGCTGATGAGAGGAAATTAATTAACTTCTTGGAATCTTTCCTAGCCGCCCACTGCTTCTGGCAGAGAAAACCTGCTCCCAGACAAAGCATCTGGCGTGCACAACGGCTCTCTGCCTTTTCTCCCATTGCCCCTCTCTGAGTTGCAATGGATGCCAGTCAATCCTGGATGGAGCTCGCTGACCAACCCTGGGCAGATATTAGAATGGATGACATTTTCACATCTTCATTTATTTGTATTCCTGTAGCCTCTAGAGGTCCCCTTGTGGTGTGTGCTGCATAGGTAGTGAGAGCAGCCCTGCCTGTGAGTCCTACCTCTGCTCAGGGAACATCTATCCAGGACCAACCCCTTTTTCTGGGCCTTCACCCACATCCCTCCACTCAGATCTTCATCCTGAGGGCTCCCCACAGTGTTCCGCCTTGCTGCCTATTCTACTCTGGATCAGGGCACTTCGCTGCAGGGTCCACCCCTTGCTTCTGGGCTTGACTCCCCCTGACCAAACTAGAGCTTCTCCTTTTGCCCAGAGACCACTGCCCAAGTCTTCTACTCAGAAGTGGGTCACCAGTGGTTCTGCTCCAGCCTCCATCCAAACTCAGCTCTCTCTGCCAGGTCTCCTGATGCATCCTCACTCTCTGGGTTCTCCAGTCTGAGGCAGCTCTCACCCAGCACCCTCTTTTAAACCCAGCCACGGGTCAGCTGACCAATCACTGGGGCACAGGCCTCTTCCTCCCTAAAGGGTCGCTGTTTTCCTGTGACAGAAGCCTGCGGGGGCAGCGGGATGGAGCTTCTGCACCTTTCAGCTTCAGCACAGAGTGATATGACTGGAGCAGCAGCCTGTCTCCACTGCTCCCCCTGCCTGCCCCTTCTTCATGGCAGTCACAGGACTCCCTGATCTAGGAGATCGAGGGCGTGTCTACGCTGCAGAAAAGGTGCGCTTTTGATTTGGGTTAAAACAGCAGCGAAAACATGCCGACTTGGCTTTTAACAACCACAGGCTGCCCAGTAGGCTTTAACTCCAGCTGCTAACCCAAGTGAAAAGCCAAGCGGCCGTGTCTTCACTGCTAGTTGAACCCAGCTTAGCTAACTTGAGTTAAGAATACCCATTTTTTGCAGCGTAGCATCTCCCACTCCATGTGGCCCTCTGTCCCCCTCAGCCACGATGAGCTTGCTATAGTCTTGTCTCAGAGAGCTGTGTGGTGTAACTCAGACAAGAGACACTCATGCTTTTAGAACCAGAGTTCCCAGGTTCAATCCCCCAGGACAACAATTCACCCATGGCTAAGCATGAAAATATTTGTAGCTGTCTGACACTTTCTCAAGCCAGGACCTGTGAGCTACCTAGTTACCCCTGTGAGAGAGAGACTCATTGGTGCTAAACTGGTGTCCGCTCCCCAGGCTGTTACCCACCCAAAAAATCTCCTCAGAAGCTCTGTCAGCCTGTACTCCTCCTTGTAAGTTACATGTGGTGTACCCTAATCCCTGAACACCTCTCCCTACGGTGCCTAGCCCCGTCACCGGACACTCGCTGTCTCCAAGAAGACCATGTACACACGGCTGGAAGGTTACAACTCAGGGTCAGGTCCTTTATAACTGCATCACACTGTAATCTATTGATGGTGAAGACAAAGACAGAACAGAGGTTCACAGATTCAAGTGAGTATTGAGTAAGAAGAACGGAAACAGAAATGGTTACAAATAAAAGCATAACAAGCTTCTACAAGACTGATGATAACTGACAGGTTACGCTCCTTTGTCTGAAATAGTTTCTCAACCTTGAAGTCCTTTGGCAGAGCCTGCTGATTTTCAGTTAAAGCAGGATCCAGATTTTCATGACACCCCCCTTCACCCAGGGTGATCCTCAGTGAAAGGGAAAACCAAGGGCGTCTTTGGCCTTCTTCTTATAGTTTAGCAACCTTTGAAACGTATCCTTTCCAAGTGCCCCTCCCAGATAAGCTCCCCCCTCCCCCACGGCGCTGGCGCGATGGTGTGCCCGCACCAGGCTGCCTTCACACACCCCTGTTCACTGACTTTTCCTTTTTACTTCACTTGCAAATGTAACTTTGCAGCTGGCTTCACAATGCTTAATTGGCATTAGCAGCAGGGAGATGGTACCTTCCCCCAAGTCTGGAGGAAATCTTGCTTCTTCGTGTGTTTGGTCATGGACTTTAAAGCATCGGTAATTGTCCATAACTCCTCATACCATGGTAATACGTACATTTCTCAATCATATTAACGACCAGTGTATCGCTGGTTTTTATTTGATCTCACCCAACATTCTTGCTAGCTAAATACTATGACAGCCGTGTGTGCTGGGATCCCCAGGGTGCAGCCTGGAACTGTGGGACCGCTGTTCCCCCTTAACACTGCAGCCTGGGCTGGCTCTCACAATGCTTTGCTAGTGACAAGCAGCAAACCCCTCCAGGCGCTGTGATCACTCAGCACAACAGCATGTGGAGCCCCCCACCCAGCTAGATTGCATGAACGCTCCCACAGCCACATACGAATCACACAGAGAAAGGCACCACCCAAACTCCCCCACCCCCCCCAGCTCCCAGCCTTGTACCTCAGGAATATACCATCTTGCACTGCACAAGACGAGCAGTGCAAGTTTATTAATTGGGTCACCACTTCATCAATGGAGAGTGGATATACACCCGCCTTTGTGAACCTGAGCAGATTTACCAAACACTTCAGGCAAACTCACTGGTAAAGATAAACAGTAAAACAAGTTTATTGACTACAAAAGATAGATTTTAAGTGATCATAAGTGATAGGCAAAAAGTCAGAGTTAGTTACCAAAATAAAAGAAAATATAAGCACACAGTCTAAACTCTCAACCCCGTTAGACTGGGCAACATCTAGATTAAGCAGTTTTTCTCACCCCGCTGGATATTGCAGTTCACAGTACACAGGTTTCACTCTTGAAACCTGGGACAGTCTCCTCTGTTGGAGTCTTCAGAGTGTCCCTGTTGCTTGCAGCATAGGTGGGGGCAGGAGAAAAGGCCAAGCATGGGGTCCTTGTTTTCTTTCTTAGTCCATGTGCTGTTGGGCCTTGATTGAGTCATTTCGTTCCTATGTGCCTCCCAAAATGAGGGAGGTTGTATTCTTTCTTTTCTCCCACCCTGTGTCTGTCCCCTCTCTTTAGATTGTAAACTCCCCAGCATCCGGACTTGCTCCGTAGCGGTACAGTGACCAGAACAATGAGGCCCTGGTCTCAGTCTGTAATAAAAATAATTAATAATGATAGTCTAGCCTGGCTAGGCCTAAATCCCGCTCCCTGTACCCCAATCAGCTGGCTGGAGCGAGAGGAGTTCTTGGGAGTCAGGATAAAGGACTTTCCACCGTGGTTATAGAGCTGCAGTGCAGTCACTCTGCTGTGGCTATGCACTCCATCCCTGTGGATCCCTCTCTCTCTCTATATATATATATACGCTCATCTGTTATATACTTCAGCCCATTACCATAGTATCCGGGCACCTTCCATGTAACACCGATAGCAATAGCAAAGTCGCCCATGGACTTCATGGCGTCTCGGGCGCGTCTCAGGGTGAACGCTCTGCTTGCAGGAGGGTTGTCATTTGGATCTTTTGGAGTTTATTCATTTCGTTTGTTTGGGTTGTTTCTTTTCAGTGGATTTGTTGCCAGATCATGTTTACTGATGGGCCCGTTTGCCAGACAGGGCGCGGTGGGGCCCAAGCCCGTTGGTGTTGAGATGCCTGAAGGCGGAAAGGCCTTTTTGATCAGAGGCGATCTGAGAGAGGAGTCAGGCTGTTTGAGCCGGGGATCCATTGGCTCCAAGTGCTGGAGTCCTGCTGCAGCTCCCGTTATGCCAATCCCACTGTCACAAGCAGCACGTACCCTCGGCTCTCTATTGAGCTCTGTTTAGTTTATGAACTAACATATCCCAGTCCTGCTCTTTGGCTTCTCCCTAAACCCTCAGCACCATCAGGGAGCAACTCCCAGCCAATTCACCAACAGTTGCTTTCCACCTGGCAGCTAATGCTCAAAACTTCGGAAAAACCTGGCAGAACGCCTTGCCCCCAGGGAAGGTTCAGCTCCGGCATCAGGCTGACACGGACGGAAAGGCATCATATGGAGAACAGCTGTTTAGACGATTACACTGGAGTCCACTTAAGGGATCAGAACCAAGCAACCAAATCCTTCCGCCGCATGCTGAGCCATGGGCAGAAATGCCACAAAGCCGCGTGAAAGGAATCGCTGGGAAAGGGACCAGCTGCTTTGGGCAAGGAATAAAACAACAATAATAATGTATCCTTGTGTAGCTCTTAAGGCACAGATTGGGGTAAGAGCCCAGGGACTGGGACTTCAGAGAGCTCAGCATCAGCTCCCAGTGGGAAAATCCAGCTAGGATTTAGGAGCCTAAATGGGAGTTGAGCAATCTGGAAAATCTGGCCATTTAAATAAATAGGGACGGGGGCAGCATGCTGCATTCCAGAGAGGGCTAGAGCGGGTGCACTCCCTTCCCCACCAAGGCGCTCTGAGAATACTGCATACCCAAGGCCATGACGATCCCAGAGATCCCCTTAGGATGGAGGCTTGGTATGACCCATTCCCAGCACAGGCCAGTGCCTATAAAGCATGTGGGAGCCATAGAATGTCACCATGTTCCCCATGGAACAGGACTCTTCACACAACGCACCGTCAACCTGTGGAACTCCTTGCCAGAGGGTGTTGTGAAAGCCAAGACTATAACAGGTTTAAAAAAGAACTAGATAAGTTCATGGAGGATAGGTCCATCAATGACTATTAGCCAGGATGGGCAGGGATGGTGTCCCTAGCCTCTGTTTGCCAGAGGCTGGGAATGGGCGACAGGCAATGGATCACTTGATGATTCCCTGTTCTGTTCATTCCCTTTGGAGCCCCTGGCATTGGCCACTGTTTGAAGACAGGATACTGGGATAGATGGACCTTTGGTCTGATCAAGTATGGCCGTTCTTATGTTCTTATGACTCTGCTATCCACTGAGGGGTCACAACTGCAGGGCATGCCCTTTATTCACAGATTCATAATAGGAACATCGGCCTTGACCCTGGCGTACTCAGTTGCAGAGTACTGTGCACCGGTGCGGAGAAGAAGCCATTGTACCCAACTTGTGGATAGGCAGCTGGATCAGACTGTGCGAATCATTCCGGGAGCTTTAAAATCAACGCCTCTATCATGGCTTTCTGTATCAGCAAACATTGAACCTCCAGAGATCCGTCGAGATAGGGCCACAGCACGAGAACTTAAAAATGCTGAAGACTACCTGGAACTTCCCATCCAACAGGACCACAAAGCCCAACAACGCCTGAAATAGAGAAAACCACTCCGGATCCCATGCAGCCATCTCATGTCTTTGGATCTGGCCAGGGAACAGCAAAATGTCTGGACCTCATTCCAAACAGGCATATTATCAGTGACCCACCAAACCGCACTCAGTTTCAACCTGCCATGCAGACTTTGGGCCCCACTGAACCACATCAGAACACACCAGGGAAGATGCGGCTACTTGATGCGCAAGTGGAAAATCAGACTCCCCTTCCTGCAGCTGGGGTGAGAGCAGCCAAACCATCAAACGCATCATAACGCAGTGCCCCAAATATGGATTTGAAGGGGAAATGGATGATAGCCACAACATCACAGAGGAGGCCTTTACGTGACTTACAGACCTGCAATGACATCTATAAAATATTGCTCTGCAAACGCCCTACACAAGAGATTCATAGATTCAATGGCAAGAAGGGACCAGTGTGATCATCTGTTCTGACTACACATAAAACGACCCAAAGTAATTCCCAGAGCAGACCTCTTAGAAAAACAACCAATCTTGATTTAACAATGGCCAGGGATGGAGAATCCACCACGAACCTTGGTAAACTGTTCCAGTGGTTAATTACTCTCACTGTACACTTTATTTCCAGTCTGAATTTGTTTCGCTTCAACTTCCAGCCGTTAGATCATGTTGTACCTTCCTCTGCTAGACTGAACAACCCATTATTAAATAGTTGTCCCCCTGGTAGATACTTATAGACTGTGATCAAGTCACCACTTAACCTTCTATTTGTTAAGTTAAATAGATTGAGCTCCCTGCATCTATAACTGTCAGGCAGGCTTTCTAAACCTTTAATCATTCTCATGGCTCTTCTCTGAACCCTCTCCAATATATCAACCTCCTTCTTGAATAGTGAGCACCAGAACTGGGCACAGGATTCCAGCAATGGTCACACCAGGGCCAATACAGAGGTAAAATAACCTGTCTGCTCCTACTCGAGCTTCCCCTGTTTATAAATCCAAGGATTGCATTAGCCCATCTGGCCATACGTTGCACTGGGAGCTCATGTTCAATCGATTATCCACTCCGCTTCCAAATCTTTTTCAGAGTCTTTGGGAGATCCGGCTCTTATTTAGGAGCCTACATGGAGCTGAGATCTTCCGAACATCTAACCCAGAGGTGAGCAAACAACAGCCACATCCGGCCCGTGGGACCCTCCTGCTCGGCCCGAGCTCCTGGCCCGGGAGGCTAGCCCTGGCCCCTCCCCTGCTGTTCCCCCTCCCCCGCAGCCTCAGCTCACTGCACCGCCGGCACAATGCTCTGGGCGGTGGGGCTGCGAGCTCCTGGGGCAGCTCAGCTGCAGAGCCGGCGCCTGACCCGGTCTCTGTGCTGCGCGGTGGCGTGGCTGGCTCCAGCTGGGCGGCGCGGCTGCCTGTCCTAGTGCTCTGGGTGGCGCGGCTGTAGTGCCGCCAGCCACTGGTGCTCCAGGCAGCGCGGTAAGGGGGCAGAGAGCGGGGGGGTTGGACAGGGGGCAGGGGAGTTCAAGGGGATAGTCAGTGGGGCGGGGGTGTGGATGGGGTCGGGGCGGTCAGAGGGCGGGGAACAGGGGGGTTGAATGGGGGCAGGGGTCCCGGGGAGGCAGTCAGGAATGAGAGGGGGGGTTGGATGGGGTGGAGGGGCAATCAGGGGCGCGGGATCCGGAGGCGGTCAGGGGACAGGGAACAGGGGGGTTGGATGGGGCAGGAGTCCCAGGGGGCTGTCAGAGGGCGAGAAGCGGGGGGGTTGGATAGGGGGCAGGGGCCGGGCTATGCCTGGCTGTTTGGGGAGGCACAGCCTCCCCTAACCGGCCCTCCATACAATTTCAGAAACCCAATGTTGCCCTCAGGCCAAAAAGTTTGCCTGCCCCGATCTAGCCTCACTTGCGAGCGCTCAGCACTATTGAAATTTGGCCCCCAAATGCATCGATTTTTCATTGGAAAGCAGCGCTCTGACTGGCTAGGCTTGTCAGTCCCTCAGCCAACCAGCGACTAGCTTGTTAAGCAGAACGTTTGTTTTTAAAGTTTACTTTGCTTTTAAAATCTCCCAAGCTGAATTTTTCCCTTTGTTTATTTTGATTCGTAAATAAGTGTCCTGACGCCGCCAGCTGTTAGCAACGACATTTGGAATAACACTGACGGATCCGCCTGTCAAATGCTGCATGCCGGTAAATATTAGTTCTTTAGCTGCACTCGGGCTCAGCATTCAGCGGCTCGGGAAGGCAGCCACGTCAGAAAACGTTTTCAGACGTGCAAATGGACTGCGGCAACTTTGCAACGTGCAATTTCCGCTCATTAGCTGCAGCTGTCTGCACTGCTATCAGCTTGATAAGGTACTACAGGTAATGCCTGCAGTCGATGGCAAATTGTGGCAAAGGCCACCAAATTGCAGAAATTGTGCTCCATTGTTGTCAAAAATTGCAGGAAAATGCTCCCCATTCTTCTCTAATCACAGGCCTTTCGTATTACTGGATATCTCGCAGCTGCTGAGCCCTGCCAGCCCTTGTGCCTCTCTTGTTCCCCTGTTCATGTTCTTAAACGGCTTTAAGACCCACCTTCCTTCTTGCTGATGACGGCCAAACCCAGGAGAGACAGTTGACAATCACAGTGTCCTCACCAGTGCACAACACAGCCGTGAACCAGTCACCAGGAGCCTTGTGTTCATCTCGATTTCTGGGCAGGTGCGAATCGGGACTAGCAGATCTCCAAAAGGCCCTGAGCTTCTAACAGCTCCTCAATTGCCTCTTCGGGGTCAGATGTTCTAAGAACCGTCAGAACTTGAGGGGCCAATTGATTTTTGCGCTGGCTGGGGCACCCTGAACTTTTATTCTGCCAAGCTCTGGTGGCTTTCCCCCCCTCCCTTGTGCCTTCAATCCCCTCCTTATGCCTTGTGGCCTGTTGCAGTCCCAGCTGTGACGAGAGGGCTCTAGATTGGCGCATAGTGAATAGTCAGTTAATAGATAACGGGCCAACAGATGATGCTCAAGAATACGCAGCGTAGGTCTGGGAGTCCAGCAAATGGCTTCTTCTGCGCAGCTCATTACATCAGCTCTTGTGGTTTAGCAGGAGCAGGATAACCTCCCTAACACAGGGCAGCTCTCTGTCCCCGTCTAGTGGTTAGACCTTGCTACTACTGTCACCTCTCAGGGTATGTCTACGGTGCAATGAAAACCCACGGACGGCCCGTGGCAAGTGACTTGAGCTCAGGGGCTGTTTAACTGTGGTGTGGCCATTCAGGCCCGGCTGGAGCCCAGGCTCTAGGACCTTGTGAGGTAGGAGGTGGGAGCCTTTTTCTGGCTTATGCTGCACCTCCACGAGGGGGCCCTGCCTGCACAGCTATACCAGTCAAGCTTAATCTGTGCCGGGCCTTGCCAGGGCTGAGCTAGGGGGCCAGGTTTTCGACTCGAACGCCCAGTCGTAAAGGGACCCTGGCGGCTCCGGTTGGCACCACAGACCGGGCTGTTAAAAGTCCAGTCACCGGCGCAGTGGGGCTAAGGCGGGCTCCCTGCCTGCCGTGGCTCCACACGGCTCCCAGAACAGCGGCATGTCCCCCCCTCTGGCTCCTATGCATAGAGAAAGCCAGAGGGCTCTGCACGCTGCCCCCGCCCCAAGCGCCGGCTCTGCAGCTCCCATTGGCTGGGAACCGTGGCCAATGGGAGCTGCGGGGGAGGCACCTGCGGACGGGGCAGCGCACAGAGCCTCCTGGCCATGCCGCCACATGGCAGCCGGAGGGGAACATGCCGCTGCTTCTGGGAGCTGCTTGAGGTGAGTGCTGCCCGGAGCCTGCACCCCTGACCCCCTCCCGGGCCTCAACCCCCGCCCCAGCCCTGATCCCCCTCCCGCCCTCCAAACTCCTCGATCCCAGCCCAGAGCAGCCTCCTGCACCCCATCCCCAAACCCCTTATCCCCAGGCCCACCCCTGAGCCTGAACCCCAACCAAGAGCCCTACTGACAGAACTACTGACCCAATGTCTGGTTACTGCGGGCAGGAGAGGCATCACCCGTGCCAGAGCCCACTCATCCGGGGCAGCCTCCTACCTTTGTCATGTGGTTGGGGGGGGGGGAGTGGAGAAGAAAAGCAGCAAGCGACGGGGGGATGGGGAAGAGAAGTGGACGGGGTCGGGGCCTTGGGGGTGTAGTAAGAAGAGGGCCTGAAACATAAGCCCATGTATCAGAGGCCTGGTATGAGGCTGAAGTAGTCAAAACTGATATAAAGCAAAGTTAAGTTGTGAGCAAGAGGCAGGCCCTGCTCACAGAATTTGGCAAGCACAGGGCTGATATTGCAGAAACATATATTCCTAAGTAGTGCTCGGTACAAGAATATATACGCAAATACATCCCAGAAGGGTGGTACCAGACACCCCAATACTAGTACATTCCCCAAAGATAACAGGAACACACTGACCCATCCTGAAGATAAGGTCAGGATGACAGCATTATGGATAGGGATGTTTTGATCAAACCAACATGCACAAGGCAATGGGTGGCACCCTAATATGTCAGAGGTGCAGTACATAACTTGTTTCTATCGGGGCATAAAGATGTATCTCAGAGGGAATATTTTTGTCTGGCCTTAGGGATGAAAGGAAATTCCTGCCATTCACTGAGCTGGTCCATTGTCACGGGCATACATGTATTAGTGGTCCGGTAGAGTCTGCAGGATACTAGTACCATGCTTCGTCGACAATAAACCTGGCTGGGTGCCTTCGTCCCTTAACGTATCTTGTGGTCATTGGGTGGTTCGCTTGAGGTCTGCCATGCCACCTGTCTGTGCAGAGCTGGGACGGCACACAGGGAGACACACACACACACAGACGAACATCTAACCACAGGGGGGAAGAGGTGGGGCAGGGGTAGGGCCTCAGGGGAAGAGGCAACACAGGGGAGGTTCTGGCACGCCCGCTGGAGTGTCCGGTTTTTAAATATTACCAAGTTGGAAACTGTAGGCTGAGCCCCGGCACCTCTAGGCTTGGCAGTTCATGGGCCAGGCACTTCTGCGCTTGCTGCATCAATTATGAATGTAAAAAACAGTAGCTTGAGCTCCAGCACCTCTTTCGTTACAAATTAAGCACTGCAGCCATGGCTCTGTAATGTAGACAAGGCTCAGTGTGTGTGATCATTTCTCCCACTTGTGGCTGGGCCCAAGAACTATAACGGCCTGTTCCTTACTGTGGGTTAAAGGAACTTAATGAAGATGCAAGGTTTAATTCCTCCCCTGTGACCCAGCTGCTTTTTTCCCCCTTTGTATCCACAGTTTATTATGTTGGCAGAGACCTGGCACTCTGTGATCATGTGGCACATGGACGAAAAGAAGATGGGCAAACTCATGTCATATGGAGCATCAGAGCTTTGCAAAGCAGAGTGAATTATATCGAACATCTGCGGAGACAGGATGACCTGGGAGTGGAAATGTGTTATGGAGATATGCAGCTTTTTTTTTTTTAACTTTTCAAGGATGCTGCTGCATTTAATCTCTGTATTTTTAATACATGACAAAGATGCCTGGTGCATTGGATAGGGGTCCATGAAAATCTAAATTAATGCTAGTTGGCCGGCAGCCCAACCTTGGTAGTAAATGGAAGCTGCTACCATCCTGTGGCTTTATGGCCCTGTGAGATTTACGGACTTTTATAAACATATTTTTAAAATGATTTCTAGCCTGCAGCTTTCCAGCTTTCAGTTCGTATATTTAACCCAATCGTAGAAAACTGACTTTAGCCTGTAGGGTGGTGCATTTGCTCAAGGGCTAGAGAGTAGAGCTGTGGCACATTCATCAGCTGAAACTTTTGGGGGTGAAAAATGCAGATTCAGCAACACCAGAATATTTCACGTTTGTGTTGATTTTGCCAAATTATTTTAGTTAAAAAAAAAAAATGAAGAATCTAAAAATATTCAGAAAAAATAGAAACAGCTTTTCCTTTAATTTTATGAAACTGCTTTAAACAATTGAAAAAATGCTCAAAATCAAAACGAAATCTCTCCTTTTGGGTCAAATGAAACATTTTGTTTGACCCAGAATGAAAGTACTTTTATTTTTCGATTTGCTGAAAATTAAAAAAAAAAATGTTTTCAGTTTGACCCAATTTTTTTTTAATTGCCAGAAAATTGCAAAATCCATTATTTCCCCCCCTCTAGCAGTGAGGAAAGATGGTCCAATGGCTAGCTGCTACCCTAGGGATAGGGAAACCTGGGTTCAAGTCCCTGCTCTACCACAGACTTCCTGTGTGACTAGGAGCAAATCAATTTGCCCCTCTCTGCCTCAGTTTCCTATCTGTACAATGGGGATAATAGCACTGCCCTGCTGAGATGCTCTGGTGGGGGCTATGGAAGTAGATAGAGAGAAGGTCCCAGGCTCCGTGATTTCGTCTGCACCTCGGAGCCTTGAATTTCAGGCTGACCCCCAGCACCAGCTGTAATTAATATGCACAAAGCCAAATGTAAGGAGGAAAGGGAAAGGAGCAGCATGGGGAGAGTCTGGAAGACGGGCCCCTTGTCAAGTATATCAGACCCAAAGATAATTTAATTATTGGCTGCACTGCCAAGGCCCTGCCAGGATATTCGATAGCTTCCTGCTCTCAACGATGGTTCCGTTGCCAATAACACACGAGATGGATGGGCTGAATTACAGGAGGCACCATCCATTCCAGCAAGTGAACCCAGTGACAAGATGCAAACCTCCCTCCGGGCTGGCTGCGGAGAAGATCTGCCCTCAGGAAGGGGAGGAGGCTACACACAGAGGGAAATAACCACAGTCGTCAATGGGAATAAGACATTGTGGAGAGAGGCAATCCCCTGGCCCCTGCTATTCCCAGTCACAGAGCCCTGCCTGGAGACCTCCCATGGTGCTTTTGCTCTGGGCATTGTTCAGAGACTGGGACAGAAAGACCAGCTGGAGCTAGGGTTGGCTTGTCTCCAGCCTGACATTGTCTTGTCCTTCCTTGTCAGTCCGTCAGAGCCTCTCATAGCAAAGGCCAGGCCTGCTAGGAGAATAGATTCGGACAATTCACAGAGCAGCTGATGGCGCAGGGTGGATGGGGACCGTGGCAAGGCGTAAAGGCCGTTCTGTCCCGTAAGGGATTGGGAGGTTCCTGCCAATCCTGGGTGGGGTTATAAAGGGAAAGAGGCAGCGGATACAAAGGAGGCTACCAAAGGGGAAGGATGTCGCCTGTCTCCTCCCAGCCGTCTGAGGGATTGTTACTGGAGTTGGGTGGGAACTGGGTTCCCAATTTCCTCAGGATCGTGCCTTATTTTTTAAGATCGCTGTCGCAGGCAATCTGGAAGTCTTCCGGGGACATTCAAAGTCCCAGTGTTTGTCAGACATGCCCTGCTGGTTCCTCCAGCCCTTAGCAGCTGTTGTGGAAGGAACCATGGGGCAGAAGGGCCTGCATAGAGGGAGCTACCCCTCTGGAGTATCTGGGAGGCATGGGGGCTCAGGAGGACTGAGTGGATAAGGGGAAGCTTGGGGCTAGCAGCACCCAGTCATGGCCGCACAGGTAGGGTTGCCAGGCATCCGGTTTTTGCATGTGTGTGTGTGAGACCCCCCATGCCTCCCCATGTGTTGCCTCAGGAAGATGTAGCACCAGGTACCAGGAGAGGCGGGTCTGTCCTGGAGGCCCAGACAGGCATGGACAGCAGGGACGGTCAGGTCAGTCGGTCACCCGCTCCCGCCTCGTGTGAGAGAGGCAGGAGCGCCGCCAGCTTTTCCGGCGCCCTAGGTGGCAGAAGGTCCCGCCCCCGAAACGCCGCCCCCAACAGCGGCGGCGGACGGTCCCGCCCCCGAAATGCCGCCCCCCCCAGCGGCGGCGGAAGGCCCCGCCCCCGAAATGCCGGCCCCAACAGCGGCGGCGGCAGGTCCCGCCCCCAAAATTCCACGGACAGCCGGGGCCCCGGCGCCCCCCAAATAGCAGGGCCCTAGGCGACCACCTAGGTCGCCTAATGGGTTGCGCCAGCCCTGGAGAGAGGTGTACGTGAGTGTGTGGTGTCACCTCTCCCTGTGTGTGTATGTGGGGGGTGTGGGGGGGGGGGTGTCACCTCTCCCCATGCGAACCCTACAGCCTTAAAGATAAGACAGAACAGGGGTTCAGTCAACTTGATGTTAGTTTGACCATTTGTACTGCATAGTTCTGATTGATTGTTGTCGATCTCGTTTGAATGCGAGTAATTTTACCAGGTGTCCCATATTCAGCATAGGGAAATGTGGTCACCCTATAACAGTGCAGATCTTTAGTGTAAATGACTAAGGCCTGACTGGGACAGTTCAAACCATTTAAAACCACTTCTCTCTGAATGATGAAGCTGCAGAAATCAGGCTGTGACTTCAGAAGGGGCGCGGCAGCCCAATCAGATTCCCTAACACGCTGTCCCATGCTACAGGATTGGAAGTCACCAGATGTCACTATCACATGTGGCCTGGTGAGTTCTGTTGATCAGGATGCACAGGAGTTCGAGCTTGAACAAATGTCCATTGCCAGCACCTCATGTGCAATTCCTTTTAGAATGCTGAGCCTGTCACCACTAAATCCTCTTCTGCATTAAACCCCCTGGCTACGAACCCTCGACAAGCAAAGCTGCTGTCTAGGGGTTATACCCATGCAAGGAAAGAAGCCCATGGCACGGTGCTGAAGCTGGCACGTTCTATTTGTTGTGTTAGGAAAGCAGCATTGGGATGACTATATAACCAGCCCTGACTGGTGAAGGACTGAAGTGGAGCCTTGTCAACATGAACTAGGATATTTAAATGCCTAACTCCACTTGAAATCAGTGGGACTCAGGCACCTAAATACCTTTGAGCATCTGGACCTAAAAGAACCAGATCAGAACATCAGAACAGCCATATTGAGTCAGACCGATGGTCCATCTAGCCCAGTGTCCTGTCTTCCACAGTGGCCAGTGCCAGATGCTTCAGAGGGAATGAACAGAACAGGGCCATTTGCAATGATCCATCCCGTGTCGTCCAGTCCCTGTGTTTGGCAGCTGGAGCTTTAGGGACACCCAGAGCATGGGGCTGTGTCCCTGACCATCGTGGCTATAGCCACTGACGGCCCTGTCCTCCATGATCTTGTTCAATTAACTTCGATGCAGTAGCAGGCACATAAGTCCCTATGCACGGAGTAGCCACTAGACGGGGGAAAAGATCCACCCTGTTAAAAATGGAGCAATAACTGGTCTTAGCCGGGTTACCTTTCTAGCAGCTACTTAATGACACGCCTGTTTCTTACTGTGCTCCTCACCATTGGACCCCGCACAGTTGCTTAGAGCTGGCTACAGAGATATCGGTGAAGAGCCAATGAGGGTTTTAGTATCATCTGAGTTTTCACCAGGTTAATGGGGGGCGGGGGCTGGTTGGGTGAAGGAGCCAGAGCCAACATGGGCTGCCCGGCCTCAGCTTGGGTGCGATCCAGGGAGCGAGCGCTGCTGCGCTGAAGGAGACCCTTGTTCACATTGCCATGGGAAGGATGCAGGGCAGGGCTGATCTCTGCATTGCAGGGGATGTCGCTGGTTTGCTGGGCGTGGTGAGCAGCAGCGGTTCACCCAGGGGCTCCTGCAGGGTGTGGTTGTGTCTCGGCACATCCACGGAGGAAGGGACAGGTAATGGCTGAACACTGGCCTGGTAAATTTGGGAACTATTTAGAGAGTGAAATACTGAATTAAACACTGGCTTGTCCTGCATGGGAACGAATCCTGGTTCTTTGCTGTCTGTGTGCGTGAGGGGTGAGGAGAGTGTGAAGAGGGGACTGGAGAACCCCTGTCAGCTCCAGCGAGGAACAGAGAGCACGAGCATCGCTCCCCGGCTTCTGCCCTTTGCTTGCCCCGGCAAGGTCACTACAGCAAAGAGCTGGCTGGGGTGACACTGTGGCTGCTCCGTTCCCCCTCCCCTCAAGCTCTCTGCCTTTCGAAAAGAGCACATTGTGAGTGTGCTGTTGGCTCCAACACCCAAGGGCACCAGCCCCAGTGTGGACCCTGGGAGACAGGGCACCGGCCACCAGGATGGACCCAGTACCCAGGACACTGATCCCCAATACGGACCCGGTACCCAGGGCACCAGGATAGATCCGGTACCCAAGGCACTGGCCCCAGTATGGACCCGGTACCAAAGGCACCAGCCCCAAATACGGACCTGGTACCAAGGATACCGGTCCCCAATATGGACCCGGTACCCAGGTCACCGGCCCCCCAATATGGACCCAGTAAACAGGACATTGGCCCCCAATATGGACCCCAGTACCCAGGGCACTAGTCACTAATATGGACTGGAACACCTCAGGCCTTAGTCCCCGGAGCCCCAATATGGACCCTTCACTTGTAAAGTTTCAGATTTACTAGCGAAGCTTTTTGGTTCAAGTGCCACCGTGTGTGCGTTCTGCTGGGAGCACCCCAATGGCCGGCGAGTGCTGTGTTAGGATCAGATCTGGCGTGCCAGGCAACAGCCTCGCGGCTGTTTACGTGGCTGTGTGACAAACCCCTGAAATCCGGGGTCGGGAAGAAAAATGCTGACACACCGGTAAGCGCTGTGCAGCGGGGCGAGCGTATTTGCTGCCATAAGCTGACCTTTGCAAAATGCCAGCATGCTCCTGGCAAGACTCTCCCTTCATTATTCATTAGTTGTAAGCCCGGCTATAAAACAGGCCCCATCTCCAACAGCTCTTCGGTGCAATAAAAGTAAACAGGTTTAACATCCCCCGCCTCCTCCCCGTGCACATTAGCCTCGGAGACTCGCCCTGCAAAGCCGAGATGGTAGCTGAGTGCAGCACGCCTAGGATTTGGGGGGCCACTGAGCATGGCTTTTGTGCCTTGCCATATGGCTCTGTACAGGCTCCTAATTGAGTGCTATTAGGGGGTTTTCTCTTTAATAGGCTCCAGCCTCCGATGGCCCGGATTAATGACTCGTTCAGCAGTACAATACATTTGCCTCTTGCTGCCCGGCATCAGACAGGCTTCATGTTTTTTCAGTGGGAAAGGGTGCACCAGCCTCCCGCACTGCTTTGCCCAGGACCTGATTTCAGTGGGGGTGCAGAACTGAGCCTTCTGGGCGTTAAAGCTTCTCTGCATGCGGCAGAGGTGTTTACAAGGCTCCATCCACACTTTTTCCTTCTCTAGTTCTTCCCACCCATCGACAACCGTCATGATCCACCTTAATGACTGGCAGCCAAATTCAGTCCCCATGGAGATCAAGGGGCAAGCTCCCCTTCAAGGGAGCGAGGGAGATTTAGGTGAGATATTAGAAAAAACTTTCTACTACAAGGGTAGTTAAGCTCTGGAACAGCCTCCCAAGGGAGGTTGTGGAATCCCCGTCATTGCGGGGTTTTAAGAACAGGTTGGACAAACACTCGTTAGGGATGGTCTAGGTTTACTTGGTCCTGCCTCAGCGCAGGGGGCTGGCTAGATGACTTCTTGCAGTCCCTTCCAGCCCAACATTTCTATGATCCATTTCACTGGGATCAGGATTGAAGGGTATAACTGACAGCTTGGCTGAAATGTGCCTTGCTTGGTGATCTCTGAGGTTAATTGGCTGGAGTGGGCGGGAAGGTTGGGGCTGAAGATGATGCTAAAAAAAAATGGTTGTTATGCAAAAAGGTGCTGATAACTGCCGGCGGAGATGTCTTGGCTCCAAAGACAAATCACAGAGCTCTTTAAAGCCGATGGCTGCTAAGCACCCTTCTTGAGGCTCAGTAGAAGAAGCAAGCCAGCCCTTTTACATAGTAAAAACAGCTTCAGACATTGGTGGCCACCCAAGGCTCCAGGCTGCCCAGCAAGTCAGAGCTAGGCTGGGTGGCCCGAGGGGTGCAAACACAGGGGTAGGATATTGGTTTGGCAGTCTGCCTCAGTTGCAGGCAGGAAGCCCAGAGAAAAAGTTGTGAACGTGACTCTGAGACGAAGCAGAGAGACACAGCTTCTCAGGCACAGAGCCTGCTGGAGGGGCCGGCATTCGGATCTCTGAGCAATGAAACTACCTGCCTCTATTGTGTTCAGGGAAGCAGGACTCTGTGTCCGTTCTTGGTAAATAACCAAGACTACGCTAAGAATAGACTTGACTCGTAGCGTCGATTTCTCATCCCAGTGGCAACAGCCCGGGAAGGACCAGAGTACTGGCAAAGCCACCCAGATCAAAAGGCGCCTCACAGTTCATTATTGTTAGAGATCTCAGGGGCCTTATTCAGGGATCAGGGCCGCATTGTGCCAGGCGCTGCACAAACATGCATGGACATGACAGACGAGGGACGTGACAGACGGGGGAAGCGTAACATTGAGACAACCTTGGTCCCTAGGACCAGCAGCAGTCACAGCTCACCAACAGCCTAACCAGGGCCGAGTGCTTGTGGGCTTCCCAGCACAGGGGAGCTTGATGGAGGACAGCAGAGTAGGATTTGAAGGACATTCCCATACATGTGCTGTCCTTATCCAGGCCCCAGGAATAGCAGGTCCTCCCAAGGTGCATAGTAGAGAACACAGCCCTATGCCCAGGGGACATGTGGGGAGCTGCCTGTATTGGGCTCTTTGGACGCTACATGAATATGGCAAGAAGGAAACTAGAGGGTTAAGGGAAGTTCTCCTAGGCTCTCCGGAGCAGGCCCATTGCTCCCAGTGGAGTGCCTGAGGGTACATCTACACTGCAGCTGGAGGTGTGATTCCAGGTCGGGTAGACACACACATACTAGCTATGGTCAAACCAGCATCCTCAAAACAGCTGTGTAACTGCAGTGCCACAGGCGGCAGGATGCGCTAGCCACCCCGAGTATGTACCTAGGGCCTTGAACAGGACCGTAGGGCAGCTAGCCCCTCTCACCGTCCATGCTGTTGTGGCTACACTACCCGGATCAAAGCTAGCGTGGGGACGTGTCCCTCCCCCCCGCCCCTGGGCTGGGACATACAGCTCCAGCTGCTGCGAGAGGAATATCTGCAGCATGCAAAGGGGGGGGGGGGGAGAAAACATGCGTCCTCACCATTTATTTATAACAATGAGCGCGTCAGTCCCAGACCTAGCTCTGTGAAAACGCCTGCCACTAAATCTCTTAATCTTCTTAATGCTCCCACTCACATTTCTCCGTNTTGTGTGATTGGAGGATATCTGGATGCATATTATAAGACAGTCCTACATAAATGAGGAACAGTTGAGGTGCCTTTATTATTCTTTTGCTCCACTCTTTGTTTCTATGGGGAATTTGCCAATGCAATATCACTGTCTTCCTTTTAAACAAATAAAACTAAAAAAAAAAAAAGCAATGGCTGTTGAAAATAGCAATTCCAGTCCTAATAACCACTGGGAAGCGTTTCTTGCTCAATTTTATCCTACTTTATCTACAGCAAGTTACAGTGGATCAGTATATTTGATTTGGGAGAAATGAAGTAACAGCTGCCCAAATTGAGCGTGAGCACTCCTGAATTTTGAGGGTGTTCAAATCTGGAGGGCAGGTGCTAGATTCCCTTTCTGAATATTAGCTAAATCTAGAAAGGAAAAGCCAATTTCTGCTTCCATGGTTCAGAAGTGGAAATCCTCCTACGTGCCTGGTACTGTATCTAAAGCTGCCCAAGTCCTCTAGTAGAGCTTCCCCTCTTTCAGTTTTCATTTTAAATTCTAGTGGGATCCACGTACCTCCCTTGCTAGGCTTCAGATACAGAGGTACATTGTCCATTTAGTCCACCCAGTTCCTTCTTTGGGGGCTGCAAGGTGAGGTTACACCAGTATCCCTAATCCAGTCTGGGGAAGTCTTCTGAAGGGGATCTCTGCACCAAAGCCGCCTACCCCTTGGGCTGGGCACACTTGTTCCCCATTCACAGGGCCACCCCTTTCAACTCACAGCAAGCTACAGCATGGCTCAGCTACGTCACTCCTTCCCCCTCCCTTTCCTGTTGATAGCGGCCAAGGGATTGCTGGGAAATGTAGTTCTTTCCCTGCTCCAGGGCTGGCTCTCTAGGCAGGGAGCTAGCCAAGGAACTACAGCTCCCAGGGTCCCGTGGGTTCTCAGCAGCCATGCTGGACTGCTCCATGGCTTCGCTTCTGCAGGGTTGTGAGAGGGGAAGAAGTGAGTTAAAAAAACAAACAAACAAGGATGGCCCGAATGCCGCCCCCTGCAAATGTGCTGCCCCAAGCAGCTGCTTGGTTTGCTGGTGCCTAGAGCCGGCCCTGGGTAGGAAATACAGAGCCCTACATCAAAGGGAAATTGAATTGCAGCAGGAGAGCGCGGCTGTCTCTGTCTGACCCCGAGGAGAAGTGAAACGTGCACATGATCCAGCCTGACTTCTCTTAGGGACCGGGGATGCTGTTCTCACCAGAGCTTTGATTCCCGCTTCTGCATTCCCTGATTACCCTTTTACAAACCCGGTCTTCATTTACCTTCCCCCTCGGTCCCTGCGGCCAGCAGCCATGTCTGCAGCGTGTAGCAACCTGCCTGGAACTTGGAGGGAGGACCGCAGGTTGCAGGAGGGAAGATGTCTTGTGATCAAATGCCCATTTGACAGTGAATCACTTGAATTCTGCTGCAGGCTCTGTTACGTCTACCAAGAGCTCTAGCCTTGAATTTCATGGTACTTGTTTACCCACATGAAACCATTCCCCTGGGTGGGTCATCAGCTGTTATCCAAGACTGTAGCAGACTTATCAGCCCTTGATGGGGCCTAGCCACCCCTAGAGGCAGAGTGCTGCACTCAGTGGGTGTGAGTTACCTACAGAACATTTATGTGCTGGGATGAGACTGCCTGACTCCCATAGGTCCCTTTGAGAATCCCAGACACAGCCACCAACAGTAAAAACTTCAATCAGGGCTGGGTGAAAATTTTCCATCAAAACCATTTTTCAAGGGAAAATTGGGTTTGCGACAAAAGAGAATTTTTCGCAAGAAGTCTCTGCTCGCCAGGGGAACATTTGATTTGTGGGGGGGGAGTCAAAAAACCCAAACCCCCAAAAGTGAAAAAAAATTCAATTTGGAAATGTTGCTACAGTGAGAGTTGTTCAGTAGCCTCATGTCTCCATTCTCTACTGTGGGCTGAGCTCTCTGGTGAGACTACATCTCCCATGATGCACCATGGCCAGGGATTCCAATGATGCACTGCCTTGCCACTCCAAAAGGGGAAATGCTGGTGCATCATGGCAGACGTAGGCTGATCAGGGAGTCTGTCTTATAGAGGAGATTAGGAGCATGATGCACCTGAACTACAATGCCCACGAGGCACCACCGTAGCATTTCCAAATCAAAATGTTTCTTTTTCTGCTGAAATTTTCCAGCATTCAAATTTCCATTAGGAGAAGTCGGAATTTTCTGCGGAAAAACACCCCATATTTTGACCAGCTCTGCTTCAGAAGGGAAACAGTTCTGCTTCAGCCAAAATTCACAGGTCCTAAACTCCAGAGGAAATCAAAGTACAAATGGGGCCCTTCACAGGATTGTACACACACTATGCAGTCTGCATCCAGCTGAAGCGAATGAAATGTGGAGGCATAATTCACTCTGGAAGTATGAAGTCCTGGATACCTTTGTGGGGTGGGTGCACAGACTCTGCACTTGTTAATGGACAGAATGGTGCTGTGTGTGGCTTTGAAGATGTAACCCAGCCTTTGGCTGTGTGAGGTGATTGACTTTCTGATTTTATTCTGTGGCTTGAATGGAGATTGTGACTCAGATGGTTTCCCACGATGTCTCACCCTGGCCTAAAGCTACCCTTTATTAGTAATTTGCAGCTTGCGGAGGCCGTAAGCAATTCAGGTCAAGATGGAGCACTGGATTCTAAAACCCCAGGCAGCTGCACCTCTCCATTAAGGGTCAGAGCAGTTGCAATCTGTTTCTTTTTATGATTATGTGGTTGCCCCATCTCAGAAAAGATATATTAGAATTGGAAAAGGTTCATAAAAGGGCAACAAAAATTATTAGGGGTATGGAACGGCTGCCATATGAGGAGAGATTAATAAGACTGGGACTGTTCAGCTTGGAAAAGAGATGACTAAGAGGGAATATGATAGAGATCTATAAAATCATGACTGGTGTGGAGAAAGTAAATAAGGAAGTGTTATTTACTCCTTCTCATAACACAAGAACTAGGGATCACCAAATGAAATTAATAGGCAGCAGGTTTAAAACAAAACAAAAGGAAGTATTTCTTCACACAACGTACCGTCAACCTGTGGAACTCTTTGCCAGGGGATGTTGTGAAGGCCAAGACTATAACAGGGTTCAAAAAAGAACTAGATAAATTCATGGAGGATAGGTCCATCGATGGCTATTAGCCAGGATGGGCAGGGATGGTGTCCCTACCCTCTGTTTGCCAGAAGCTGGGAATGAGCGACAGGGGCTGGATCACTTGATGATGCCCTGTTCTGTTCATTCCCTCTGGGGCACCTGGCATTGGCCATTGTTGGAAGACAGGATACTGGGCTAGATGGACATTTGGTCTGACCCAATATGGCCGTTCTTATGTTCTTATATCATGATACACAGAATCTCAGTCCAACTCAAGCATGAGGCCTTGAGTAAAGAAAACAGCTACAGACAAACAAGCAGGTTTCCCCACAACTTGAGCCCCAGCCTTGTCTGCCTTGTTTACCAGGGACCATATCCTGCCTGAAATTCTTCACAGCACATACAGACATCTAGTGGCTGAATAACATACTGTAAATACATGTAATTACAATGCACATTAGAGGTCAGACTGTCAAAAGAGCTCTGCCCCCAATGTGAACCCTATGTGCTGAGCACTTCTGAAAATCTGGCCCTGAGGCCCAGCTCCTCAGAGGAACTTAGGTGCCCAGATCCCATTGATTTCAACTCTGGAAGCAGTTGGTGAATCCTTGTAAAAGTATCAGCTTGTACGTGCAAACACTGCCAAAGCAGAGAGAGCCAGCTTGCACAGCTACCACCTCCCGCGTGTGACTGGTGTGACATACAAGGAAGACTTCAGAGTTAATATGAGGAATCATTTCCTGGAATTGTCCGCCCTCCCATCCCCCCCAATCCAGAATGATTGTCTTACAGTCATTTAAAACGAGCCTGATGGACGTAATGGGGAATATCGTGTTAGAGAGAATGCTGCCTGGGCTGGAGATATGAGCTAGGTGGATAAGCAGAAATATTTTTCCACCTCTGAGTTCTGTGTTTCAATAATTGCTCAGAAAGCTGTGGGTTGTTTTTTTTTTTTGTCTGTTTGGTTTTTGTGTCCGTACCTGCTGCCGTTAGCTATTCTGCCATCTTTCACTGCTGCACACGGCACATGTTAATTAGTCATGTTCTGTGGAGAAGAATGGGTCAATATTTTAGTTTTCTATGGCCAACTCGACACCAACAAGAGAGGTTTACGATTCCAACCGGATTTCCATCTGCCTTGGGAGGAATTCATTGATGGACTGGAGTTCTCCACTCGCCATCTGCCTCATGCGATCAAAGAGACGTTCAGCCATTAAACCTGCAAGACACTTGGGATGCTACAGCACCGGAAAATCACTGCTGGGGCTGAAATGCGGAGAGCTCCAGAGAGGGCGGGGAAGGGAGGCTCTAAGAAAGGACAGTGGGGACCAGACAGAAAGTTTCTGGTTCATCTCTTTTTGCTTCCTGGTGTCACCTAGAATCATTACCTCCCGGGTATTTAGTTCGCTCTGCAGTGAGTGAAAGCAGTAATCACAACACAGCCCGGCAAAAAGTAAGCCCTTCTTAGACACAAAGAGGCAGCTGAGGGGTTGTGAGAGCTGTAAAGGATAGGGAGAGGTGCCTGAAGAAACCAGCAAACTGCTCTTGTTCCTTGTTTGCAGCCTGCAAACCTGCCAGGAAAACTGAACACTGGGTGTGCTATGTGCCCTCTGTGTGGGCTGAGCCTTAGTCAGCGTAATGGCAGGGTGGGCTTGTCCCCAGTTACCCCAATTGGGGAAGATTAAGTTGTGGGTTCAAGTCCTGTTGTTGATGCCTGTGGGGGTTAAGATGCCTGAGTAAAAGATAGTACAAATCAGTGCCAGGCAGTACTTTTTAAGCTGGTTTTATATTGTATTTAGAAATGCATTTGTTTGTTGGATGAATATTTGCTCTCCTGTTGCATTTCCAGGGTTTGTATTTTAGTTGATGGGAGCTGTCCCTGTAAGAACACGATGTAGTGGACAGAGAACACATTTGCATTGTGTGGGAGATTTTGCCTATGCTGAGGGTGGGAGACCCATCCTATGTCAGGTCCAGAAGGATCTGCACTGAATGTAATCAACTTACCTGTCCAGAAAGCATCCTCATTCTCAGAGGTGTGACGTTAGCGGCTGGGGGACAGGACTCCTCAGGGTTTGTGTTACTCATCCGAGCTGGCAACTCTGAATTGCTCAGTGGGGGAGGTGTACCCCCAGATGGTTCTCATTATTGGCCCAGGGCCTGTATTGCTGGTGATTATTACAAGAGTACTCTTTAAAAGAGATGACTGTGTCAATGTAGCTAGTTAATCCCTATGTAAATGGGCCAGTAGACAGCACTCAGGAATATGCACCATTGTTCATAGATTTGGTGGAGCAAAAAAAGCTGTTTTTGCTATGCATTGCAAATGGGTTCCAGCGTGCTGCTCCGTTTTAATTATTATTAATTACTGTAGTAGTGCATAGGAGCCCACTCAGGATCCAGGACCCCGCTGTGCAAACACAGAACTAATGCAGCTCTAAGCGGTGATGACATGTAAAGCAGAGCGAGTTTGGCTTGCCAGTCCCAGGCAGTCTGCCGAGCTGACTGTTAAAACAAACAAACAAACAAATCTTATACATTGTTGTGGGAGGGATAGCTCAGTGGTTTGAGCATTGGCCTCCTAAAGCCAAGGTTGTGAGTTTAATCCTTGAGGGGGCCATTTAGGGAACTGGGGTAAAAATCTGTCTGGGGATTGGTCCCCCTTTGAGCAGGGGGTTGGACTAGATACCTCCTGAGGTCCCTTCCAACCCTGATATTCTATGATACCTGATTGCACTCACTCTAGGAGTCATGGGGCTAATAAGTAAATTAATGATACTTAGACATTATATAGCACTATAAGTCCATACAATGGTGGCCCGTCCAGCTTTAATGTATTACGCTGAGTGTTGGGCAACAAAGAAGAGACATGAGGAAATGATCTCTTGCACAGAAATGCAAATGTTGAGAGGGGTAAGCAGGAAAGACCAGGTGAGGAATGTAGATGTTAGAGACACGCTCAGAGTAACACCCCTAAATGAAAAAATGAGGGAGCGCAGGCTCAGACGGGCTGGTCCTGTAAAGCGCAGTGCTGACAATGACGGGAGTAGAGAGTCCAACAGAAGACAACTGAAGGAAAAACACAGAGAAGGCCGCCCCAGGAAGCAGTGATGGGATGACGCAGAGGAAGAAATGTTAGCATGTGGCATAATATGGCATTGACCAGGGCACTTTGGAGGGGGAGGCCTTGCAGAATGGACCCCATTGGACAGGATTAAGGCAAGAAGAATTGTGAATATTACCAGCCCTCCCTGATCTGCGCCATTGAGGTCACTGGGAATACTGGAGGAATAGGGTACTAGTCTGTATAAGAGCTACAAAAATAATCCAATATAATTAATGTGGACACCCCCAAATAATATACAACAAACCCTTCTTGAGACTTTACTCTCCGTGGGAGTTTTGCCTGAGCAAGTGTAACCCACAGCTGAGTGTGTTACGTGTCCCCCTCTGGGCCCGGTCTGCAGAGGACATGAGTCTGTCACAGCCCTCACTGGGGAAACTTGGCCCTCCAGCTTCTGCAGCAGCAACTTGTGCTTTTAGCTCTGGAGATCCCTGGTCATGTCGGCACAATCCAGCTCCCACTGGCTCCAGTGGGAAGATTCACACAGGATGTCAGCAGGATGTCAAGGATGTCAAGCTGCCGGATCGCTAGGTAGCCTCTGGGCCTCCTGGGATTTGTTACAGACTAGTGTTGCCAACTCTCCTGATTCCAGCTGGGGCTGGAGCTGGTCTGGCAATGACGCTGGTGAATTTGTGGGAAAACCCCTCGGATTGGCTGCTTCCCCACTGCCCCGCCTCAGGGGCAAGAGCAGCCAATCAGGGCTGCTGCAGGAGGGAGGCAGAGCTGAGCAGAAGGTGGCTCCAGCCCTTCTTGTTCCAGCCCCTCTGGTGAGCAACAGGATGCTCCTCTGCTCCCCCCGATTCCCTGCAACACCCGCCCTCAGGAGGAGCAGGGGTGAGGCTGGGGCATGCTGCTGGAGGGGTGAGAGCAACATGAAGTGTGACACATGCACATATTCGGGGTGGGCAGGGGGAGCTCAGAAATCTAAAGACGGCCCCAAAGGCGTGAGATGATCCTTTAAGAAAAAATCATGATATCTAGGCCAGTCTCCTGATTTCTGGGGGCCGACTCGTGAGCTGTGAAGGTTCGGGGCTGGCCGTACTGCGGCGACTGCCTTGTTACGAAGCATGGTCCAGCCTCGCTCGCTGATGGGCTGAGGAACGACTTGTGCTCTCACACCCCAGCCAAGCGGACTATCACCCCAATGCAACCTGGATTTGTGGCTTCCCCATTAGTAGTTTAAAGACATCAAATTAAACTCTTTCAGGTTCAAGCCTCTGGGGCAGTTACAGTTAATTTAATTTAGTGGAGGACCGTGAATGACAAAACAAGTGATAGAACGGAAGATTTCATTTGAAATAAAAGAATGAGTTAAAGCAAACGGGCATTACAATATAACCACATGCTGCATTGATACTCCCAGTCCAAGAGGAAATGGTGCATCCAGGGGTGAGAAGAATGAGTATCAAGTCCTTTCTCTAGCGGTACCTTGACGCTAGATGAGCATGTGCATCTAAAATTAGCATACGTCCCTTTTTATAATCAATTATAACATCCCTTCATTAGCATTAAGCCTACCTTTTATCATATCTGTGTTTCCGCTCCCACAATTAAATATTTTCTACTTTCTCTTTAACTATTTAATGTTAAACATCATCCTAATTAACATCTGCGTAAATATCAATCCAAAAACTGTCAATACAGAGCGTGTTCTTCCAAAGCGTTCACGTTTTTGTCTGAAACATTTGTTAAAACCAAAACATGTTTACAACATAACCCAGGGCTGCATCCCAACTTCTCTCTAACTTGCCTCTGAAATTGTCTCAATTCACTCATATTTTACTGGGCCTCATTATTATCAAGCCCAAATGTAGGGCGAAAAACCCATTCTCTACTTACATGTCAGCCCATTTCTGTTTACCGTAAGTAAGCATCATCTCTAGAGCCCTACCAAATTCACAGCCATGAAAAACGCATCATGGACCGTGAAATCTGGTCTCCTCCCGTGAAATCTGGTCTTTTGTGTGCTTTTACCCTATACTATACAGATTTCACAGGGGAGACCAGCGTTTCTCAAATTGGGGGTCCTGACCCAAAAGGGAGTTGCAGGGGGGGTCACAAGGATATTGTAGGGGGGGTTGCAGTATTGCCACCCTTCTTTCTGCGCTACCTTCAGAGCTGGGCGGCTGGAGAGTGGTGGCTGTTGGCCGGGCACCCAGTTCTGAAGTCAGCACCCCACCAGCAGCAGCACAGAAGTAAAGGTGGCAATACCGTCCCATGTCACCCTCACTTCTGCACTGCTGCCTTCAGAGCTGGGTGGCTGGAGGGTGGTGCCTGCTGACTGAGGGCCCAGCTCTGCAGGCAGCAGCGCAGAAGTGAGGGTGGCAATACCATACCATGCCATCCTTACGTCTGTGCTGCTGCTGGCGGCGGCTCTGCCTTCAGAGCTGGGCTCCCAGCCAGCAGCCGCCGCTCTCCAGCCACCCAGCTCTGAAGGCAGCGCTGCTGCTCGCAGCACTGCAGAAGTAAAGATAGCAGTATTGCAGTCCCCCCTATAATAACCTTGTGACCCCCCTCCCCCAACTCCTTTATGGCCAGAACCCCTACAATTACAACACTGTGGAGTTTCAGCTTTAAATAGCTGAAGTCATGAAATTTATGATTTTTAAAATCCTCTGACTGTGAAATTGACCAAAATGGACCGTGAATTTGGTAGGGCCCTAATCATCCCTATAGGCTACCCTGAGGAGCTGGTGATGTGGATGTGGAGAGATACTTCCTGGCTCTGGCGTGGAGAACAAGGCTGGGTCTGGGCTGTAATGGCAGGTTGAGATTTGAGAACTGCTGCAATATAGAGAAGGGGACCTGGGAGCATCTCAGGCAGGAAGGAAGGGTCCAATGGACATAGTAAGTCTGGGAGCCCACCTCCTTAGTCTCACATAGCTTGAGTCTACATTAAAGCCCACTGTGTATCTCTCTGGCAATGGGATCCTGACTTTCCCCCACTTACAGCAAGGTTTCCTTAAGACCAGCAAGAACGCTGGCCATGATCCCAGAGGTGGCAGGGCTGTCTAGATGCAAAGCAGTGGGCTAGGAGCCTGGCAGTTTGGGTTCTGGTCTTGCCTCTGACCTGTTGGGTGACTAGAAGCAAACCCGTGCCTCAGTTTCCCCACCTGTAAAACAGGCATGTTATTTATTGCCCACTGTTGTAGAGTGTTTGATGACCAATGAAAGATCCACATGGAATCTGCTTTTGCACCACTGAGGCCAGGATTGGGCCCTTCCAACACAAAGTGATATTTGTCCACTCAGAAACAGACTGAAAACACCTGCTCCCATCTCTCTCCATCTGCTCCCATTCTATGTATCAGCCTTTCTGCTAGCAGGGCATCAAACGAGTCCCCCAGTCACTGCAGCTCTCTGTCTAGGATGTTATAAGGTCACCGCCCATCACCATGGCATCAGAGCGCTTTCCACAAACACAAACCCCCCTCTGGGCCAGCCCTGCAGGTGGGAGCAGGCCCAGGGCTCATGTGGGGATGTGTTTCTAATTGTGCACAGACATCTAGAGTGGAAGGAGGCTGCTGTGTCTGAAGGGGCAACTGGGGGCAAACTCAGGCAATTATTGGTTTTGTGCCGCTAGAGGCAATATTTCTGGGCACCCCCTAGAGATCCCAGAACGTTTCACGTTCTCTTTGCACGGGTTTGATATCACTGCTGCACAGGTCACCAGCCAGTCCCCTTCCCATGCACAGTGTGTTCTTCCCCTGCTGCAGTTTCTTCGCCACTGACTATGTGTTTACTGACGTGCCAGAGGCTGGCGCCTCAGAGAGACCCTGGCAGAATCCAGAAGCTGCATTTCAACTCAAGTGACTCACCCCAAGGTGGAAGGGACCTCAGGAGGTATCTAGTCCAACCCCCTGCTCAAAGCAGGACCAATCCCCAGACAGATTTTTGCCCCAGATCCCTAAATGCCCCCTCAAGGATTAAACTCAAACCACTGAGCTATCACTATCGCTATCCCTCCCCACCCCTGAGCGATCTTGAGCCCAGCTTCTTCCTCATCTCTATCTTTCCTTGGCACGGGATGGAGTCAGGGAAGGAGGAAGTGGAGATGGCTCTGGAGTTGTTTGTATTGGGGTAGCACCGAGGAGCGCCAGTCATGGATCAGGGCCCCGTTGTGGTAAGAGCTGTGCAGACACAGAACCAGAAGATGATCCCTGCCCCAACCTAAGGCTGTGTCAACACTGCAATCTCTCACAGGTGCTGCAATCACATACCCTAAGTCTAAGAAAGGAGACAGACAGGGAGGGAGGCACAATGAAACCACGTGACCATGGTTGGCAGGGGATTGTGGAGCGGGAGGCACACACTCTAATCCACCCCTTTCACTGGCAGCTCCTGCCTTGGAGCATCTAAGTTAAATAGCACCACCTCCCTAGTAGAGCCGGGAGTTAAAAGCTTGCTGGGGGGAAAGGGGCGGTCTCGGCGGCCTCACGCCCGCTTCTCAGCACAGAGTGTGTCAAGAATAATGGCGTGGCATTTCATTAGCCTGTCACTGGCTCGGTCGCTCTAAGGCGAAGTCTCAGCAGTGCCCCTGGTCTCCATCCCTCAGCGCCTTGTCTGCAATGCATGCGAGATGATTGGGAGAGTGTCTCTGGCTGGTGCCTGGCATGTTGCAGGGTGAGCAGGGAAAGCCCCGGGCCACACAGAAGGGACTGGGGGTATGTTTAACCCTTTGGAAACTAGCTAATTCCCAGACTGATGTCACTTGTGGACTTGGTGAATTTCCTGACAGCTCTGGGAGCACCGTTCAGCGGACGAGGGAGGATCAATGAGTGACTGCTACTGCAATTGAGCAGATGCGTTCAGAGAACTATCCACAGTGACTCCAAGATCTCTCTCTTGGGTGGAAACAGCTCATTTAGAATCCATCATTTTATATGTATAGCTGGGATTATTTTTTCCAATGTGCATTACTTTGCACTGATCAACGGTGAATTTTATCTGCCATTTTGTTGCCCAGCCACCTAGTATTGTGAGATCCCTTTGTAACTCCTTGCAGTCTGCTTTGCGTTTAACAATCTTGAATAATTTGTGTATCATCTGCAAACTTTGCTACTTTATGGTCCATGCCCTTTTCCGGATTATTAATGAATATGCTGAACAGCATAGGCCCAGTATAGATCCTGGAGGGACCTTACTGTTCACCTCTCTCCATTATGAAATCTGACCATTTATTCCTACCCATTGTTTCCTGTCTTTTAACCAGCTACTGATCCATGAGAGGATCTTACCTCTTATCCCATGACTGCCTACTTTCCTTAAGAGCTGTTGGTGAGGGACCTGGTCAAAGGCTTTCTGAAAGTCCAAGTACACTCTATCCACTGGATCATCCTTGTCCACATGCTTGTTGACCCCCCTCAGAGAATTCTAACAGATTAGTGAGGCATGACTTTACAAAACCTGTGTTGACTCTTCCCCAACAAATCCTGTTCATCCATGTGCCTGATTCTTTACTATAGTTTCAACCAATCTGCCTGGAACTGAAGTTAGGCTCACCAGCCTGTAATTGCCAGGGTTGTCTCTGGAGCCTTTTCTAAAAATTGGCATCACATTAGCTACCCTCCAGTCATAGAATCATAGAATATCAGGGTTGGAAGGGATCTCAGGAGGTATCTAGTCCAACCCCCTGCTCAAAGCAGGACCAATTCCCAACTAAATCATCCCAGCCAGGGCTTTGTCAAGCCTGACCTTAAAAACCTCGAAGGAAGGAGATTCCACCACCTCCCTAGGTAACCCATTCCAGTGCTTCACCACCCTCCTAGTGAATAGTGTTTCCTAATATCCAAGCTTCCCTACTGCAACTTGAGACCATTATTCCTTGTTCAGTCATCTCATACAGAAGCCGATTGATGTGATGGGTTACATACCACAGTTAGTAGTTCTTCAGTATCATATCTGAGTCCCTTCAGAACCCTTGGGTGAACACCATCGGCTCCTGGTGACTTATAAGTGTTTAGTTTATCAATTACAGGTATTCAATTAACTTATCCTTGCAGCTATTCTGCAACAGGAGCAGTAGAACATGCCAGCCCTTGGTTCTGAGAGGCGAATTCTCTGCCCTCTGGCTGTTGGTTTCTCCATGGTGCACGTGAGATACACAGTGAGACGCTTGTCTCACCCCAGGGCTGGGCTGTTGTCACTCCTAGCTAGGGCAGGACTGGCAGGGAAGGGCACGGGAAGGAAATCCCCACTGCTGGGGGTCCAGTGAAGGGCTCTGGGGAGGTCTCAGGGTGGCTGTAATGGGTTACCGACGAGCAGTGGCTTCACCCACAGCTAAATATGAGAGCCAGTTACTGTCACATCCCAGAGAGATGAACTGGCCTCACAGGGCTGTTTGCCCCCAGTGCCAATGATTTGGGATGCTGCGGAGGAGGTGAAATCCAGCAGCCTAGAGATGATGCTGCCTGTTTAGAGGGTTTGGTGCTTGCACTTCAGCAAGGAAACGCCAAAATAATACCCAAGAGCCTTAGCGGAAGCGGGGCCAGTCCTGGCCAACATGATGTGTGGCTGCCAGAACCCAGCCCTGAGTATCTGCACTGTGTATAGTGACCAGCTCCCTCCCCCCTCATTCCAGCTGCATTCCCAGCTCACCCACTAAACAACTGGAGATAAAATACTATGCAAGATGATCTCCATGCAGTTCTGCTCTACAGAGTGGCTGCAAAAATGGCAGGGATCTGGGCTGGTCCCCAAGGAGAAGTCTCCCCCGGGCTCTTTCTGTCTCCTGCATCATAGAATCATAGAATCTCAGGGTTGGAAGGGACCTCAGGAGGTCATCTAGTCCAACCCCCTGCTCAAAGCGGGACCTAATCCCAACTAAATCATAACAGCCAGGGCTTTGTCAAGCCTGACCTTAAAAACCTCTAAGGAAGGAGATTCCACCACCTCCCTAGGTAACCCATTCCAGTGCTTCACCACCCTCCTAGTGAAAAAGTTTTTCCTAATATCCAATCTAAACCTCCCCCACTGCAACTTGAGACCATTACTCCTTGTTCTGTCATCTGGTACCACTGTGAACAGTCTAGATCCATCCTCTTTGGAACCCCCTTTCAGGTAGTTGAAAGCAGCTATCAAATCCCCCCTCATTCTTCTCTTCTGCAGACTAAACAATCCCAGTTCCCTCAGCCTCTCCTCATAACTCATGTGCTCCAGCCCCCTAATCATTTTTGTTGCCCTCCGCTGGACTCTTTCCAATTTTTCCACATCCTTCTTGTAGTGTGGGGCCCAAAACTGGACACAGTACTCCAGGTGAGGCCTCACCAATGTCGAATAGAGGGGAACGATCACGTCCCTCGATCTGCTGGCAATGCCCCTACTTATACAGCCCAAAATGCCGTTAGCCTTCTTGGCAACAAGGGCACACTGTTGACTCATATCCAGCTTCTCGTCCACCGTAACCCCTAGGTCCTTTTCTGCAGAACTGCTGCCTAGCCACTCGGTCCCTAGTCTGTAACAGTGCATGGGATTCTTCCGTCCTAAGTGCAGGACTCTGCACTTGTCCTTGTTGAACCTCATCAGGTTTCTTTTGGCCCAATCCTCTAATTTGTCTAGGTCCCTCTGTATCCTATCCCTACCCTCCAGCGTATCTACCACTCCTCCCAGTTTAGTGTCATCTGCAAATTTGCTGAGAGTGCAGTCCACGCCATCCTCCAGATCATTAATGAAGATATTGAACAAAACCGGCCCCAGGACCGACCCTTGGGGCACTCCACTTGAAACCGGCTGCCAACTAGACATGGAGCCGTTGATCACTACCCGTTGAGCCCGACGATCTAGCCAGCTTTCTATCCACCTTATAGTCCATTCATCCAGCCCATACTTCTTTAACTTGCCGGCAAGAATACTGTGGGAGACCGTATCAAAAGCTTTGCTAAAGTCAAGGAATAACACATCCACTGCTTTCCCCTCATCCACAGACCCAGTTATCTCCTCATAGAAGGCAATTAGGTTAGTCAGGCATGACTTGCCCTTGGTGAATCCATGCTGACTGTTCCTGATCACTTTCCTCTCCTCTAAGTGCTTCAGAATTGATTCCTTGAGGACCTGCTCCATGATTTTTCCAGGGACTGAGGTGAGGCTGACTGGCCTGTAGTTCCCCGGATCCTCCTTCTTCCCTTTTTTAAAGATGGGCACTACATTAGCCTTTTTCCAGTCATCCGGGACCTCCCCCGATCGCCATGAGTTTTCAAAGATAATGGCCAATGGCTCTGCAATCACATCCGCCAACTCCTTTAGCACCCTCGGATGCAGCGCATCCGGCCCCATGGACTTGTGCTCGTCCAGTTTTTCTAAATAGTCCCGAACCACTTCTTTCTCCACAGAGGGCTGGTCACCTTCTCCCCATACTGTGCTGCCCAGTGCAGCAGTCTGGGAGCTGACCTTGTTCGTGAAGACAGAGGCAAAAAAAGCATTGAGTACATTAGCTTTTTCCACATCCTCGGTCACTAGGTTGCCTCCCTCATTCAGTAAGGGGCCCACACTTTCCTTGACTTTCTTCTTGTTGCTAACATACCTGAAGAAACCCTTCTTGTTACTCTTAACATCTCTTGCTAGCTGCAACTCCAAGTGTGATTTGGCCTTCCTGATTTCACTCCTGCATGCCTGAGCAATATTTTTATACTCCTCCCTGGTCATTTGTCCAATCTTCCACTTCTTGTAAGCTTCTTTTTTGCGTTTAAGATCAGCAAGGATTTCACTGTTTAGCCAAGCTGGTCGCCTGCCATATTTACTATTCTTTCTACACATCGGGATGGTTTTTTCCTGCAACCTCAATAAGGATTCTTTAAAATACAGCCAGCTCTCCTGGACTCCTTTCCCCCTCATGTTATTCTCCCAGGGGATCCTGCCCATCAGTTCCCTGAGGGAGTCAAAGTCTGCTTTTCTGAAGTCCAGGGTCCGTATTCTGCTGCTTTCCTTTCTTCCTTGTGTCAGGATCCTGAACTCGACCATCTCATGGTCACTGCCTCCCAGGTTCCCATCCACTTTTGCTTCCCCTACTAATTCTTCCCGGTTTGTGAGCAGCAGGTCTAGAAGAGCTCTGCCCCTAGTTGGTTCCTCCAGCACTTGCACCAGGAAATTGTCCCCTACACTTTCCAAAAACTTCCTGGATTGTCTGTGCACCGCTGTATTGCTCTCCCAGCAGATATCAGGGTGATTAAAGTCTCCCATGAGAACCAGGGCCTGCGATCTAGTAACTTGTGCTAGTTGCCGGAAGAAAGCCTCGTCCACCTCATCCCCCTGGTCTGGTGGTCTATAGCAGACTCCCACCACGACATCACCCTTGTTGTTCACACTTCTAAACTTAATCCAGAGACTCTCAGGTTTTTCTGCAGTTTCATACCGGAGCTCTGAGCAGTCATACTCCTCTCTTACATACAATGCAACTCCCCCACCTTTTCTGCCCTGCCTGTCCTTCCTGAACAGTTTATATCCATCCATGACAGTACTCCAGTCATGTGAGTTATCCCACCAAGTCTCTGTTATTCCAATGACATCATAGTTCCTTGACTGTGCCAGGACTTCCAGTTCTCCCTGCTTGTTTCCCAGGCTTCTTGCATTTGTGTATAGGCACTTAAGATAACTCGCTGATTGTCCCGCTTTCTCAGTCTGAGACAGGAGTCCTCCCCTCTTGCACTCTCCTGCTCGTGCTTCCTCCCGGTATCCCATTTCCCCACTTACCTCAGGGCTTTGGTCTCCTTCCCCCGGTGAACCTAGTTTAAAGCCCTCCTCACTAGGTTAGCCAGCCTGCTTGCGAAGATGTTCTTCCCTCTCTTCGTTAGGTGGAGCCCGTCTCTGCCTAGCACTCCTCCTTCTTGGAACACCATCCCATGGTCGAAGAATCCAAAGCCTTCTCTCCGACACCACCTGCGTAGCCATTCGTTGACTTCCACAATTCGATGGTCTCTACCCAGGCCTTTTCCCTGCACAGGGAGGATGGACGAGAACACCACTTGCGCCTCAAACTCCTTTATCCTTCTTCCCAGAGCCATGTAGTCTGCAGTGATCCGCTCAAGGTCATTCTTGGCAGTATCATTGGTGCCCACATGGAGAAGCAGGAAGGGGTAGCGATCGGAGGGCTTGATGAGTCTCAGCAGTCTCTCCATCACATCGTGAATCCTAGCTCCTGGCAAGCAGCACACCTCTCGGTTTTCTCGGTCGGGGTGGCAGATAGATGACTCAGTCCCCCTGAGGAGGGAGTCCCCGACCACCACGACCCTCGATCATCACAGGAGACAGTGGTTCTGCAGGCCACATAAGGTCCTCACTGACACCTATGCTAACCCCGTTAGCCTTGGCAAATCTTAGCCTGTAGAACTGGTAGCTGCAGAATGAACCCAACCATGCAAGAGTGATCTATCTCCGTCCCTTAGAAAGGAGGCGAATAAGAGTTAACCTGAAGGAAATGTATAAAATAACAACTGGTCTAGAGAAGGCCACAGTCAATGAAACTGAAAAGTGGCAAATTCAGAATTGCACAAAGAAAAGGTCTGTTCAGACCACACGTGTCTGTGAAACTCCCTGCCACTGGATGTCATGAGGGGCCAATAATTTAGCAGGATTCTCGGAGGGATTGGGCATTTCTATGGATAGCAAGAATATCTGGAGTTATTCGAGTTAATGCTAAGAAAGGGGTATCAAACCTCGTTTAAGCCAACCTCTGATTATTGGAGACCAAGATAGACCTAAGTGGCTGGGAGGCAGATTATCCCACATCTGTCTTCAGTGTAGTTCGTACACCTTCCTCTGAGGCATCTGGTGCCGGCCACTATCACAGACAGGACACTGGACTGGATGGACTTCAGGTCTGATCCAGTCTAGCAATTCCCATGTTCCTATGAGTGGTTTTATGGTTAAGGCCTGAGGCTGGGACTCAGGAAAACCAGATTCAATTCCATCTAGTGTTATAGATGGTATGACTTTGGGTCTTATGTGCAGCTCCGTGCCTCAGTTTCGCCATCTGTAAAAGGGCGACAATGACACTTCCCTTCTTCATAGAGGTATGACAGGTCGTTAATGTTTGCAAAGTGGTCAATTACTAGGGGGGAAAAAAACGAGGAGTCCTTGTGGCACCTTAGAGACTAACAAATTTATTTAGGCGTAAGCTTTCGTGGGCTAGAACCCACTTCGTCGGATGTCTGAAGTAAAAAATACAGGAGCAGCTATAAATACATGAAAGGCTGGGGTTGCTTTACCATGTGTGAGGTCAGTCTAACGAGATAAATCAATTAACAGCAGGATACCAAGGGAGGAAAAATAACTTTTGAAGTGGTAAGAGATTTGTGTCCATTTATTCTTTTGCGTAGAGACTGCCCATTACAGATAGTTGACAAGAAGGTGTGAGTAACAGTAGGGAGAAATTAGTATTGGGGAAATACTTTGGCCAAACCGGACAGTCTCTACACAAAAGAATAAATGGACACAAATCTGACATCAGGAATCATAACATTCAAAAACCAGTAGGAGAACACTTCAATCTCTCCGGTCACTCAATAACAGACCTCAAAGTGGCAATTCTTCAACAAAAAAACTTCAAAAACAGACTCCAACGTGAAGCTGCAGAACTGGAATTAATTTGCAAACTAGATACCATCAGATTAGGCCTGAATAAAGACTGGGAGTGGTTGGGTCATCACAAAACCTAAACTTTATTTCCCCAATACACCTCTACCTCGATATAACGCTTTCCTCGGGAGCCAAAAAATCTTACCGCGTTATAGGTGAAACCGCGTTATATTGAACTTGCTTTGATCCGCTGGAGTGCGCAGCCCCGCGCCCCCAGAGCGCTGCTTTACCGCGTTATATCCAAATTCGTGTTATATCGGGTGGCGTTATATCGAGGTAGCGGTGTACTAATTTCTCCCTACTGTTACTCACACCTTCTTGTCAACTGTCTGTAATGGGCCACTCTCTTACCACTTCAAAAGTTATTTTTCATCCCTTGGTATCCTGCTGTTAATTGATTTATCTTGTTAGACTGACCTAACGCTTGGTAAAGCACCCCCATCCTTTCATGTATTTATACCTGCTCCTGTATTTTTGATACAGACTAACATGGCTACCACTGAAACCTGTCAATTACTAGAGTGATTTGAGGGGGGATGGGAACAGGACATCAAAGTAAATGGCATGTGGTGTAGTATGTTCCAGCACCAGCTCTGGCGGTATTCCCTCAGCGGCCCCCCGGGAATCAATATGACAATGCTTGCAATTGCTAATATTACATCAGCAATAACGGTGTTAACATTGCCAGTCCTATTAGCCTGCTAGCTGCTGGTGGGTTATTATAGACAGTAATCATGTCAAAGCAATGCCACACAGACTTAAATGGCAATTTAATGCAAATAATTTCAAGGGTCTAATGGGCTAAGAGCTTTAAATATGGAGACATTGTTACACATGACTACTGCTGGCCATAAAAATGTTTATGTTTTTCCATATCATGTAGCCTGGTAATTTGCTAAAAGTCAAAGAATATAATAACATAAATATTTGTAAGGGCCATTTTGCAGAAGAGCTAACGTACCATGTGTTGGAATTGTCTTGTCAAGCAGCTTTTGGGTAAGGCTCTAAAAGACTGCTGGGTTTGAAAGACTTTTTAAAGTACGGCTGGCCTTGGGAAAGTGGGTCTGTGTGTGAGCCGACACGCCAGATCGGGAAGGAAAAATAAAAGCAGCACTGACAAATCTTGTCATTTTCTCTCAAGTCTTCTACTAGTCGACGTTCTTCTCCAAGCTCCAGCTCCTGGAGTCATGTGAATATGAGACTCTCAGCTTTCATTTAAAAAAAAAGTTGCTAGACCTCCTGGTTGTGAAGAAAAGCTTGAAAACATGGCCTGGGTGCACCCTAAACCAGAAGTCAAATAAAATGAACCCCAATTTTTTATTTTTTTTTAAAAGCTCATGAGTTTTGAATGCTTGAGCTTGACAGTAATGTAACGCAACTCACTTCACATCCCTTTCCTCCAGGCTTTATTTCCAAAAACAAAACTCAAAATCAGAATAAATCATTCCAACTACTGCCTAGACCTGGTAGGAAAACAGACTTTTGACCTTTCATCTCAATTTGGGATGAAAGGTTGATGTGTTGAGTGTTTTCATGGAATGGAAACTCCAAAATATTTTAATTCAGAAACATCTACATGGCCTTAGCAAAATGGTTTGTTTTGATAATGTTGAAACGTGATAATATAAAACATAAAATATAAATATAAACTATATTCATAGAACATTAGAATTGAATTAAAAAATTAAGTCAAAACGAAATGATAAGAAACTAAGCAAATCAAGAAAATTGAAACAAAATACTCTGTTTCAGTTCAAATCACCCTGAAATTCAACATGCTCCCATGAGACATTTCAATTAATCAGCATCTTCTGATGGAAGACTGTTCCTTCAAAACTTTTTCAACCCACTCTACTACTGGGTACTACCCTCCTTCCCCGTTAACTTCCCCCCATCAGCGAGTATGTAGGAGCGTGGCCCCAAAACACAAGCCTCTACCAGTGACTTGAACGAAAAGAGTAACTGGGCTAGCAGCAAGGCTCCCATCCACTTAGCTAGGGGGTTACTGCATCAGAAACTGGGATAAGTTACACTGAATTCCTTCCCCTGACACATCCTCACAAGGAATAAAAGTTGTTTAGGCCAGATTCTGCCCTTGGTTCCACCCACATGACACACACACACACTCCGTTGCCTTCAGCGTGTTTGCAAGAGGTGTCACTGATTGCAGCTTAGCCAACAATTCAGCTGGTGACGCAGGAGAAGGACGAGACTTCAGACTTGCTCTGCCATACCTGTGCTGGCTCTGCAGAGCTAACGGGAGTACAGGAAAGTCAAACCTCAGGTGTGACACTAAAGGCAGCGGAATTGGTACACAAAGGGAGCAGAGCTGCTGTGTAGAAAGGAGCAACTTTGCACATACACTTCTCAGAGCAGAACGGCACCTTCATATTTCATACAAAGATCATTAAGGAGCTGGCAAACTTCTCCCTTGTAAATCCCAGTGTGAAATATGCTGCTTGAGTTTGGGACATCTCGGATTTATCGTTAGCAAATAAATTAGAAACTGATGAAAGGGAAGCAAAGAGATTTGTTACAATGATGTGGGCCAGGATTGAATCCATTACTCACACCAGGATGGCTTTGAACTTGCTTCCCTTGAACTTCCTCACTTATAAGAGCTGAGATAAGCATCTCCTTTGTCTCCATCATAATTAAATGGGCATTGATTAAAATAAGCCTGCGTGTGAACCGTCACAGATTTCCAAGTGACTGGAGCACAGTAAAATAATGGTGTTGTAAATGTCAGACAGATTCGGGCGGAGGGGGTTTGTGGAGGAGGGGGGTCCCCCAGAGAATAATTTATCACCCAAGACTGAACTAATTATATCTCCTCTCAGACTCTGTGAAATGTTTGTTTATTCTCTCCTAATTCCAAGCAATCCGTTATTACAATGATCCCACATTTACAAGGCACTTTGCAGCCAAGTGGATCCAAAAGCATATCGCCAATGTTGCTAACCGAAAAGCAGAACAAGCACCACCAGCAGGAAGCTGAACCCAGACTAATTCAGATCAGAAATTAGGGACAGATGTTTAACAGTGGGGATGATTAACCATTGGACCAAACCGCCAAGGGAAGTGGTGAATTTTTCTCTTGGTGTCTCCAAATCCAGACTGGATGCTTTTCTGGAAGATGCTTTAGCTAGGATGACCAGACAGCAAGTTTGAAAAATCAGGATGGGGTTGGGGGTAATAGGAGCCTATATATGAAAAAGCCCCCAAAATTGGGACTGTCCCTATAAAATCAGGACATCTGGTCACTCTAGCTTTAGCCAGGCACATGTTATCGGGATTAATACCTATGTAACTGGGTGAAATGTAATGGCTGATATACAGGAGATCAGACTAGATAATCTATTGGTCCCTTCTGGCCTTAAACTATTTATCTATGAAGACCAGGGCACCAGCAAGCCTCGATGGGCCAAATTTCCAAACATTCAGTGCCAAGAGTCAGGACCTGATTTTTAGAAGGGCTCAGCTCCTCCAGGTTTTCAAAGATACTCGTACCCTATGTGCACCCGACGTGCTGAGCTCTTTGGGCCCAGGAAGCATTATCCCAAATGGCAGGGGATAGATCCATTTAGCATGTCTGACCTTCTCAGCAGAATTGCACCCACCACCGAGCTCCTTCACAGCCCATTTACTCCGGCTTCCTCTAGACTCAGGATGTATCTGCACTACAAACTTTTGCCACCGCAGTTAGTATATCACTTCTGCAGGTGCATACTTGTCTCCTTGCGTCGGCACTGAGCATACTCACCAGGAGTGCGTGTGGCGATGCACAGCGTGGTGCACCGTGGGTAGGTAGCCCAGTGTGCAACTCACCACCCTGCAGGGCACTGTCTTTTGGGAATTTTGAGCAATGCATGGTGAGGCAGAAATAAGTCACATGGGGTGACTGGCTCTGTGGGTCAAGTTCCCATCATGCAACTTTTCCCACCCCATAATGCCATCTCTATCCATAAATTTTTGCCCCTATTTTGAAAATCCCATGAAGCCACATGGGACTTGTCATTGTCCACCATCTCTGAGAGAAGCATGGAGCCTGCACAGCTCTGCACTGTTTCCATGAATGTTGCAAGCAAAGGACGCACGATCCTCCGGCATTTGCAGAACTGCAAGTAGAGCAGCGGGGAGCACGACAACTTCCTGGAGGACAGGTCGCTGTGGGACACAGCGAGAACCAGTTCAAGATTGTCGGTGGTGTTCACGCAGCAGCTGCACTGGGTGGAGCACCACTTCTGGGCCCAAGAAGCAAGCACTGATTGGTGGGATCGCATCGTAGTGCGGGCTTGGAATGACGAGCAGTGGCTGCAGAACGGTTGGATGTTCCAGGCCACATTCCTGGATCTGTGTGTGGAAATTGCCCCAGCTCTCCAGTGCAGGGACACCAGAATAAGCGCTGCACTGACACTGGAGAAGCAAGTGGCGATTGCACTGTGGAAACTTGCAACACCAGATTGCTGCTGGCCAGTGCAAAATCATTTGGGAGTTGGAAAATGCACTGGGAGTGCCATTGTCATGCAAGTGTGCAGGGCCATTAATTGTCTCTTGCTACACAGGACTGTGACTCTCAGCAATGTGCAGGACATAACAGATGGATTTTTCAGCAATGGGGTTCCCAAACTGCAATGGAGGGACAGACAGCACGCATATCCCTATTTTGGTACCAGACCACCTTGCCACAGAGTACATCAACAGAAAGGGCTATCCTTCCACAGTTATGCAAGCGCTAGTGGATCACCTTCTCTGACATCAGTGTGGGCTCGTCGGGAAGGTGCATGACACTAACATCTTTAAGAACACAGGACTGCTCAGAAAGCTACAAACAGGCACTTTCTTTGATAGCTCAGTGGTTTGAGGCATTGGCCTGCTAAACCCAGGGTTGTGAGTTCAAGCCTTGAGGGGGCCATTTAGGGAACTGGGGTAAAAATCTGTCTGGGGATTGGTCCTGCTTTGAGCAGGGGGTTGGACTAAATGACCTCCTGAGGTCCCTTCCCACCCTAATATTCTATAATTACCATTGGCAATATTGAAATGCCAATAGTGATCCTGGGGGACCTAGCCTATGCCTTGCTCCCATGACTCACGAAGCCATACACCAGCCTCCTTGACAGCACCAAGGAATGATTCAACTACCAGCATGACAGCTGAATGTGCCTTTGGGAGACTGATGGAGCGCTGGCGTTGTTTACCCACCAGATCGGACCTCAGTGAGAAAAATGTCCCAAGGGTTATAGCTGCCTACTCTGCCTGCATAATTGCTGTGAAGCAAAGAGGGAAAAGTTGCTGCTGGAGTGGAGGGGCTGTCTGCTGAGTTTGAACAGCCAGACACAAGGGCTATTGGAAGAGCTCAATGAGGCTTTGAAAGAGCACTTTAATAGCAAGCCGCAGTAATGCGTTGTAGTGTACTGCGCTCTGCTGTTTGGCGGCCTGTTAGGAATTGTGTGGTGCTTGGTGCACATCTATGACTATAACACTGTGTCACTGATCCTGTGAGTTGTGTCAGACTGTACAATAGCAGCTAAATGGGTGCTTTCACTACCACCAGGCATTGTGCAGCATACACTGGAAACCAATAAAGATGAATTATTTTCCAAACAATAGAGTTTTATTGAGTAACAAAAACACTTCAGAACAAAATTCTATGCAAGTGAAAAGCAAATATATCAAAACTTTAAAACATTTATTGGACACCTCTTAAAGAAGAGGAAGGAACATTCGTGTCCATTTTAGCTACACATACATTAACTGTGGCTCTCACCGGTCTGTATATGTGAAGCTGTGGTTGTCTTTAATGTCCCCAGTGTGGACTGGTAGGGGTAGGGTTACGGCCCCTGAGGCCAAGTGGCATGTTGAAGGATGGTGTAGGGAGTGCTGTACTGGAGTTCTCTATGGACTGCAAAGGGAGATGAGCCTGGGATTGTTGAAACTGTAGGTCCAGAAGAGTCTGCAGCATCTTGCGTTTGCTGCCAGAGTAGCCCCATAATGTCCTGGTGCATCTCCCTGGTCTTTCTCCTGTCCACTCTTTCCCTCTCCATACAGTCTGCACTATTCATCCTCCAGGCCCTGTGCTCACTGTCTGATGCAGCACTGGCTTGCAGGATCTCGCTGAACATGGGATCCCAAACCCTCTTCTTTCTCCTCCTTGCATGGCTCAGGTGTGCTGCAGGTATGGAGGGGGAGACCCTCAAGGCTGCAATGTCAGCAGCTTCAGATAAAACACAGAGGTCCCCATAGGCGCCGACTCCGTGGGTGCTCCAAAAATTAGTGGGTGCTCTGCACCCACCAGCAGCCAAGCTCCCCTCACCCCGTGCCCCACCTCCTCCTCCTCCACCTCCCCTGCTCCGGGAGGGAGGGGGCAGAGCAGAAATGTGGCACACTCCGGGGAGGAGGCGGAGAAGAGGCGGGCTTGGGGCAGGGATTTGGGGAAGGAGTTGGAATAGGGGCAGGGAGGGGGCCGAGTTGGGGTGGGGACTTTGGGGAAGGGGTTGGAATGGGGGCAGAGAAGAGGCTGGGCAGGGCTGGGGCCTCATGGAAGGGATGGAGTGGGGGCGGGGCCAGGGGCAGAGTGGGAGTCGAGCACCCATGGGAAAGAGGGGAAGTCGGCGCCTATGGAGGTACCATTGTCAGTACAGTCACAACGGAAAGTGAAAGTTAACATTCGGAACTCCCGTCCCTTGCTCCCCTAAAGCTTTAAGCCAGACATGCTGATTGACACCTCTGCTTCGGAGCGCTTAAGAACATAAGAACGGCCATACTGGGTCAGACCAAAGGTCCATCCAGCCCAGTATCCCGTCTACCAACAGTGACCAATGCCAGGTGCCCCAGAGGGAGTGAACCTAACAAGTGATCTCTCTCCTGCCATCCATCTCCACCCTCTGACAAACAGAGGATAGGGACACCATTCCTTACTCATCCTGGCTAATAGCCATTAATGGACTTAACCTCCATGAATTTATCTACTTCTCTTTTAAACTCTGTTATAATCCTAGCCTTCACAACCTCCTCAGGCAAGGAGTTCCACAGGTGGACTGTGCGCTGTGTGAAGAAGAACTTCCTTTTATTTGTTTTAAACCTGCTGCCCATTCATTTCATTTGGTGGCCCTTAGTTCTTATATTATGGGAACAAGTAAATAACTTTTCCTTATTCACTTTCTCCACACCACTCATGATTTTATATACCTCTATCATATCCCCCCTTAGTCTCCTCTTTTCCAAGCTGAAAAGTCCTAGCCTCTTTAATCTCTCCTCATATGGGACCCGTTCCAAACCCCTAATCATTTTCGTTGCCCTTTTCTGAACTTTTTCTAATGCCAGTATATCTTTTTTGAGATGAGGAGACCACAGCTGTATGCAGAATTCAAGATGTGGGCGTACCATCGATTTATATAAGGGCAATAAGATATTCTCCGTCTTATTCTCTATCCCTTTTTTAATGATTCCTAACATCCTGTTTGCTTTTTTGACCGCCTCTGCACACTGCGTGGGCATGTTCAGAGAACTATCCACGATGACTCCAAGATCTTTTTCCTGATTTATTGTAGCTAAATTAGCCCCCATCATATTGTATGTATAGTTGGGGTTATTTTTCCCAATGTGCATTACTTTACATTTATCCACATTAAATTTCATTTGCCATTTTGTTGCCCAATCACTTAGTTTTGTGAAATCTTTTTGAAGTTCTTCACAGTCTGCTTTGGTCCTAACTATCTTGAGCAGTTTAGTATCATCTGCAAACTTTGCCACCTCACTGTTTACCCCTTTCTCCAGATCATTTGTGCACGGCCCCTCTCACAGCACCAGCCATGGTGAGTGTGGCCCTCCAGGGTCGAGGGAAATAAGGAGGGAATTGCTCAGCTGCATGAAACTACGGGTATAGGACAGTGGCACTGAACACTGGCCCTGTTTCCCACAGGCGGTGGGGATTTTAGCTGATATCTCACTGCTGAGGGTAACAAAGGGCACAGAGAATCCAGCTGCTGCTGGCATCCTGAAGCCATCCGGGCCCTTATCCTGCTAGTCTGTGTACTGCAATGGTGCCTGATGAAGTTATGACTGAGTGGCGTGGGAAAGTGCCCTACCGCGGAGGAAGAAATAAGGCTGCCATCCCTCGAAACCTTCGGAGAGGATTGCAGGGTACCTCCACGGACGTTTCATCGAGATCTTCCAAGAGGATTCAAGGGACATCCCTGTGTCCATAAACAAACTGCTCCACATGGCCTCCCGACCCCTGCCTAACTCTACAGGAGAATGAAAAGGAGACAATGACACTACTTCTCTTGGTTGTCCCACTATCTCGTCTAGCACAAGTAAAGTCGATAGCTGTGTCCTGCTACGCTGCGGCGCCATCACTGTGATGGGAAATACATTTACACACTTACCCAAGGTTCCTTCCCTGCATCCGGCTCACCTGTGCTCACCTGGGACTGACTGGGCTGCGGTGGAGTCTCAAACAGGTCCTGGCTCGCGGCATAGCTGGACCCCCAGTGGTATGTTCCTCCATCCTCCTCCTCTTCCTCTTCTTCCTCACTGTTCACAGCAGGGGCCTGTGACTTGGCCTCCTCAGAGGTATCCATGGTGACGTGCGGGAGTGTGGGGGGCGTCTCCACCAAGTATGGCAGGCAACTCTTTGCAAAAGCAGCAGCTCTGCGGCTCAGCACCAGCTTGACTGTTGGCCTCCTTGTGGTAAGCCTGCCGCAGTTCCTTCGCTTTCACGCACACTGCTGCTGATCCCGGCCGTACCCCTTCTCCTGCATCCCCCCTGCAATCTGCTCGGAGATGGCCACATTTCTATGGCTGGTCCGTAGCTGGGCCTGCACAGCCTCTTCTCCCCACAGAACCCAGGAGATCCAATGTCTCCTGTCTACCCCAGGCCAGAGCGCATGTGGAACATGTAGCCGGGCAGTTGCACACAACCATGGAGAGCTGCTTGGTGTGCTCCCCAAATCAGGAAAAGGCATTTCAAAAATTCACTCAAGCCAAGCGTCAAACCAGAGTCACGGCCGGGAATCGGAACCCAGAATCAGAACTGGAGTCAGGGAAGGGGGAGCAGAGCTGGGGGTGGGGTTGGAGCAAAGGTCTGTCTCAGCAGTAGGTCAGGGATCTAACTCCCTCCCTGCTTAAACAGTGCGCCTGCTCCAATCCGAGATCATGGGGGGTGCTGCCTATCCGGTCTGCCATGGGTGGCACTTCCCTGGTGCCTTGTCAGCCAGGGCTCAGAGCGCATTGATCACAATTCTGCCATGGCTACTAGCTAGCAGGGTGGACAGGTCAGATGTGGGTTTTAGGCCATACAGGGAATGCTGGCAGCAGCGAAGCAGCCTCCCCTCCACAGCTCGGCCAGTGCCCCCCATCTTGTAAATTGCCTGCTAACACCTCATCTCGAAGCTCCTCACAGCTCTGCCAATGCACCAGTCCTGACCCGCAGCATCCCTTGTCTATGCCCGTCCTGCTTCCCAGCTCAGCCAGTGCACCCAGGGCTGAATGCGCAGAAGGATTTAACTGTTGTGGTTCTGAACCTCTTTGGTGCCTGGAAAAATCCCCGCGATTCACAAAGCCCAAGCTAGGCAGGCGCCTGGGCTCCGGTACAACGAATGGGGAGAGGTAAGCGAGCAGAGCAAGCTAGGCGGGGAGCCCCCTAAGCTTGGGGGAGAAGCTGACTAGCAGGGGTTTACTAAGCCCCACCCCTGTCTCAGAGGCAAGTGCCTACGCCCAGCTGCAGCGGGGCGCCTAGCGCTGCTTGTAGTTCTCAGCTGGGAGCCCTCGGCTGAGTTTGGGTGCCTGTGCCGGGTCAGCGAGAAGGGCTCTCTCCTGACTTGTCGCCTCAGTGTCGTTTGGGCCAGAGGGAAGGAGCGAGAGCGAGAACATGCACTAGTCTGAGGATGGCTCCCTAGCCTAGTGGTTAGAGCACTCGCCCGGGCTCTGACCGACCCTGGAGCCAGTCCCCCCCCCCAGTGATTCTCTCGTTATTTAGCCAGAGTGCTACAGCTTCCAGAGCAGGGACTGAGGGGCTCCCTGTCCCACAGCCGCATTGCTAGAGCTCACCTGAGAGGCTGCAGAGCCCTGTTTGAATCCCTTCTGCCCCCTTCGCTGGAGGGGAGACTCGACCTGGGGTCTCCCCCGCCCAGGTGAGGCCCCTCACAACTGGGCTAAAACCCTGTTTTGTGTAAGCTCACTGATGGGGGCCCGATCCGGAAGGCAGCCTCTGGATTGTGAATGGCTCTGGTGGGGAGACAGGCACCCAGACACCCATGGCAGGGGCAGCAGGGAACACGCTCAGAGGCAGAAACATAAGGCAGGGAGGGAACTTTTACTACAGAAACGTGGGCACCGAGGGAGTTTAGGCGCCTGCGGGGCCCAGCTGGGGGGGGGGGGGGGGGTTGTGCGCCGCAGTAGCCCCCAGACTGGGACTCAGGTACCTAAACCAGGATTTAGGGACCTAACTCCTTCTGGGCATTCAGCCCCTAGCTCCCACCCTATCAACCTTGGCTCCACCAGCAGGAAGCCACCCTGCGGCAGTCTGAGGCCGGCATCGCCGACTCCCCCAGAGGATCCGCAGTGCAATTTGGCACATGCTGAACCTTGACGATCTTGACCCAATTTAGTGAGCCCGACAGGAGCCCTGCCCGGGCTACCTGAATCTGCTGGAGAATGGGGGGAGGGGATGTCAGTTAGTGTCCAGACACCCCAAGGGGAAAACAGGAACCTGGAACCCCAAAGAATAAACAGTTGAATCAACCGAGGTGTACAACATTGTAGTGCTACAAAGACATGTCGAGTGAGGTCTTTTATGAAAGCTTGTAATGTTCTGATCTTCATCATTATTGGGAGCCGTGGCTCTAGTGTGGTGAGGAATCTCGCTATCCGAATCGATAGAAAACTGTCAAATGTAACAATGGCGCAACTCCAGCATCACCTCACAAAAGGGCAGTGAGCGATCAGATAGGGAAGGGCACCTCCCAAGCCAGGAAACTAGATTCAAGTACGCCCCCCAATGCCCAGCCCAAGAAAGGACAATGGTGGATTATTAAAATTAATGGAAAGACATTGAGACATCCCAGCTCTTGAATTAAGAGCAGCAGTTCTCAAACTGTGGGTCATGACCCCAAAGTAGGTCATGACCCCATTTTAATGGGGTCGCCAGGGCTGGCTTAGACTTGCTGGGGCTCAGGGCTGAAGCTCGAGCCCCACAGCCCTGGGTGGCGGGGCTCAGGTTACAGGCCCCCTGGCTGGGGCTGAAGCCCTTGGGCTCAGGCTTTGCCACCCTCCCCCACCCCCCCGGGGCAGTGGGACTCGGGCGGACTCAGGCTTTGGTCCCCTCTCCTGGGGTCGTGTAGTAATTTTTGTTGTCAGAAGGGGGTCACAGTGCAGTGACGTTTGAGACCCCCTGATTAAGAGGACTAAGAGAAAAAATAAAGAGAGAAAAAAAGCAGGCTGGTGTCTCAGATTTTGGCATCTAGAAACTGAGAGATGGCCATGGGTGCTGGCCGTGAAATGCTGGATTCTCTGTGTGACTAAGGGGGCACGCTGGAAAACTGCTCAAAGGCCATAGGTAACGTCTACTACAGAAGGGACTTTATCTAATATGGAAGTATAAAACCTGAGGTTGCGTCTTTATATTTCTTTTCTGTGTAACTCGTATGTCTTTGCTCTCCCCCCCGCATTTCATCTTTGAATCTGGGATTTTTCTATCAAATAAACCTTTTGTTTAGTTTTACCCCAAGCAGGTCTCTGGTGTGCAGACGGTGTGGAGCATGTGCACCAAAGGAAGCTGGTGTCTGGGGGGGCTGGTTTCACACCTTCAGGGGTGGATGAACCAAAGGGGAAAAGTCCGGGTGTCTGGTAGGTGAGAACTTGGGAAGGATGGATTTGGGGAGACTGGAAGGCCTGGAAGGGCAAGGAGAGTAAAAGAGGTGGGGTGGGTTAGGAGACCAGAGACAGAGATTTCCGCCTAGAAGAGCTTCAGATTTTCTCTCCCTGCAAGATGTATTGCCTCTCGTCTCTGTAATGCAAGAGGAGAATGAGCATTGGTGAATCTGCCTGCGGGGCTAATTTACCTCTTGGAAATCTATTTTGTATTACAGTAAATCCAAACTGGCCTCCAAAGCACACCTTTCATTGGTTTGATTTCTCGGAGGTGATTTATTCCGGACACAAGCACAGCCTGCGAGGCTAGAAATAGGATTTTCAAAGCGTGTTACGCTCTTTAACATTTATTTTCCCCATAGAAATAATTTGAGTTCTAGCTAACGGTTTTTGCAGCAGGCAAGTAACTCTGTGACCTTCCTACTCAGGGGACACGGCATGTTACTGATTTATCCATCCCACAAAGTGTATTTGACATAAGTTCTTTGGGACAGGGACTGTCCTTTTGTTCTGTGTTTGTACAGCTCCTAGCAGGATGGGGTCCTGGCCCCTGCTAGGTGCTACCGTAATGCATCTAATAAATAATAATAATGGTGGGTAATGGGGGTTAGAGTTAACATCCATTTGTATGTGCCAGAAGCTACGAATGAGTGACAGGGGATGGATCACTTGATGATTCCCTGTTCTGTTCATTCCCTCTGAAGCACTTGGCATTGGCCACTCTCAGAAGACAGGATACTGGGCTAGATGGACCATTGGTCTGACCAGTATGGCCGTTCTGATGTTCTTACGTGTGTGTGTCTGTCTATGTGTCTGTATGCAAACATCTAGGGTTCATTTATATGAACCTGAACTGCATGGGCTTTAAAATGCACCAGGGCCCAGATGTTGTGGTAAGGGGAGCTAGAGAGACTGATAAAATACGTAGGCAATCAAGTATAATGCCCACAGAATTAGCCAAGACAAACTCATCCTGATTTTTGCTATTTCTAAGTCCCTTCCTGTGGCACTTCTTCCCCAGTCAGCACATGTTCTCCCGATGTATTGTTGCATGGCAGGGTTATGCCAGGGCAGGGCTTGGAAGTGATTCAGGGCTGGGTGAGAGGAATGCTGTCGCTCAACGTGTGCCACCCACAGAAGCAAAGAGAATAAATTATGCAGACTCTTCTAAGCATCGGAAAAAACCACGATTCAAGTCTATTTGAATCTTATTACGTATGGAGTGTTTTGTCTCCAGCACAAATAGATATGAATCTCGCCCAAGAATATCCTAACAATGCAATCTGCAAAATGAATTCACGTTCCAAAGGGCTAATGTGTAGCAACCCAATAACAGGCTAACTTTATCACTCAGCAACGATGGCAGATTCCATTAGCATTCCAGATGACTAATCCGCTGGTGTCCGCCTGTGGTGGAAGTAGTGGTGCATCTCAAAAAAGGATTTGGAAGCTAATGTGTGAGTGTTAGTAATTTGGCCAATGCAGTTATTGTACATCACACTTGAAAAGCAATTTCCATCAATTGCACTGCAATCCGATCTACGGCTGTGTTTAGTTAGCATTAATCTTCCAATCATCGAGCCTCGCTTCACCAAAGGATCTCCTGGTGCTTCGCAGACTGCAAATGTTTTGCTACGAGTTAAAAAAGTGCCTTTAAGATTCCCAACAGGTGTGTTGGGCGGGGTGTGTGGAATCTTGTGGGTCTTGTTTTAAAATGGAATTATTCATTATCTTAATGCAGTTTGCGCCCTATCAGCCTGAGAAATCTAAGATGTTGACTCCTAGGCCTAAGGGTTGACATCACAAGAAGCTAATGATCAGCAAACATTCCCTTCAGACCCCCAGAAAAGATGCTCCCAGGAATAAAATAATCTAATCCTCCTTTAATGTATAAATTCGTATATGTACCGACTCTCTGCCCATACAAACTGATTCTGCTCAGTTCTTCTGCCTCCACTGGGAATTTACTCTACTTACCATTCTCTCCATAAAATGAGGTCTCCTTGCATTCTTTTTACTTATGCTCCTGCTTAATTTAATCTTGTGTTCCCCAGTGCAGGCCTGCCTAACAACCTCACAAATCCATTTTATAATTTCAGTCGTCTTCGCAACCACTTAATTTGCCCTTGCAACCACTTAACTGTCTCTCAAGACTACATAATCCCCGTTATTCAGTCCCACCTCATAACAGATTGTGATTTTGTGCAGCCACTGGAGGAAATGGAGGAGGACTCCAGCAGGCAGTGCCGGCGCAACCCATTAGGCGACCTAGGCGGTCGCCTAGGACGCAGCTATTTTGGGGGCGCCGGTGCTGCGGCCGCCCGTAGAAATTTGGGGGCAGGACCTTCTGCCGCCTAGGGCGCCGGCAAAGCTGGCGCCGCTACTGCCAGCAGGTGTTTCTACACGGCCTTACTCCTGGAGCATCTGAACTCAGTGGGGTGCTGCTTCTGGGCTCAGCTGACCTGCCCTGAGTGTTAGGACAGGACAGCAAGGCTGACCCGGTGTGACGCTGTTTGGAATATGTGGGACACTTTATGAGATTGTTGATACCAATATTATAAAACTGCAGGGAATCTGACCAGATATGCCATGTAAGGTATCTGTGAAAATGTTATAATTTGCCAAGTATGATAACCATGTTTGTATCATCTTTGTATTGTGAGTTATAGATATGTAGGGAATATCTGTATTTCTAAACTCATGCTGTGGTTCTGGGTGACACCCCCAGACAGATTGGCATCAGCACTGCCGATCCTGTTTGATGGCCCATCACGGGTCATCAGCCCGACAGTGAACCCCTTGAAAGGAACTGGGGGATACACCTTAGGAGTCAGCAAGGCACGGAGGGGCAGGCTGGTGGACAGAGAACTCTAAGGCTTTTCCATGCCATGTGCTGTGCAGCTTGTGTTTGGGACAAAGGAAGTACCAGCCACATGGCAAAAGGAATATAAAGGGCAGCTGCATCTTCTCCATTTTGTCTCCATTTCTGCTTCTTATCTCTGGAGTGACTTTTCTACAAACTGAAGCTCTGAACAAAGGACTGAATGACCCATCCAAGCTGTGGATCTGTTCCAGTGGGACTTTCAAGCCAACAAACTCACCAATACTGCTCAGAACCTGATATATGGACTTTGAAGTCTCTGTTTGTATGTGATTGTTTTACCATTTAACAACTCTCTTCTTGTTCTTTCTTTTTTCCTTATAACAAACCTTTCGTTTCAGACACTAAAGGACTGGCTGGCAGCGTGGTATTTTGGGGAAGATCCAAACTAATATTGGCCTGGTGGCGTGGCTGACCCTTTGGGGTCAGAAGAACATTTTGTATAGTGAGCAGAGGTTTTAAATGACTTCTCACTGTACTGGACCTAGGTGCTGATTAAGAGCCAGAGAACTGGAATGCAGTAAAGGGGGCTGGGTGATATCTTTTTTTTTTTTTGACTTCTTGATAACTAGTGTGGGGAATCAGAAGCACAGATTGTGACTGGTTGGGGAGTTCACTTCAGTGTTACTCACCAGTCTTGGGAGTATCTTCTCCCCCTTTTTCAGCCTGCTCTGACCTTGGCACGGGGTGCAGAACTGCCCCCCACCTTCCTGGAAATGTGTGCTGAGTTCATTGCGACCCTGCAGCACCATATCACCACTAGGAGGGTCCCTCGAAGCACATGGTGATCACCATCCAGGCCCTGGCTGTCCCTGTTGCTGGTGTGGGGAAGTCCACAGATGGGGGCACTGCACTGGTATCAGGGACAGGGTAAGGAAGGAGGGGAAATGACAACTGAGTGTAGCTACTAGGGTACTGCCTGTTGTGCTTGCAAAACTAATGCAGCGCCAGACCCTTCCTGTGTTTAACCAGAGCCACCTGTTCAAAAAGCGAAATGCCCCCTGACATGCTCTGGCTACTCAAAATGGGGCATAAGTGCTCTGGCCACAGACACCTCATGATTTCTGCCTCGCTACAGCAATAAACATGCTGCCATGGGATGATGTGGCTGTTTAACCCTTATTTTCCTCTGCCACTTGTGCCTTGCCGCCCAGGGAGGGACAGAGAGAAAAGGAAAACTGGGATTGTTTGACCACCACCATGGGGGCGCTGCACTAGGTATCAGGTACAGAAGTGTTTAGGAGAGCAAGTCCCCCTCTCACTCCAGGGAGAAGGAAGCAGGATAGAAATGGATGGCTTCTCTGGCACATCTGCAGTTTGGTCGCCCTAACAGCTGTACGTAGAGCGTGCGGTGCGAAAGGTGTTGGTACTGTCCTTCGTGGTGGCGTGGCTCTGCGGCAGCTCCGTGGCTTTGCTCTGGCACTGGAGCCCACCTCTGTTATAGCCACGTTCTAATATTTGTTCTTGGTGCTGTCAGTGCATCTTAGCCTTCCAACGGCTACTGGAGGGATGGAACTGGGCGTGCTCCTCTCCGCAGAGGGCAAGAAGTCCAGGACCTCTGCACAGGACCACACAGAAGCACGAGACATATTGACCATGATGGCTTCAGATTCCATGTGCTTGCAACGCAAGCAGGTCACAAATCCCCTTGGGCATGTGTGAACGGAGGTAGCAGGAGGTCTGTCCACATGACCCCAGAGCAGTAAAGTGCAGGGAGATCACAGACAGGTCTCTTAAGTTGTGAACTGATGCAGCATGGGATAGCAGTGGGAGGACTAAATGAACCAGTGTTGTCATGTTGGACTGGCCAAGCACCCACATTGCCACTAAACTGATTTAACGCCCACTGAGATGAAGCGAAGTCCATGTAAAGGGGTTTGATTAAGGTTGCAGATTAAAAGTAAAAAATTACTCAAGATAGTTAAGTCCAAAACTGACTGCAAAGATTTACAAAGGGATCTCACTAAACTGGGTGAGGGTTAAGGTTAGGGTTAGGTGGGGAGAAAGTGAATAGGGAAGTGTTATTTAACCCTTGACATAACAAGAACCAGGAGTCACCCAATAAATTGAATAGGCAGCAGGTTTAAAACAAACATAAGGAAGAACTTTGTCAAACAATGCACAGTTAACCTGTGGAACTCATTGCCACGGGATGTTGTCAGAAGACAGGATACTGGGATAAATGGACCCTGGGTGTGACCCAGTGTGGCCGTTCTTATGCACTGTGATTGACATAGAGCGAGGCAGCAATATAAGACAAGCTGCATGGACACAAGGCAGCTTCTGCCAGAATAAGGAAAGTTTTACTAGTGCAACTGTCTTGTCTAGACAAGGCCTTAGACACCCAATTCCCCATGACTTTCAGTCAGAGGCTGGTTCCAAACTACCTTAGGCTTCTTTGAAAATCACAGCCCAGATTCTTCCCTTCTGCCATTATAATTAATGCAGCGCAATGCCCTGCGTGGGTGCTGTTTCTACTCAAGTGCTCCACGTCTCACTTCAACACATTCCGTTTCATTTTTCACCTCTGATCCCCATTTGCCTTATCCAGCAAGATGATCCAGCACCTCCCTCGCCCGCTACCTCAGCATGGCTCGACACAGAACGGGCTTGTGAAAACGTAGCGTGAGTTCCACCCTTTTGCATTGGCTCTGGACTTGTATCCCCTTGTGGAACCTTCAGGGGATTTCAAACAAACCCATCAAAATCCTTAAGCCGCCAGGCGAACTACACAGGGGTCACTACCTCCAGCAACACAACACCGCCGCGGCGGAAGCACTGGCCTTCACCCGTCTGGGAAAAGGGGATATAATCACTCCAGGCACAAGGGTGTTAACAGATGCATGGCCACTGCAGTGACCAAAGCCCTGCAGCTGCACAAGCAAACCCCAGGCCCAGCTCTGTGGGGCAGGGGATGAGCCTCCAATCCCCACGCCACTCGCCCTGTCTGCCTGCAAGACGCTGTGCTCAGCCGCATGCCAGTTCTTCCCCACTGCCAACCTCAGCTGCTGAGGAGCCCAACTCCCCTCGGCTGGTTCCTCCTAACCAGGATGAGAGGGTGGAAGCCCAGTGCAGGGCCCCACTGGAGGGGATTTCCCAGCAGCAGGGAAAGTCAAAATGACTCACCCCAGGAAAAAGACCTGACTCATTTCCCAGCAGCCAGAATCCCACCCTCCTCCTGGCCCACCACCCACCACCATGAGCTCCCCAACCCCTATTGTTATGCTGGAAGGTGTTAATAGCTGTCACCAGGGCCTTCCTGGATCTACAAGCAATCACAGACCTCGTTCAAGCGGATGGGCACGCTACACCCGTCATTCGGGCTAAATGGAAGAAGCAATTAAGCTCCTTTATGGAGTAAGATAGCTGGAAACAACAGAAGCCACCACCGAAGGCACTGGGCCATGTGCAAAGAAGATGGGCAGCTAAGCCATGCAGGCCAAGGGGTTCCCCTGCGGGATGACTGCAAAAACAGGGGCTGGGGCATTGATTGGTAGCTGCTGTGTGTGGCTGCGTGTGCCAGAAGCAGAAAGCCAGGTGCCAGGGGAAAGAAAGAGAAAGCTGGCAGGTTGGGGGTGAAGCAGTGGAGAGCGTGGCAGGAGCAGAGACAGAGTTGCTTTTGACACACAACTGGCTGGAGAGGCAGGCTTGGAAATTGTGAGCCAGGAAAGTGCCTGCTGTTGTATGTTCCTGCTGTGTTCAGGGAAACGAGGCTTTGTAAATAAATAGTTTGCACCAAAGAAATACCTGACTCAATCATCAGTTTCTCCTCCTAACGGAAACAGCCGGGTAAGGCCCCAAATATCGGCTAACCGCTTAGGCTAAAAGGCAACATTATTATTTCTCGGACTCCAGTGATGGACCAGGACCCCATGGCGCTAGGCATTGTACAAACACAGGACAAAAAGACAGCTCAGCCATTTCCCAAGTACCTGGGGATTAGATCCTTCAAAGCTGGCTCCAAAGGCCCTACAGTGGTTCAGTCCTTGAAGCTGATCTCTCTCTTTACCCAGGCGCTCTTCCAGGATGCGCTTCCAGCACCACAGCATATGGTGCCCAAGACCTTTCAGCTGTCAAGCTCAGATCAGGGACACAAACGTTTTCTTTCTAGCCTGTTACTTGTGGAGTTTTGTCCTGGAGACACATTTAAATCTATTGTATATTAATGAGCCGACAGATGTCCATAAACAGGCTGAGGCCGGGGAATATTCAAGGGTACTTAGGTACTTCTGAAAAGACAAAGACTTAATGTGCGCAGTGCACAGGACTTTAAAACGCAGCTGACCGATCCACACTTGCTTGCAAGTCAATTCAGCCTCATGCTTCTCGACTCTGGTTTTATCTCTCTGCCCCATCCTTCCTGTCCCCCCATCCCTGTCCCCTTGTTCATTTTCATTTGCAGAGTCTTTGTTGCATCAAGACTTAACCCACTCCTGCCGCTCTCTCTGTGCCCGAAGTCATGCCCCTCGCATTGTGACATCACCCTCTACTCCACACTGGGATGTCACAGGGCACGGGCGGGCAGCAGAAGGAGCAGATGATCGCAAAGGCAGCCTGTAGAGGGAGGGAGAAGGGATGGGGTTGTGTGCGCTTTTGTGCTTCATGGTGACGGATTCAGAGGGCCTGAATTCCCCAGGGAATTCCAGAGGGCCTGCATGTTTGTTTCATGCTTGACATTTACATTTGAAGTCCAGGCCTTCTCTCCCCTGGTTTTCCTGGAAGACTCTATGAACCCCTGGAGAGCTACCAGGATTATGATATCCCAGAGTCCAAGGAAGTGAAAGCCGGTTAGAGGAAGGGATTTGTATTCAGGCTGTTTGACGCTCTCTGGGGTTTGTTTGTTCTCGGCAACACCTATTGAATGAAAATGGACGGGAGAAAAGTGTTTGTTATCTGCCCCACCCCCCTCTTCCATTAAAGTCTGACACCTTTGTCTACACCGCCACTTACTTCCGCACAATTTATGTCCCTCGGGGGCGGGGGTGTGAATAAGCCACCCCTGAGCAACGTACGTTACACTGACTTAAGCGCCAGTGTGGACAGCTTCTCCTCCCGACATAGCTACCACCTCTCATGGGAGATGGAGTAATTAAGTCGGCAGGAGAGCTCTCTCCCATCCGCTTAGAGCGTCTTCACCAGCAGCGCAGCTGCATTGGCGTCTCTGCACATAGCCAGCGAGCGCTTCCAATCCACATTTCTAGATTCTCCCAGGAGCCCTGTAGGAAATCATCTTTAACAAGATGAAGGAAACCTGTTCAGTCCTCTTGTATCCATCAGAAAGGAGCAGAAAGGGACATACACCCAATTTTTAACTCCGCTTCAGGATCCTTTTAAAGGTGAGATCCTGATTTTATACAACGATCTCCAGAAAATATTGGACCAAGGGTAGATGCCACTGAGGTCAAGGGAGTAGCCCCTGTTTACTCTGGGTCAGAATTAGCGTCCATTGACTCTGCATTTCTCTGAGGTGCCGAAGTCTCTTTTACAAACAGGAATTCTCTCCCAGAAGCATTAAATGGCCATCATGTTTTATTTAGAGTATTAACCCCAGGGACAGGCCAAAGAAATTTGGATAGTAGCTAACATATGGGCACCACCTTCTTGCTAGAGCAGGCTTCCTGATGTGTCTCGTGCCAAAAGCACTCGGCAGGAAAGGTATATGAGTGAAAGGGACATTCCTAACCTTCCATTGGAGCCCATGTCCAGCGCTCATATGGCCACTTGGTTTCCTTTTGGGCTGCATTCATCCTTGTCCTTCTGGTGTCACTAACGTCTGTCACTAATGTCTCTGTTGATGATCTTACAGGTGTCCTGTTACCTTCATCTTCCTCTAGCAAACAACCCGAATTATAGAACCGATCCCAAGCTGCATCTGGGGACGAATACGGAAACTCACAGCAGCAACTGAAGCCAAGTTAGTTAGGGGTGTGTAGCGAAGCGAAAACTCACCGGTGCGGCGCCTCCTGCTGGGAATTAGCTCATGTCCCTCCCAGACCCCGGTGCCCTTTTCCTCAGGGTTCTACCCCAGCAGTACCCCCTCGCTCTGGGTCTCCCCTCCCAGGGGAACCCCCAACCCTCTAAACCCAGTCATCATCCAGCCCCCACTCCCTGGGGCAGACTGCAGTCTGTCATCATTGGCAAGGGGTTAGGACCTGCTGCCTCTGCCTATTCCCAGGCTGCACCTCTGTAGCCCCAATACCTTCATAGGCCTTCAAGAAGGCCTGCAGCCTGGGGCTTTACCAGGCTGGAGCTCCCTTGCCCTATTCCCCAGCCCTGCTCCAGTTCAGGTACCTTCCTCTTAGGCAGCCAGCCAGCCCTTCTCCCTCCAGGGCTGGAGAGAGACTCTTCTATCCTGGCCCTGCAGCTCTCTTATAAGGGCCAGCTGTGGCCTGATTGGGGCATGGCCCCAGCTGTGGCAGCTTCCCCAATCAGCTTTTCCCCAACCACAGCCCTCTCCAGGGCTGCTTTTATTATTGGCTCCCCAGGGCAGCCTTCTCCCAGGGCTGTTTTAACCCCTTCAGGGCCGGAGTGGGGTGACCACCCCGCTACCGGGGGGAAAGGCACCGCTGCTACAATCAATGCAGGACTGGGCCAAATTTTCAAAGCAGTTCACGACCAGATTTTCAAGTTCTCAGCATCCCAACTGGGACCACATTTTCCAAAAAGCCCAGCCCTCAACACGCTGAATTCTTTGGAAAATCTGGTTTGACTCCCTTTGCAGAAGAACATCGTATTAAAGACAACATTTAATTAGCTGGATTCTTGGTGAAAATAATTATAGCTAACCTCTAGGACAGATTCTTCCCACTTTGTCAGTTGAAAAAACCAAGCCAAGCATAAGAATGTAAGAATGGCCATAGTGGGTCAGACCAATGGTCCATCTAGTCCAGTGTCAGATGGTTCCGGGGAAATGAATAGGACAGGGCAATTGCAAGGGATCCATCCTCTGTTGTCCAGTCCCAGTTTCTGGCAGTTGGAGGTTTAGGGACCATAAATAGACAGTCAGATCCTCTCCTTCCTAATCAGGGATAGTCATGGAATGCCTGAAGAAAAAGCCACAGGATCTGGTTAGATTACCATGACACTTTGCCTGCACATAAGTCTTGGTATGAATGAGGGAATGGGCTTCCTGTAGCTCTTTTGCAGCATTTTTAGTTTCTCCTTTTGGCGGCTGCATCCACAGAAAAATATGGGACCTCTGTTCCCAATAATAACCACTCCCCATGGTGACTTAGCAAAGACTGTGTAGCCTAGAGGATGGAAAGTCTGCTTCATAGCCTTAAATTTATTGCATTCATAGGCTGTTAGGATGGCACTCTGTTTTCATGCTTCATAGAATATCAGGGTTGGAAGGGACTTCAGGAGGTCATTTAGTCCAACCCCCTGCTCAAAGCAGGACCAATCCGCAAACAGATTTTTGCCCCAGATCCCTAAATGGTCCCCCTCAAGGATTGAACTCACAACCATGGGTTTAGCAAGCCAATGCTCAAACCCCTGAGCTATCCCTCCCACCTTTCAGCGCAAGTCTGACTCAGACCATGTCTATACTTGCAGCGGCATGTCAGGCATGTGTAGCTATACAAAGCAGCAGGGGGGAGGCAGCAAGGAAAGGCTCCCACAGTGGGGAGTCAGCAAGACACTATCCTGCTAAATATCGCAGTGTAGATGTGGGAGACGCTGTCAGGGTGTGGAGAGAACTGTGGTGCGTACACACCCTAGAGTTCAGATGTGTAGGGCACACTACTTACTTAAGCTGTGCCTCCCGCTCTACACTGCTATTTATACCCGTCCTAGCTGGACGTGCAGTGTCTGTACTGTACACACTGCTGTAAATGTAGGTGTACCTGCTGATACAACACAATCAACCCACAGGCTGAATCTGGCCTTTTATTTGTAAACACCCTGGGCCAGGGACCATCTCTTTGTTCTGTGTTTGAAGTGCCCAGCACAATGGGGTCATGGTGCACTGCTGGGCTCCTATATGCTACAATAATGTAAATAATAATAATCCTAGGGCATACCTTCCTTAAAATGTACCTAAAAGGGATTATCTTGGCTTGTCCACAGGCAAAATAGTTTGGCTCAGATGTTATAGACACATACTTCACCTCACATGCGTCTCAGAAAAGCCGGTCCACAGTTTGTCAATAAATCTTTTTTTGTTGGAAAATGCCGATTTGTGGAAACAGTTTGTGGGAATGGGGTGGTTTTGAGGAATTTCTCATTTTGAAAAAACATTGGGGAAAATGTATCCAAATTGTGTAAACATCCCATTTCAACATGTGCAAAATGAAAAATTATGGGGGGATTTCAGTTCAAAGCAACTTTTAAATTTTGAAATTTAAGTGAATTATCCTAAATTTAATTTATAAGAAAAATATTTTGAAATCAAAATTAAGGGTATTGAAAATGTCAACACAAAACATTTTGATTGACCCAAACCGAATTGGTTTTTTTGGATTGTCAGTTTGCAAAAGTTTGAGATTTTTGCCCTGATTCAGGATGGGGAAAAATTTTGAAATCTTGAAAATTTTCCAGGGGCAGGAAAAGCATTTCCCACCCAACTTTACTTCTCAGTCCTATTTTCCCTCCTATGTGGAATACATCCCACTGGCAATGCTCTTGACTAATGTATGGGAGATTACAGGGTTTACTGTCTGTGCCAAGGAACGTATCTTGGCTTCTTGATTTGAGTTTCTCGCTTGGTGTTTATATGGGTTTCATGCACAAATTTCACACACAGAGTCCCAAGCCACTCCACATGTTCATTGAGCAGAAGCTCAAACAACAAGGAGGAAGGAGAATGCATAAAATAATAGAGATTTCTTGGGCAAACCTCAGAATCACATAGTTAAAAGCAAAGCTTCCCTGGCTGTGATATGCACAGCCCTCCGGAGACACTCTGGGCCGGACCCGACCTCCCCCACCAACATCAGCAGAGGAAAGCTTGGCCCATTTGTTTTCGCGAAGGACAGCTGTGTTTCTCTGGGCCTATAACGAATCGCAACATGGATCCGATGCAAACAGCTCCCATGCAGGATGGGCAAAAACAAGTACCAGGTCCTTGGATTCTGTCGGGGTGCAGGGAAGGCGTTCCTCTGAGATCGTGTCATGTTGCCCCTCAAAACAACAGAGCCTTGCGCTCTCTGTCACAGCTGAGCAGAGCTGGCTGCTTCTGTCCATGAAGCAGCTGAGCAGAGGTGAGTGTTAGGTTGTGCTTTACGACCCTCGCCTGCTCCTCGGTTCTGCTAGTGATTCCCCCCCCTCCCAATGCTCACTGCACCTGTGTGAGCACCACCCCATAGGCACTTACTCTCTCCTCTCTCCCCTGCCAGTCTAAACCTCAAGCCTGCGACATCCACGAGCCTGGTTTGCGCCTGATGATTGCGCCATTGCTGACTCTTCCTATCAGCCCCCTTGGATTGGGGTCTCTAAGGACCCTTTGCCCCATGTAGTGGGGTGGTTGCCCCACACCCTGAGAATTTAGGCTGCAGCAGGCCAGTGGGCCTGCGCAGACAGACAGACAGTAAGAAAAGGGCTTATTGGGAGCCAATCAGGGCCCAGATTGGAGGCAGCCAATGAGGGCCAGGCTCAGCCCTATAAAAAGGCTGCTCAGGGGGGGAGCAGGCAGTCTGTCCTGGGCCTTTGAAAGGGGAAGGTCTGTCTCCAGAGCGGAGAGACTAGCACCAGGGACAACGCAGTGCTGGGCAGTCCCGGGGGAGCGAAGGGAACTCCAGCCCGGTGTCTGCCAGGCTGCAGGCCCTGAGGGGAAAGGCCTAGCCGGTGCGAGGGGCTGAAGGGGAAGCGGCCCAGGGATGTGGACAGATGGAGGGAGAGAAGGAGGACAGGATGGCTGCCACCCCCTCCCTAGGTAACCCATTCCAGTGCTTCACCACCCTCTTAGTGAAATAGAAACATAGATTGTCAGGGTTGGAAGGGACCTCAGGAGGTCATCTAGTCCAACCCCCTGCTGAAAGCAGGACCAATCCCCAAATAGTGTTTCCTAATATCCAACCTAGACCTCCCCCACTGCAACTTGAGACCATTTCTTCTTGCTCTGTCATCTGCCACCACTGAGAACAGCCAAGCTCCATCCTCTTTGGAACCCCCTTTCAGGTAGTTGAAGGCTGCTATCACATCCCCCCTCACTCTTCTCTTCTGCAGACTAAATAACCCCAGTTCCCTCACTCTCCTCGTAAGTCATGTGCCGCAGCCCCCTAATCATTTTCATTGCCCTCCAGTGGACTCTCTGCAATTTGTCCACATCCTTCTTGTAGTGTGGGGCCCAAAACTGGACACAGTACTCCAGATGTGGCCTCACCAGTGCCTAACAGAGGGGAATAATCACTTCCCTCCATCTGCTGGCAATGCTCCTACTAATGCAGATCAATATGCCGTTAGCCTTCTTGGCAACAAGGGCACACTGCTGACTCATATCCAGCTTCTTGTCCACTGTAATCCCCAGGTCCTTTTCTGCAGAACTGCTGCTTAGCCAGTCGGTTCCCAGCCTGTAGCAGTGCATGGGATTCTTCTGTCCTAAGTGCAGGACTCTGCACTTGTCCTTGTAGAACCTCATCAGATTTCTTTTGGACCAATCCTCCAATTTGTATAATGAAGATGTTGAACAAAGACCAGTCCCAGGACAGACCCCTGGGGCACTCCACTTGAAATTGGCTGCCAACTAAACATCAAGCCGTTGATCACTACCCATTGATCCTGACGATCTAGCCAGCTTTTTATCCACCTTATAGTCCATTCATCCAATCCATACTTTTTTTAACTTGCTGGCAAGAATACTGTAGGAGACTGTATCAAAAGCTTTGCTAAAGTCAAGATATATCACATCCACCACTTTCCCCATATCCACAGAGCCAGTTATCTCACCATAGAAGGCAACCAGGTTGGTCAGGCATGCCTTGCCCTTGGTGAATCCATGTTGACTGTTCCTGATCACCTTCCACTCCTCCAAGTGCTTCAAAATTGATTCCTTGAGGACCTGCTCCATGATTTTTCCAGGGACTGAGGTGAGGCTGACTGGTCTGTAGTTCCCCGGATTCTCCTTCTTCCCTTTTAAAGATGGGCACTATATTTGCCTTTTTCCAATTGTCCGGGACCTCCCCCAGTCATCACGAGTTTTAAAAGATAATGGCCAATCAGACCCAGCTCTCTGTGTGGCACAGACCAGCAGTGGAGCCCGGACGGGACCAGATTAGCAGCCAGACCCCCACGTCTGCTCGGAGATGCCGAGATCGCCTCAGACACTACGGGGCTGCCCTGCCATCCACCACATCCTCCCTCCTCCACGGAGCGTCACGCCCCCTCTCTGCACCCTCCCCACCCGGCCTCGCTTTTGGAATCGGCTTCCCAGGCCGGCCGCCAGCACCACCCGCCACAGAGATTTCCATCTGCCCCTCCTCTTTGTGCCTGTTTTTCCCCCCCACACACACCCTTCCTCGACCCTCCCACCGCACTTCACACAGAATCCAGGCTCTAAGGAACGTACCTCCCTGTTCTACTTCCCCTCTCAACTGCCATTCCCAATAGCCTCTTTGCCTCTGGTCCTTTCCCCAACTCCACCCCACCACCTTCTTCACCAGCTCCCCTGTGGCCTCAGGCCCCTTCTCGCTCCACCCCACTCCAGACGTATCCGAAATCCTGCCCTTGTCCCATCTCTGCTCACTCAGGGGAGTCACCCTCTTCCCCGGTTTCCTTCCCCCCTCATCCCCTCTCCTCACTGGTCACCCCATCGGCCCCTGCTTTCATCACCGTCTCCAGTGCTCCAGCTCAAACCACTTCCTGGTTTTTCCCCACGTCTCCTCTTTTACCTTTCTATTGAGTGGTCAGTTTGTTTTCCCTGTTGCTAAGTACAACTTTAAATTCACCCAGCCTAGCTAGGTCCTAAGGCTGCAATGTTGTGTCTGTTGTTATTTTTATCTTTGGCATTTCTTTGCTTTATGAGAACAACAAGAAACCCTTTTCTAATTGGAAGCTGCACCAGCACCCTGAGGAAATGCCAGCTTTGCTTGGAGTGTACACTCGCTGCTCTTGATCAATCTGCATCTGTTTCTGTTTATTGAAAACATATATATTTTTAAATCTGCTTTGCCTAGCTCGCTTCATCCGCTGTTTGACATACAACTGCAGGATAAATGTGTGTGTGGATGTGAGAGAGAGAGAGTGTGTGCGCATGTGTATAGATGCACGTGTGTGCATAGGGTGTGTGTGTGTGAATAGATATATGTGTGTGTGTGGTGAGTATCTGAAGAGTATGTCTGTCCAGATGAACATGAGTATGGGTAGTTTAGTTACATGAACGTACGTGTGTGTTATTAATCCATAGGCATTTGTTTAGCCTAACCAAAAGAAGGCTGAGGGGAGATATGATTGCTCTTTATAAATATATCAGAGGGATAAATATCAGGGAGGGAGAGGAATTATTTAAGCTCAGTACCAATGTGGACACAAGAACAAATAGATATAAACTGGACATTAGGAAGTTTAGACTTGAAATTAGACGAAGGTTTCTAACCATTAGAGGAGGGAAGTTCTGGAACAGCCTTCCAAGGGGAGTAGTGGGGGCAAAAGACATATCTGGCTTCAAGACTAAGCTTGATAAGTTTATGGAGGGGATGGTATGATGGGATAGCCTCATTTTGGCAATTAATTGATCTTTGATTATTAGCAGGTAAATATGCCCAATGGTCTGTGATGGGATGTTAGATGGGNATAGAATCATAGAATCTCAGGGTTGGAAGGGACCTCAGGAGGTCATCTAGTCCAACCCCCTGCTCAAAGCAGGACCAAACCCAACTAAATCAGCCCAGCCAGGGCTTTGTCAAGCCTGACCTTAAAAACCTCTAAGGAAGGAGATTCCACTACCTCCCTAGGTAACCCATTCCAGTTCTTCACCACCCTACTAGTGAAAAAGTTTTTCCTAATGTCCAACCTAAACCTCCCCCTCTGCAACTTGAGACCATTACTCCTTGTTCTGTCATCTTCTATCACTGAGAACAGTCTAGATCCATCCTCTTTGGAACCCCCTTTCAGGTAGTTGAAAGCAGCTATCAAATCGCCCCTCATTCTTCTCTTCTGCAGACTAAACAATCCCAGTTCCCTCAGCCTCTCCTCGTAAGTCATGTGCTCCAGCCCCCTAATCATTTTTGTTGCCCTCCGCTGGACTCTCTCCAATTTATCCACATCCTTCTTGTAGTGTGGGGCCCAAAACTGGACACAGTACTCCAAATGAGGCCTCACCAGTGCTGAGTAGAGGGGAATGATCACATCCCTCGATCTGCTGGAAATGCCCCTACTTATACAACCCAAAATGCCATTAGCCTTCTTGGCAACAAGGGCACACTGTTGACTCATATTCAGCTTTTCGTCCACCGTAACCCCTAGGTCCTTTTCTGCAGAACTGCTGCCCAGCCATTCGGTCCCTAGTCTATAGCAGTGCATGGGATTCTTTCGTCCTAAATGCAGGACTCTGCACTTGTCCTTGTTGAACCTCATCATATTTCTTTTGGCCCAATCCTCTAATTTGTCTAGGTCCCTCTGTATCCTATCCCTACCCTCCAGCGTATCAACCACTCCTCCCAGTTTAGTGTCATCTGCAAACTTGCTAAGGGTGCAGTCCACACCATCTTCCAGATCGTTAATGAAGATATTGAATAAAACCGGCCCCAGCACCGACCCTTGGGGCACTCCACTTGATACCGGCTGCCAACTAGACAAGGAACCATTGATCACTACCCGTTGAGCCCGACCATCTAGCCAGTTTTCTATCCACCTTACCGTCCATTCATCCAGCCCATACTTCTTTAACTTGCTGGCAAGAATACTGTGGGAGACTGTATCAAAAGCTTTGCTAAAGTCCAGAAATAGCACATCCACTGCTTTCCCCTCATCCACAGAGCCGGTTATCTTATCATAGAAGGCAATTAGGTTAGTCAGGCATGACTTGCCCTTGGTGAATCCATGCTGACTGTTCCTGATCACTTTCCCCTCCTTTAAGTGGTTCAGGATTGATTCCTTGAGGACCTGTTCCATGATTTTTCCAGGGACTGAGGTGAGACTAACTGGCCTGTAGTTCCCTGGATCTTCCTTCTTCCCTTTCTTAAAGATGGGCACTACATTAGCTTTTTTCCAGTCGTCCGGGACCTCCCCCGATCGCCATGATTTTTCAAAGATAATGGCCAATGGCTCCGCAATCTCATCGGCCAACTCCTTTAGCACCCTCGGATGCAGCGCATCCGGCCCCATGGACTTGTGCTCGTCCAGCTTTCCTAAATAGTCCCGAACTACTACTTTCTCCACAGAGAGCTGGTCACCTCCTCCCCATACCGTGCTGCAGAGTGCAGCTGTCTGGGAGCTGACCTTGTCTGTGAAGACAGAGGCAAAAAAAGCATTTAGTACACTAGCTTTCTCCACATCCTCTGTCACTAGGTTCCCTCCCTCATTCAGCAAGGGGCCCACACTTTCCTTGACTTTCTTCTTGTTGCTAACATACCTAAAGAAACCCTTCTTGTTACTCCTAACATCTCCGGCTAGCTGCAACTCCAAGTGTGATTTGGCCTTCCTAATTTCACACCTGCATGCCTGAGCAATACTTTTATACTCCTCCCTGGTTATTTGTTCAATCTTCCACTTCTTGTAAGCTGTTTTTTTGTGTTTAAGACGAGCAAGGATTTCACTGTTAAGCCAAGCTGGTCGCCTGCCATATTTACTTTTCTTCCTACACATGGGGATGGTTTGTTCCTGCAACCTCAATAAGGTTTCTTTAAAATACAGCCAGCTTTCCTCTACTCCTTTCCCCCTCATGTTATTCTCCCAGGGGACCTTGCCCATCAGTTCCCTGAGGGAGTCAAAGTCTGCTTTTCTAAAGTCCAGGGTCTCTGTTCTACTGCTCTCCTTTCTTCCTTGTATCAGGATCCTGAACTCGACCATCTCATGGTCACTGCCTCCCAGGTTCCCATCCACTATTGCTTCCTCTACTATTTCTTCCCTGTTTGTGAGCAGCAGGTCAAGAAAAGCTTTTCCCCTAGTTGGTTCCTCCAGCACTTGCACCAGGAAGTTGTCCCCTACACTTTCCAGAAACTTCCTGGATTGTCTGTGAGCTGCTGTATTGCTCTCCCAGCAGATATCAGGGTGATTAAAGTCACCCATGAGAACCAGGGCCTGTGATCTAGCAATTTCTGTTAGTTGCTGGAAGAAAGCCTCGTCCACCTCATCCCCCTGGTCTGGGGGTCTGTAGCAGACTCCCACCACGACATTACCCTTGTTGTTCATACTTCTAAATTTAATCCAGAGACACTCAGGTTTTTCTGCAGTTTCGTACTGGAGCTCTGAGCAGTCATACTGCTCTCTTACATACAAAGCAACTCCCCCACCTTTTCTGCCCTGCCTGTCTTTCCTGAACAGTTTATATCCATCCATGACAGTACTCCAATCATGTGAGTTATCCCACCAAGTCTCTGTTATTCCAATTACATCATAATACATGATCATAATGGTCCCTTCTGACCTTAAAGTCTATGAGTCTATGAGAATAAAAATGCTGGCTCACAAACATGGAAAACTAAGGCAACCACAGAGAAAAGCCACAAAAACAATACAGGGACTAGAGAAGAGATCTGAGGAGAGACTGAGCAGGATTCCTGAGCAGGGTCACATTTTCAGCAGGCCTCTGTGTTGTGCATACAGGATCCACGAGCCAATTGGGAAAATGCCTCTCGGCTAGGCCCAGATCCAGGAAAGTACTTGGGGACCTGACTAGTCTAGTGAATTCAGTCATTAAAGTGAAAGTTCTCTGACACCCCCCCAGGCAGCGGCAGCTCCAGGCACCAGCGCAACAAGCGCATGCCTGGGGCGGCAAGCCGCGGGGGGCCTGCCAGTCGTTGTGAGGGCGGCAGGCAGGCGGCTTTCGGCGGCATGCCTGCCAGAGGTCCGCCGGTCCCGCAGTTTCGGCGGCAATTTGGCGGTGGGGACGCCGAAGGCGCGACACCAGTGGACCTCCCGCAGGCGCGCCGCCGAAAGCCGCCTGACTGCCGTGCTTGGAGCGTCAAAAACCATAGAGCCACCCCTGACCCCCCCACTTCCAAGTTCTGAAATATTCATTTTGACATGGAGTGACCAGTATTCTGGGTAAGGCCATCCCACTGATTTATATAAAGGCATTTCAATATTTTCCATATTCGCTATCCCATTGCTTATGCACCTAAACTAGAGCTGGCTGGAATATTTTTGTTCATTTGTTTGGTTTTCTGGTGTTTTTTTTAATTACGACTGTCTGGCAAAAAAAATGAAAATAAAATGTTCAGCTGAAAACTTTTGGTTTAAAATGGAAATTTTTGATTCAGAAATGTCACTGCAGTGCACCATGGGAGTTGTAGTTCAGGATCCTCATGCACTCCTTCTGTTTGGGCCAGGTTCCCTCATTGGACTACAGCCCATGATGCACCATGATCTTCCCTCTTGCTGAGCCACCACATGCATTGTGACAGATCCTGGCAAAGGTGCATTGTGGGAGATACTATCCAGTTGCGGGGTCCATGCGGGACAATGGGGCATGAGGTAACCGAACACCAGCTCCCAAGATGCATTGCGGTGGCATGTCTGACCTGAATTTTTTTTTTGCCAAACTTGTTTTTCAGGTGTTTGGTTTTTTGGAGGAAAAGTCAATGTTTTCTGCAGACAGCAGGAAAATTTTGCTTAGTTGAAAATCCAAAGTTCTGCCAAAAACAATTTTGAAGGACGATATTTGATCAGTACTAACCCCAACATCTTGTTTTTCTGCCCACAACTACACATTTAACAAATGTCTTTAGTGAGATCTCCACAAGAATGCTGTGGCCATTTCCCGGAGTTTCTAGTTAATTCAGAGCCCAATAAGGTGCATGAGCCATTCCATTTTTTCCCCCTCCAAGATGCATTACTTAAAATTCACTGGTGACAAATGCCATCTGCCACCACAATGCCCATTCAGCGGACTCAGTTAGGTCCCTGTGGATTTCCTCACAGCTCTCTGTACTTGACTAATCTTTGTGTCATCTGCAAATTTTGCCACATCACTGCCCACGCCCCCTTTCCAGATAGTTAATAAATATATTAAATGATGCTGAAAGCTTGTGTTATAGCATCCTCAGGCCTTTGTGGGTCTCTGCAAATTCAAGACAGCCCATGAGTAGCTACCCAAAGCAGGGCAGTGTAATACAAATACACACAGCAGTGTAATACAGTATAATAGTGTAATACAACGTGCTTTGCAGCTCTTCGACTCCTCACAAAATGCCAGTGATCACAGGGCAGCGAGGCTACCTTGGGGGAGCAACCAGATTTTCTTCATTCTCATTGCAACTTGATAGCTCCATTTCTTAAACCGATTGAAAAATGAATCATGATTATATCAGTTATCTGCTAGGGATTATTCTGGGGGCAGTTCTCTGGCCTGTGTTATACAGCAGGTCAGACTAGAAGATCACAATGTTCCCTTCTGGCCTTGGAATTTATCAAGCTATAAATTAGATGCTTGCTGCAGATTGGGATGGACGATATCAGCCCGTTCCACATCTTCCATTTCGCTGGACATTGATCCAGAATGACGATAAGCAGACGTTTTACCCCAAAAGTTAACAAGAAGGGCAAAGGGCCAGATTTTTAAAGGCATTAAGGTGTCTGGACTGGGAGTCAGGACACCTGGATTCTATTCCCAGCTCTGCCACTGGCTTGCTGGGTGACCTTATGCAAGTCACTTCAGCTCCCCGTGCCTCAGTTTCCCCATTGGTAAAATGGGGATGATGATACTGACCTTCCTCTGTAAAATGCTGTGAGGGTGACAGAAGAAAAGTACTAAATAAGAGCTGCGTATTTATTAATTATTAGTGTGGTTTTCAAAAGCACCTCAGCACCTAACCCCAGTTGATCTCACTGCGCATTGAACTAGGAACTTTTGGAAAAGAGGAAAATACCGTTGAAAATCTCACTCGAAGTTCTTCTCTTGGGATTGTCCAGCGAGTCCCATCTTCCATATTCTGCTCTCCTGGTAGACATGGAAACCTAGGAGTCTCATGTCTGGAGAAGAGCAGACAGTACAGAACTCAGAACAAAATTTGGCCATTAGCCATGGGTCATTGGTAGAGATGGCGGGAAAACTCAGATGTTCTAATGGAAAAGGGGAGTCCACTGGATCCCATCCCTTCATTTCAAGAGAGAGCAAAGAGACCCAGGAATCAGCACAAGGCCACTGTTGCATCTCCCTCCCAGACAGGCAGTATTCCCCTTCCCGTTATATGCAACCGAGCTGGTACAACTGGTTGCAAAGTGTCCAGCAATCCCCCTGCCAGGCTCAACAGCACCGACACCATCTTCCCAGGCCCCACACCTGGTCTGTTCTCCCCCCAGCCTGGCACACCCAGGGGAAAGGCCTTGCTTTTTGTAGCATGTGATGCTGAAGAGAAAGCAGCAAGTATGGCCCTGAGGGTGAGATTTCCCCCTAGCCCTGAGGCCACGTACAAGGCACCTCTTTAGATTACTTGCGCCTTATAGCTGAATCATGAGACACTTCATGGTCACTCTCCCCTTAAACTCCCATCAGGACTGAGTGAAAATGGAGAGGACTATTCCCATCTCCCTGAAGACGTAGACACCCCCACTGACTTTGGCTGGCTGGGGGGGGGGGGGGGGGGGGGGGGGGAGGGAGAATGTGGCTTCCCCTAACCCCTCCCCCAATTCCAGAAAAGCAGGTGGGGTCTAAGGCCAATCTTGGAGGATGTACATCAATGTAGATGGCCCTGTCTCTATTCTGATGCTGGGCCCTCAGACAGTTCTCATCATAGATTCCTAGAGTTTAAGCCCAGAAGGGGCCATTAGATAATTTAATCTGACCTCCTGCTTAGCAGAGGCCAGAGAATGTCCCCCAGCTCCCCCTGTACTGAGCCCAGTAACTTGTGTGTGGCTAAAGCATCTTCCAGAAAGGCCTGCAGTCTGGAGCTGAAGGCTTCAAGTGATGGAGAATCCCTCAGAAGCTGCCCCTTCCCTTGGGAGTTCGTCCCTGTGGTTCATCCCCCTCACTGTAAAACCTCTGTGTGTAATGTGGCCAGGGCACTAGCCGTGGCCAGGGGAGAATTGGGTTCAAGTCCTTGCTCTACCACAGACTTTGTGGGTGATCTTGGGCAAGTTACTTAACACCTCTGGGCCTCAGTTCCCCACCTGTACAATGGGGAGACCAGCACCTCCCTACCTCACAGGGGTGTGTGTGGAGAAATACAGTAAAGGTTATGAGGTTTTCAGACACGGTAGTAACGGGGCATATAAGGACCATAGATAGAAGCTCCCTGCCATGCTTGGAAGCAGAGGAGAACATGGATAAAACCCTAAGAAATTGGCACTAAGGTCTGGAGTGGGCCTTCTGTCGGGCAGGGGGGACACCTCCTTCTGCTCTCCTTGTACCCTAGACACCGAGTGCCTGTAGGCAGAACGACCCCCTTTGCTCTCTTTCTGGTTGTGTGTGATTGATGTGTGGGTTTCCACCCTGTAGGCTTCTCTGCTCCAGCTGCCGTGGGGCCCTGGTTCTAAAACCAAGCAGTGAAATATGGATCCAGTCATTTGAACCATTTTTAATAGGGAAAAACTCAAGGAAAGGGAGTCTTAAAAACTTCCATTATATGTAATAACTGTCAGATGCCGGCTGATATCTACAGGCACTTCCCAGGCCACAGCCTAAGTGGAGTTGTTAAAGAGTATTCCCAGGGCAATTAATGTAATGCCTCAACAACGGGAGCACTGACCGTTTTACGGCTTGAAACAAGGAAGTTCATAATGTCAGCTGTAAAATGATAGCCGTCAGGAACGGACTATTCCAAGCAGCAAGGGCATGGGTGACAGCCAGGAATGCTTCAGCAGCTCGGCACAATTACGTTTCAGAGATGGGGGAAATAGGACTTGGAATGACTTACTGTGTCAGTGCCTTTCTGTGCTCAGTAGGGTTGCCAAATTTCTAATTGCACAAAACCAAACACCCTTGCCCCACCCCCTGCCCCGCCCCTTCTCCGAGGCCCTGCCCCCACTCACTCCATCCCCCCTCCCTCCATCGCTCACTCTCCCCCACCCTCGCTCACTTTCACCAGGCTGGGGCAGGGGTGCGGGAGGAGGGGGTGAGGCCTCCGGCTGGGGGTGCAGGCTCCGGCTGGGGGTGTGGGCTCTGGGTTGGAGCCGGGGATGAGGGGTTTGGGGTGCAGGAGGTGGCTCAGGGCTGGGGCAGGGGGTTGGGGTGTAGGAGGGGGTGTGGGCTCCAGGAGGAGGTTGGGGTGTGGGAGGGGGCTCAGGTTTGGGGCAGGGGTTGGGGTGTGGTGGGGTTGCAGACTCCAGGAGGGAGTTTAGATGCAGGAGGGGGCTCAGGGCTAGGGGTTCAGGGTGCAAACTTCAGCTGGGTAGCTCCCACCTCAGGTAGCTCCCAGAAGCAGCCAACATGTCCGGCTCCTAGCCAGAGGGGCCAGGTGGCTCTGCATGCTGTCCACACCTGCAGGCGCCGCCCCCATATCTTTCATTGGCTGCAGTTCCCGGCCAATGGGAGCTTCAGAGCCGGCTCTCAGTGTGGGGGCAGCGCACAGATCCCACATGGCCACCCCTACACATAGGAGCAAGACATGGCAGCCACTTCTGGGAGCCATGCGGAGCCTGCCTTAGCCCTGCTGCACTAACCTCTGGACTTTTAGCAGCCCGGTCAGCGGTACTGACCGTAGCCACCAAGGTCCCTTTTTGACTGGGCATTCCGGTTGAAAACCGGTATCAGTGATTTCTGCTCTGCAGGCCCCACACCACCACCATATACAAGTACCCTACCCTACCCTACCCTACCCTACCCTACCCTACCCTACCCTACCCTACCCTACCCTACCCTACCCTACCCATCCCTCTCTCTACTCACTGGGCTTTGGAACCCATGTCCACTGCCTAGCGAGTGCCGTTCAGTTGAGGGTGAGTCCCTCCATTGGGGTCATCCAGGTACAGTTCTGCTGCCCTCGGTTCACACAACAAGGATAACAACCCTTTATTACTCCTGCCCCAATAACAAGGAGACTGAGGATCCAACTCCAGACACAAGTGATCATTTGGGCAAGCAGTCCCATCATGCTGAGAGAGAGAGAGAGAGAGAGAGAGAGAGAGTGTGTGTGTGTGTGTGTGTGTGTGTGTGTGTGTGTGTGTGTGTGTGTGTTCTCACGGATTCACAGTCCATTTCTTCTACAAGTATTAACTGTCATTGCTAATTCTAATGACAATTACACTGTCCTACAAAAAAGCAGAATGTATCCAGACACTTACCAACTGTTATCTGGTCACAGAATAAAGAATAAGGTAACTCTCCATGGTTCAGGCATTCTCATTGTACGCAGTATTTCCCAGGAGAAGTCACTGAGCCATTTCCCTACTGTTCCTGATCAACCTGCCCCAGCTGGCCCCCAGTCCTCAATATTAGATACAGAGCCAGCTGTTGGTGGTGGCAGGAGACCTGAATGGAAATCATCTTGACAGAGCTGCTCAGAATTCTGAACAGAATTATGCGCTTCTCTTGCTCATGGTAAATTCACCGAAATTGGCAGGTTTGATCCACTGTAGAAACAGTTCAATAACTGTTCCCGGGAAATCCAAAGAACAATTACAGCGTTTCAGCTATTATGGCTTATCGTATTCTCTGTCATAAAAGCCAGTTAACAAACACCCACGGAAACTCATTGCCAGGAGAGACAGTTCCAGTTCACTAGCTCTGCAGCTGAAATCTTTTATCCCAGAGATTGTATCTGAGCTCAGAGAAGACAAGAGAATAAACAGGCAAAATATGCCACGGTTCTAAAGCCTTTGCTAACCCTTCAGTAAAAACGACTGCTCCTCTAAGCAGCACTTTAAAGGGCAACCGCAACTGGAGAATCACAGTTTCTGACTGGAAATTCTGTACCTAACACAGTGACAGCAGGTAGCATCTAAGACAAGTAGAACTGGATTCACTCTGTGCTTAGTCAGTTTCACTCTTTCCCCCTATACAGTCAATGTTTTATCATTATTCCTTGTACTGTAGTGCCTAGAATCTCCTGCTGAGATCAATGACCCACTGTGTCCAGCACTGTACATACACATGTGAGAGACTGTCCCTGCCTCAAAGAGGCACATAGACAAGGGGAGGGGAAACAGAGGCACAGAGAGCAACCAGCCCAAGGTCAAAGAGCAGGCTAGTAGCTGAGCTCCAAAAAGAACCCAACTGAGCTGTCAAGTATCAGGGGGTAGCCGTGTTAGTCTGTATCCACAAAAACAACGAGGAGTCCAGTGACACCTTAAAGACTAACAGATTTATTTGGGCATAAGCTTTCGTGGGTAAAAAAACTCACTTCTTCAGATGCATGGAGTGAAAGTTACAGATGAAGGCATTATATAATTATATCAGCTACCGCTCTCATTAGCTAGTCACGTTCTCCCTTACTGACACTGCCCTCATTGTGACCTTCCTCACAGGGCAGCAGAAAAATGCATCTAACCATTTTTATAACGCCATTTTTTAAAAGAAGAGGCGATCCTATTTAAAGAAGGCATATGGCTCAAAAACTGGAACATGCATGGCTCTGCCAAAGACCTTACGAGAGGGCTTCACAAGGGCGAGTGAAATCTGATGGGTTGAGAGGGGAAGTGATTTGTTTAAAACTCTTTTTGATGTTGGTCACCTTTGCTTAATTCAAACACCCAATGATCAGTGGGAGAAAACAGGTCTTTGTTAAAATGCATCATTCCCCAGGCTGAGGGTGCTTATAGGTGTTACAGAGACACTACAGAAAACAGCACTGCTGTGCAAAATACATGTTGCCAAACAAGACAAAATGATATCCTCCTCCGACCTCCCATTCCCGCCCCTCCACAAAAGGAGAAATAGAAGCTACAGTGGTGATTGTCTGAATCAATACAGAACTGTGTCCACTGGCAATGCCTTCTGGACAAGACTTTCTCCCCTGTGCTGGTACCATGGCAAAGACAGGGCATATACAGGCTGGCTAGTGAGGAGGGCTTTAAACTAGGTTCACCGGGGGAAGGAGACCAAAGCCCTGAGGTAAGTGGGGGAATGGGATATCAGGAGGAAACACGAGCAGGAGAGCACAAGAGGGGAGGACTCCTGCCTCAGACTGAGAAAGCGGGACAATCAACGAGTTATCTTAAGTGCCTATACACAAATGCAAGAAGCCTGGGAAACAAGCAGGGAGAACTGGAAGTCCTGGCACAGTCAAGGAACTATGATGTGATTGGAATAACAGAGACTTGGTGGGATAACTCACATGACTGGAGCACTGTCATGGATGGATATAAACTGTTCAGGAAGGACAGGCAGGTCAGAAAAGGTGGGGGAGTTGCATTGTATGTAAGAGAGCAGTATGACTGCTCAGAGCTCCGGTATGAACCTGCAGAAAAACCTGAGAGTCTCTGGATTAAGTTTAGAAGTGTGAACAACAAGAGTGATGTCACGGTGGGAGTCTGCTATAGACCACCAGACCAGGGGGATGAGGTGGACGAGGCTTTCTTCAGGCAACTAACAGAAGTTACTAGATCACAGGCCCTGGTTCTCATGGGGGACTTCAATCACCCCGATATCTGCTGGGAGAGCAATACAGCGGTGCACAGACAATCCAGGAAGTTTTTGGAAAGTGTAGGGGACAATTTCCTGGTGCAAGTGTTGGAGGAACCAACTAGGGGCAGAGCTCTTCTTGACCTGTTGCTCACAAACAGGGAAGAATTAGTAGGGGAAGCAAAAGTGGATGGGAACCTGGGAGGCAGTGACCATGAGATGGTCGAGTTCAGGATCCTGACACAAGGAAGAAAGGAGAGCAGCAGAATATGGACCCTGGACTTCAGAAAAGCAGCCTTTGACTCCCTCAGGGAACTGATGGGCAGGATCCCCTGGGAGAATAACATGAGGGGGAAAGGAGTAGAGGAAAGCTGGCTGTATTTTAAAGAATCCTTATTGAGGTTGCAGGAACAAACCATCCCAATGTGTATAAAGAATAGCAAATATGGCAGGTGAGCAGCTTGGCTTAACAGTGAAATCCTTGCTGATCTTAAACACAAAAAAGAAGCTTACAAGTGGAAGATTGGACAAATGACCAGGGTCGAGTATAAAAATATTGCTCAGGCATGCAGCAGTGAAATCAGGAAGGCCAAATCACACTTGGAGTTGCAGCTAGCAAGGGATGTTAAGAGTAACAAGAAGCATTTATTCAGGTATGTTAGCAACAAAAAGAAGGTCAGTGAAAGTGTGGGCCCCTTACTGAATGAGGGAGGCAACCTAGTGACAGAGGATGTGGAAAAAGCTTATGTACTCAATGCTTTTTTTGCCTCTGTCTTCATGAACAAGGTCAGTTCCCAGACTGCTGCACTGGGCAGCACAGTATGGAGAGAAGGTGACCAGCCCTCTGTGGAGAAAGAAGTGGTTCAGGACTATTTAGAAAAGCTGGAAGAGCATAAGTCCATGGGGCCGGATGCGCTGCATCCGAGGGTGCTAAAGGAGTTGGCAGATGTGATTGCAGAGCCATTGGCCATTATCTTTGAAAACTCATGGCGATCGGGGGAGGTCCTGGATGACTGGAAAAAGGCTAATGTAGTGCCCATCTTTAAAAAAGGGGAAGGAGGAGGATCCGGGGAACTACAAGCCAGTCAGCCTCACCTCAGTCCCTGGAAAAATCATGGAGCAGGTCCTCAAGGAATCCATTTGGAAGCACTTAGAGGAGAGGAAAGTGATCAGGAACAGTCAGCATGGATTCACCCAGGGCAAGTCATGCCTGACTAACCTAATTGCCTTCTGTGATGAGATAACTGGCTCTGTGGATGAGGGGAAAGCAGTGGACATGTTATTCCTTGACTTTAGCAAAACTTTTGATATGGTCTCGCACAGTATTCTTGCCAGCAAGTTAAAGAAGTATGGGCTGGATGAATGGACTAAGGTGGATAGAAAGCTGGCTAGATCATCGGTCTCAACGGGTAGTGATCAACGGCTCCATGTCTAGTTGGCAGCCAGTTTCAAGGGGAGTGCCCCAAGGGTCGGTCCTGGGGCTGGTTTTGTTCAATATCTTCATTAATGATCTGGAGGATGGCATGGACTGCACCCTCAGCAAGTTTGCAGATGACACTAAACTGGGAGGAGTGGTAAATACGCTGGATGGGATACAAAGATACCTAGACAAATTAGAGGATTGGGCCAAAAGAAATCTGATGAGGTTCAACAAGGACAGAATCCCATGCACTGCTACAGACTAGGGCTAGGCTAGGCAGCAGTTCTGCAGAAAAAGACCTAGGGGTTACAGTGGACGAGAAGCTGGATATGAGTCAACAGTGTGCCCTTGTTGCCAAGAAGGCTAACGGCATTTTGGGCTGTATAAGTAGGAGCATTGCCAGCAGATCGAGGGACGTGATCATTCCCCTCTATTCGGTATTGGTGAGCCCTCATGTGGAGTACTGTGTTTTGGGCCCCACAGTACAAGAAGGATGTGGAAAAATTGGAAAGAGTCCAGTGGAGGGCAACAAAAATGATCAGGGGGCTGGAGCACATGACTTATGAGGAGAGGCTGAGGGAACTGGGATTATTTAGTCTGCAGAAGAGAAGAATGAGAGGGGATTTGATAGCTGCTTTCAACTACCTGAAGGGGGGTTCCAAAGAAGATGGAGCTCAGNGGAAAAAGGCTAATGTAGTGCCCATCTTTAAAAAAGGGGAAGGAGGAGGATCCGGGGAACTACAAGCCAGTCAGCCTCACCTCAGTCCCTGGAAAAATCATGGAGCAGGTCCTCAAGGAATCCATTTGGAAGCACTTAGAGGAGAGGAAAGTGATCAGGAACAGTCAGCATGGATTCACCCAGGGCAAGTCATGCCTGACTAACCTAATTGCCTTCTGTGATGAGATAACTGGCTCTGTGGATGAGGGGAAAGCAGTGGACATGTTATTCCTTGACTTTAGCAAAACTTTTGATATGGTCTCGCACAGTATTCTTGCCAGCAAGTTAAAGAAGTATGGGCTGGATGAATGGACTAAGGTGGATAGAAAGCTGGCTAGATCATCGGTCTCAACGGGTAGTGATCAACGGCTCCATGTCTAGTTGGCAGCCAGTTTCAAGGGGAGTGCCCCAAGGGTCGGTCCTGGGGCTGGTTTTGTTCAATATCTTCATTAATGATCTGGAGGATGGCATGGACTGCACCCTCAGCAAGTTTGCAGATGACACTAAACTGGGAGGAGTGGTAAATACGCTGGATGGGATACAAAGATACCTAGACAAATTAGAGGATTGGGCCAAAAGAAATCTGATGAGGTTCAACAAGGACAGAATCCCATGCACTGCTACAGACTAGGGCTAGGCTAGGCAGCAGTTCTGCAGAAAAAGACCTAGGGGTTACAGTGGACGAGAAGCTGGATATGAGTCAACAGTGTGCCCTTGTTGCCAAGAAGGCTAACGGCATTTTGGGCTGTATAAGTAGGAGCATTGCCAGCAGATCGAGGGACGTGATCATTCCCCTCTATTCGGTATTGGTGAGCCCTCATGTGGAGTACTGTGTTTTGGGCCCCACAGTACAAGAAGGATGTGGAAAAATTGGAAAGAGTCCAGTGGAGGGCAACAAAAATGATCAGGGGGCTGGAGCACATGACTTATGAGGAGAGGCTGAGGGAACTGGGATTATTTAGTCTGCAGAAGAGAAGAATGAGAGGGGATTTGATAGCTGCTTTCAACTACCTGAAGGGGGGTTCCAAAGAAGATGGAGCTCAGCTGTTCTCAGTGGTACCAGATGACAGAACAAGGAGGAATGGTTTCAAGTTGCAGTGGGGGAGGTCTAGGTTGGATATTAGGAAACACTATTTCACTAGGAGGGTGGTGAAGCACTGGAATGGGTTACCTAGGGAGGTGGTGGAATCGCCTTCCTTAGAAGTTTTTAAGGTCAGGCTTGACAAAGCCCTGGCTGGGATGATTTAGTTGGGATTAGGTCCTGCTTTGAGCAGGGGGTGGGACTAGATGACCTCCTGAGGTCCCTTCCAACCCTGATATTCTATGATTCTATGATTCATATCCTATCCTTGACTCTTTGTTGCGGTGCTGTTTGAAGTCCTCATTGCCCACTGATTTCTGATCTAACATCCCTTGAATGTTTACTCAGCATTTATTATTTAGTTCCCCTATAGCCCCGGCAGTGTGCTAGGTACTTTACAAACAGGCCTGAGGGTAAACATTTGACAATCTAGATCATTCTAGATTAAGCTCTAGATTGAATCAGTTCAGCTCACCCTCGAGGAAGTGCCCTCCCCAATCTTCATAGGGTGTCCACTCCACATAGCCAAGTTTGGAGTAGGATCAGGGCCCAAATCCCTACCCCCCTCGCACATTGCAAAGGAACCTTTTGATCTGATGGGCAGAAAATTGGGGCCCAATTCTGTTCCTATTGCCGGCAATGGGAACTTTGCTGTGTTTCAAAGGAGTAAGGCCTGGTTTTCAGAGAATCCAAGAATCTGGTGTCTTCCCAAAGAAATAGCAACATGTCTGTTATGACCTACATACCCAGCCCTCTATGCACAGGGTTTTGAAGGTTTTGATTGCTTCTCTCTCACAGGAAATATCTTTATTTCCCTGTGTGAAGTAAAAGTTTATCAGAAGATTTGACCCCCTCTCCAGAATTAGCTTCATTATTACATATCTCTGTCAAATAGGGGTCATTGTGGATGGGAACTCAGACAGTCACAGGGGAGTTTTCATTAAACTAACTATTTTTGCAGAGAATTAAATCCATTTTGCTGCATCAATTGACCCCTGGGGTTAGATTTCTCCGACTGAAAACACACAAATCAGCCAATGCAGATGAGATTCATCCCGGGGCGTGAAGGGAATTAACGATGAATTTGCATTTATATAGCACCTTTCAAACCCAAAGGATACCACGGGACTTTGCAAACTCCTGTCCTTAGCTGTTCTCAAAAATAGAGCTCTGCACTGGAGCTGGATGTTACTCAGACTAGAAGTCACATGTGAATGTGGAGAATGAACAGGCCTTTATGCAGCAATAGGTTGTTATGTTTTATGGCATATACACAAAGAAATTAGATCAAAAACTCAGGAAAAAAAACTCATGCTGGAAGGTTGTAACATGACTACTTTATTTCATAGAATTCAAAAACAGAACACACAAGAACCATAAAACAGAAAGAGACAAAGCAGGCTGCTCCCTAAGGCAGAGATGCACAACCTACCCCACCTTGGCTAGCTCTCTGCAGACTTACTGACTGCTCCGGAGCAGGGACAGGCCCAGATCACACACTTCCTTACAGAGTCCCCTACCCTGCAAGCAGGACCAGGAAACTCGTGTGACTGCCAGGCCCCCTACCTATGCAAGTGAGGGGTCTCGTCTGCTGCTCAGGGTCGAGTTAATGGGAACATTCAAGCTATAACATGTGGTGGCTCACTAGTGAAGACAAGCCCGCAGAGGAAGGGAGGAGCAGAGCAGAGGCAGTGGCACCTCCCCAGCAGACTGCTTCTTCCTCACGTTCATTTGTTGTTCAAAATTAGCTGGCGAAGAATTTCATGGACTAGTTCTTGGTTGGCAGCTTGTTCAAGACCCGCTCAAAGAAATATTTGACTTTGGAAATCCAAGCTGTTTGGATTGGTTATATAGGTCACATGATATTGTTTCTGCTTCCTGACTGGATGGGTGTGGCTTCTGGTGCAGATATTCTTGACTTCAAATTCACCTGATCTTTATTGTCCTCTGCTCTGCACAACATAGAAGAATTTTCTTCATCTATTCCTGAGGTGAAATGGACCTTTTGGGGACAACGTCCGGGCATGCCTTGAGAAGCAAACACCAGCCATGACCATTATTCCATTCTGAACAGCTGTTCTGTGAAAGATCATCTCCTAACACATCCTATGGGCAGCAGCCGTGTCCCAAAGAAATGATTGTAGTTAGAAAGATGCCAGCAGAGACCCAATTTTACCTGTGTATGTGTTCAGCTTCTAAAAGGAATTGCACTACAACTAACATCTATTTCTTCCAGGATCTAACTGCCTATACATTCAGGTAAACAGCAACTTGTAAGACTGTCTGTCATAGCATCCTCTGGCGACTTTATTAATATTACAGGTGTTTCCTCTTTAGCATGATTGAACTGGATAGAAGTTGTCTATCTACCCATCTCATACTCATCGCAGTAAGTGACTCATCGCAGTAAGTGACCCCGAAGGCAGGCTAATGAATGTCCTGAGAAAAAGACGGGCTAGCCACGTGAAGGGAACCCAGGGAGATCAGAAGCTTTGCTTTCTAGTAGCAATAAAGGAATCTGCCCTTAAATGCCTCTTGTTTTACTGTGCCTGCTTTGCCTGGTGCATTGATTAGTCCTTGCTCCTGTGAGTAAACTTACTTGGCAGGATATAAAAAGTGAGTAAAGGCCTCATTGATACTGACAACGCCTGTTCTCTGCTGCCAGGCACTAAGGGCTCATCTACACGGAGCGACAATGTACACTGGAGGGGTGTGATTTCCAAAGCACACCAATGTGCTGTGCACTCACTGGCCTGTGGCGACCCAGCTGGCATGCACTGAAAGTTCCCGAGTGTGTTAATGTAGGACTAGCACGTTTCCTAGTGCACAAACCCAATGTTGGCACAAGCTAGAGAACTTGTAGTGCACGCCAAGGGGGTGTGCCTGGATCAGTGAGTGTGCAGCACGGTAAGGCGCTTTAGAAATTCAAATCACACCCTCTAGTGCACATTGCTGTGGTGCATAGACCAGCCCTGCCAGTATGTCTACACAGTGCTAAGACACCCACAGCTGGCCCAGGCCAGCTGACTTGGGCTCGGGGCTGAAAAATTGCTGTGTAGATGTTTGGGCTTGGGCTGCAGCCTGGACCTTGGGGCCCTCCCCCCTCGCAGGGTGTCCCCGAGCCTGAATGTTTACACACCAATTTTTAGCCCCGCCACCCCAAGCCCTGCAAGCCCAAGTCAGCCAACCAGGGCCAAACACGGCCGGGTCTCTTCCCGCTGTGCGCAATGTACCCTAAGAGCCAGATTTTGAGACTTCCTAGTTAAGCACTGGAGCACTGTTGAAAATCTGCCTCATTTGGGGCTCATTTGGGGCTGCACAGAAGGGGTACGTGTATCGCCCCCTTGTGGCACGTGGTAGCTTGCCTGCCCCAGTGAAGCCGAAAGGAGAGGGGTCTGTGTGTTTTTTCCCCCCATGTCCAGGAAGGTGTATGAGGACAGACTGGGCCCAGAGAGAATAGCTCATGAGGGGAGACGGGTAATGTGACGCCTGTTTTGAGACAGGAAGTGAGGCAGAAAACTTTTGCCAATTGAAGCAACAAGAGGAATATTATAATCATAACTATCTATTGTTTATATTCTGGAAGTGTCTTCCGTGTGTAGAGCCGTCCACACACCCAGGAAGACCTGCCCCGAAGAGCTTAGCGCTTGTCCACACAGAAACAGGGATTGAAATCACGAAATCACTTGTGAATCACACCGTTCCTTATTTTGGTGCAAATCTGTGCCGTGGATTTCAGATGATTTTGAATTAAGGGTGGCCTAGTTCAACAGAGTCCGTGAAAGAAAAAACACCCTAAGAATAAAATGGCAAACAGCAAACACAGAAAACACTTTGATGGGGAGCTTTAGCCTCGTTTTCAGGGGTGCTGGGCACAGATCTGAAATCAGTGGAAGTTAGGGATCAGGCCAATTACCTACTTTTAAAAATTCAATCAATACACATTAATTCTACTTGAGTGTCTCCTCTATCGAGGATCTTATATCATGTCCTCCACCATGGTATCTGATCCCCCTCGACCTATCCATTATCCGCTGGCCAATTTGATCCTGGCATCACAGCAGGGGTGGGTCCCAAGGAGGGATCTGACGGCAGACAGGGGAGTGGGCTTATGGATCAGTTCAGGGGGCATAATTCAAGCAGTGGAGCGCAGTTTAGCCAAGATAATGGGGCCAGCGTCACAGGATCCTCCATGACCGCAAGTGGCCAGGAACTCCATTTGACATCTCCTTTAACATACAGCAGCCCAGCGCCCGCTAGAACTCCTTTCAGGGTTCCCTCCCCACTCTGAACTCTGGGGTACAGATGTGGGGACCCGCATGAAAGACCCCCTACATTTATATTCCACCAGCTTAGGTTAAAAACTACCCCAAGGCACAAATGCCTTGCCCTGGAATGGTATCGCTGCCATCACCTAGTGAGTTAGACAAAGATTCAGGAAGAGGACCACTTGGAGTTCCTGTTTCCCCAAAATATCCCCCCAAGCCCCTTCACCCCCTTTCCTGGGGAGGCTTGAGAATAATATACCAACCAAATAGGTAAACAAGGTGAGCACAGGCCAGACCTTTGGTTTTTAGGACACTAAAAACCAATCAGGTTCTTAAAAGCAGAACTTTATTATAAAGAAAAAAGTAAAAGAAGCACCTCTGTAAAATCAGGATGGAAGGTAATTTTACAGGGTAATAAGATTTAAAACACAGAGGATTTCCCTCTAGGCAAAACTTTAAAGTTACAAAAAAAAAAACAGGAATAAACCTCCCTCTTAGCATAGGGGAAATTCACAAGCTACAACAAAAGATAATCTAACGCAATTCCTTGCTTACTTACAATTTTTGTAAATTTAGATGCTCATTTCAGGTAGGGGTTTAGGAGATTTTTTTTTCTGCCCTGGTCCCTCTCTGGCCGGGAGAGAACAACAAAGAGAGCACAAACAAAAACCTCCCCCAACAGATTTAAAACGATCTTCTTCCCTTATTGGTCCTTTTGGTCAGGTGCCAACCAGGTTATTTGAGCTTCTTAACCCCTTACAGGTAAAGGAGGGATTTTATGCTGCCCTTAGCTGTATGTTTATGACAACCACACTGGGCATTGGTGCAGTATTGGTTTTGAGGAGCACACCACCTAGTGAACCTTTCCACTTCCTGCAGCACCCACAGTTTTCTTGGGCAGTGGTCTCATTGCAGAATGTTCGAACTGATGGAGCTGACCATGCTGCCAAGCACCCACCCCGTTATGTGCATCATCATCCCCTCTAGGCTGGGATGCATTTGGAAGAACTAGGCCTTGCATCTGATTTGCCATCTGTTGCGAATAGCCCTGCTGCATCGTGGCAGCATTTTGCTGAAGTTTGCCCACATCCCTGGCCAGGCCAGGGCGACTCCACCAGAAAGCAAACAAACCATTTCCTGCAGCTGGAAGGAGAGGAAAGCAGGCACATGGTTTTGTGCTGCACGCCACTCAGTGTGACTACCAGGAGCCTAATGGATCAGCTGGGATGGGCTAGCAGCACAATGCAGGGGCTGGCAAAGCAGGCGGTAGAGCCCTGCCCCAAGACTGGGATCCCACAGGACCCTCTGCCCTAATAGTGGGAGTGAGTAAAATGTACTTTGTTATGGGTGGGATTGGGTGGGCAAAAGAGCCAGATTGCAGGGATTTGTGGGGAAACAAAATGCAAATTTAGCTACACCTGCTATTTGAACTTGACCTTAGTATCGATCACTTAGTCTGAGCCTCTTTTTAAAAATTTACTTCTATCAAAAACCTGGTGCTGTGAGCAGTTTTTCTGTTAAATGTTTTTCAAAAAGCAATAATACTCCTGACATAAAAATAAATGGAATGGTACATTTCAAAGTTCTAAAAACGGTGCTTAAGCAATTGAAAAAATTCCAGTTTTTTTAAACAACTTACTTTTTATAATCATTAAAAAAAAAACCCTCTGCACCACAATTTTGCCTTAAAAGGTGCACTTTGTTTTGACATTCTGGGTGAGATACACATGACAGCAGTTTGTCATAAATAGAATTTATTTAGCAAGTTTTTCTTTTTTTTAAAAGAAAGGTTTTAATACTTAAATTTAAGCGAGGGATAGAAAGAGATTTGATGTCTATTATAACCGGAGTTAAAGTATTGTTTTACATGATTTGAGCAAGATTTGTTTTATTCTTTTAGTAGTAAAAATTGTGTCTGAATTCCATTTATACATATACATACATACATATATATATATATATAAACCAACCTTTTCTTTTTTTTTCCGTGGCATGGGGAAAATCTGTCTCTCTTGCAGGATCTAAGGTTTTTGCAGGTGGGAATGGGATAAAACTGCAAGAAATAATACGGCAGCGGGTATTGCGGGGCAGGACTGGAGAGGTATTAAAAAAATAGTCCCGTGCAGGTGTAACCCATGCCAGCTTGGTGTGGCTCTCTGCCCCTCCCCCGTTCCAGCTAGCGATTGATGAGTCTGCTACAGCATTAGCTAAGCACCATGTGCTCAGGCAGTAGAGGCTCATGCATTTAGCTCCAGAGATCCCAAGGTTCGATCCTGCCTACCGACAACCAGGGTCTGTTGGCATTACACAGAGGTCTAGCAGGCTACAACTAGTGCACTTCCACTCCTCTCATTCATGGCACTTCCTGAAATCAGAATACATCGCATCAGATGACTTTCTAAGAGGCTCAGTCCTTGGAATGAAGTGACTCCTTTCACTAATGAAGCAGCTGAGAAGAGGCAATCTGGCCTAGAGAACTGAGTGCCTGTAGCCAGGAATTCTGCTTTGATCCCAGTTCTGCCACTGGATGAGTTTGGGAAAAATCACTCCAATTTTTAGAAGTGGCCTCCAATTTTGGGTGCCTCATTTTGGGGGGTGGGGAGGTGGGAGTGACCCAGGGTGCTGAGCACCCACAGCTCATGTTTCCAAGTCTCACGTTTCCAAGTCTCAGAAGTCTTGCATTGTTTTATTAAAGTTCCAGCTCCTGGAGTCAGGGGATTATAAAAGACTCAGCATGTTTTTAAAAAAAAATCTATTGTTCTCCCCATCGTGATTGTGGAGAAAAGTTGGGAAACACGGAGCCTAAAGGTCCCAAACCATAAGGCCAATAAAAGGAAACCAAAAATTGTCAAATCTCAATATTTTTAAGCCAATCTCATGCTTTTCTGGGGCCTGACGAATGAGTTTTTGAACACTTGGGTTGGTCATATACCGTCACACTGACTTCAATCCCCCTGGCCCAGTTGAATCAGCTGTTCCAATCGCAGCAAGACAAATGCCTCCACCAGTATCAGCCATTCTGATCTCGGCTCACTGTGAAGAGCCATTTCAATGCTTCTCCTCTTTAACCTTCCATGTCTGCCATTCCCACTTTCACCCATTGTTAAGCTCTCATCTGCACCAGACCATCCATGTCCTCTCCTTCCACCTTCCCCAGGGATTATTTTCCTCCTCTTTCCCCCTCGCCTCTATTAAAAAGGATAGGCCCAGGGATATGTTTTTTGTCTAAGGCCTGGTCGCAGTACAAAGGTAGGTTGAGCTAACTACATCGCTCAGAGCTGCGAACAATTTCACACCCTGTGTGATCGAGTTAAGCCAACCTAAGCCCCAGTGCAGACACCACTAAGTCAACAGAAGAATTCTTCCGTCGTCGTGTAGCTACTGCCACTCGGAGAGGTGGCTTTACTACAGCGATGGAAGAATCCCTCCTGTCACTGCAGAATGTGTCTATGTCACAGCAGTGCCACGGTAGGGTTTCTAGTGTAGACGAACTGTCACCTTCTGGGGTGCAAGAGGGACCAGTAAGGGGTTGTCTCATTACTTGCCCTATTGCCCTGGGTGTCCTGCAATGCTATTCTGCTGTAACTCTCAGCCTGGGATGCTGACAGTCAGCAAGCAGCATGCAGGTCACGCCCTTCGTGTCTGTGTGCTTAGACAGCCCAGGATCAGCAGCTCTCACCCCAGCAGCCTGGCTACAGCCCCACTCTGGCTTCCACCAGCCTGGGTTACACCCAGCAAGGTGACCCCAACATACTCCCAGTCCTGGATTTCCCCAAGAGTCCAGCCCTCTCCTGGACAGCTCAGAGAAATAATAAGGTTTGGTGCTCCTGTAAAGAGACAAAACCATTTTGAGCATATCAGCTTAACCGGGGTAAATACACCCTTCCCTTTAAACACAGCACTGAGCTGGTTTATAGTAAAATAAAACAAATGTATTAGCAGTAGGACATAGACATAGGCTCAGTAACAGGAATAAAGGTAGGAAGGGTTACAAAAAATAAAAGTGAAAGCACGCATCTAAAAGTTTAAAACTTACTCTAGCAAGATACAGGCTTTGTTCAGGACCATTTCTCTCCCCGAGGCTGACTTTCCCTCAGTCAGGAACTTCCACAGAGGTGAAAGGTGCTGGCTTCCCTTCTCTTCCTGGGTGAAAGATCTTTGCCTAAGCAGGTTTCTCACCTATATTCGGTTCCAGAGGCTTCAACGCCCATTCCCCTTGATGCAAGGACGCATCTTTCTCAGCAGACACGGGCTCTCGTTGTGTCTGTCTAGTGACGGATGCCCAAGATGGGCTTTGTCCTTGCTTAGATCCCAAGGTTCGATGACCCGCCTGTAGCGGGGTGGCCACCCGCTCTGGCCCAGAAGGGGTTAAAGCCAGCCCTGGGACAGGGCTGGGAAGGAAAGCCTGGACTGATTGGGGAAGCAGCCGCAGCTGGGCCACGCCCCAATCAGGCCCAGCTGGTTCCTATAAGAGGCTGCGAGCCAGAAGCCCAAACAGTCTCTCTCTGCCTTCAGAGAGAGAAGGGCCTGGCTGCTGGGAAGCTCAGGGTGCCTAGAGTGAGGCAGGGCTGGGGAGCTCCAGGCTGGCAACTCCCCAGGCTGCAGGGCCTTGTGCAAGGCTCCAGAGAGGCACTGGGTTCCAGAGAGGGGCAGCAGGTCCAACCCCAACCTGGCCTATGATGAGTGGCTGACACTGCAGTCTGCCCCAGGGCGCGGGGGCTAGATGGTGACTGGCAGTAGCCTACGACTGAGGCAAGGTGGGGATAGTGGGTTGGGGTTCCCCTGGGAGGGGGGAGACCCAGTGAAAGGGGTACCGGGGTCCTGGGAGGGACAACGGGCCAGAGGCAAGCTGGATCACCAGCCTGCAGGGGGCGCTCCAGACGCTGGGCAAGCTAATTCCCTGGACGACCAGCAGGAGGCGCTGCAGGGTGAGTCCGCGCTCCCTTACACCGCCCATGTGCTCATCTAGCTCTGTCCACCAGGAAGCTGACCTCATGCCGTTCTGCCTTCCTGTGGGCTTCCGATCCCCCTGTGTGTAAACGGGGCTTCCATTGATTTAGTTGGGAATTGGTCCTGCTTTGAGCAGGGGGTTGGACTAGATACCTCCTGAGGTCCCTTCCAACCCTGAGATTCTATGATTGTTTTGGAGGCTTGTCTACCAGGCTTAATTTACATAGGAGACAGGTAAATAGCTGCCACCCTCCTGTCTGGGCGGGAACTGTTCCTTCCTTTGTTCAGCCACATACTTTTAAACCTACTCTCAGTGAGTATTCATAATTCCGCCTCTAGGGCTAATGCAGACAATGCACAATGAAATTAACCCCTAGCATGTGACAGGCATTCATAAGAGACCTCACATGATACACTGATATTGTATTCAGTCAGTTGAATCAATTGCTAATTATTTGAGGTTTAGACCTCCCCCTGTCTTTATAGCTCAAATAAAGTTTCTCTTCCCTGCTGGGGTAGCTGTCTCTTCCCCCCCACCCCATTTGTTAGCTTATTAGCTTTGTTTATCTGATCTGTAAATATATTCTCACTGTCTTGCACAGCCTTGTGGAAGTAACTGCCTGGGGGACAAACCACATTCCTTTGTTCGGGGAGGGGGGTAACTCCTGTTTGACTGGCAAACATTTTAAGAATTATAATTTCAGCTTGTGTCCATAACTTCGCACCAGTTGCTTGCACCTACATGACAGTGATTGATGAGCTTCCCGGTGACATACGCCATGACCCCTTTGAGACACAGATCATAACAGTAGTGAGCTGGGGTACATTGGGCGGGTGAGACCAGCTGAAACTCACTGCTGGCCACCAGGGTGCCCCTGCCCTCTGCCCCGGGGCTGTTCTTAATGTCACACTTACCCTGAGAAATGAGTCTCAGCTGGGCAGCCCTGTGACTATGGCCCAGCTCTGACATTATCAGAAAGGCCCCAAGCTGCCCATCATAATGCAGCTGTAGACAGTCCCTGACACTGAACCAGCCTCTTTCAATAGCAAGGCCCTTGAATGATTTGATTAGGCAATTAATATTCTGCATTAAAATGTCAGAATAAATCAGACTCGTAGAAATGTGGGGCTGGAAGGGACCTCGAGAGGGCAGCGAGTCCAGCCCCCTGTGCTGAGGTGGGACCAAGTAAACCTAGATCATCTCTGACAGGTGTTCTTAAACAGCCTGTTCTTAAACACCAGCCTGTTCTCCAGCCTGTTCTTAAACACCTCCAGGGATGGGGACTGCACAGCCTCCCTGGGAAGCCCATTCCAGAGCTTAACTGCCCAAAGAGTTAGTTAACTGCCCTAGGAGTTAGTAACTTTCCCCCCAATATCTCCCCATTACTCCTTGTCCTACCTTCAGTGGAGATGGAGAACAACAGATCCCTGTCCTCTTTATAACAGCCCTGAACATATTGGAAGACTGTGATCAGGTCCCCGCTCAGCCGTCTTTTCTCAAGACTAAACAAGCCCCGTTTTTTAACCTTTCCTCACAGGGCAGGTTTTCTAACCCTTTGATCATTTTTGTTGCTCTCCTCTGCATTCTCTCCAATTTGTTCACATCTTTCCGAAGTGTGGCGCCCAGAACTGGACACAGTGCTGCGGCTGAGGCCTCCCCAGTGCCGAGTGGAAAGGGACAGTTACCTCCCGGCTCGGACATACGACACTCCTGCTAAAACACCCCAGAATGAGATTAGCCTTTTCCACAACTGCACGACATTGTTGACTCATTCACTCTGGGATCCACTATCACCCCCAGCTCCTTTTCAGCAGTACTACCGCCTAGCCAGTTATACCCCATGTCCACGCTGGGGATTTGCTTTTTCCTTCCTACTTTGCATTTGTCTTCTTTGAATTTCACCCTGTTGATTTCAGACCAATTCTCCAATTTGTCATGGTCGTTTTGAATTCTAATCCCATCCTGCAAAGGGCTTGCAACACCTCTCTGCTTGGTGTCATTCACTAATTTTACAAGCATACTCTCTATGCCATTATCCAAGTCATTAATGAAAATATTGAGTAGTACTGGACCCAGGAATGACCCCCAGGGAACCCCATTAGATCCACACTCCCAGTTTGACAGCAAACCATTGATGATTACTCTTTCAATATAGTCTGTCACCCAGTTGTGCACCATCTTATAGCAATTTCATCTAGACCACATTTTCTTAGTTTGCTTATGAGAATGTCATGTGGGACTGTGTCAGAAGCCTTCCTAGTAATTCCGATACCTTGCTCATCTCCTCGGGAGATCTCAAAGCGCTTTATGCCAGATGTCAGTGTCATTATCCCCATTTTGCAAATGGGGAAACTGAGGCCCAGAGCTATGCTGTGACATCTCCACAGTCACTTAAGCAGACTAGTGACAGAGCCAAGAATAGAGCCCAGGTCTTGTGAGTCCCAGCCCAGTGTGTTGTTCATAGCAGTAAGAGTCACAGTTTCTTTTCTCCCAGCTGGAGCCATGACAGAGTCTCTTTTAACTCAAGTTCCTGGGCAGCTTTAACTTTTTATTTAATATGAGGGGCCTTAACTTTCTCATTGTGCGGGGAAGGGGCTTTTGAAGGGGGGAGAATCTGCTTTGAATCCTTTTATTTTACTTGCTTTCACTAGACCAGCTAACAGATGTCACAACCTACAGCACATGAGTGAGACGTCACCTGTGCGAGGCACACATTTGCATCCATTGCCAGTCCTATGAGCCATCCAACCTGTTCCCGCTTACCAAGCATGCTGACAACAAAGTGCAATACTAGGATTCCTCTGCCCCCAGCCCTGAGGCCACGCCATTCATTGCTGGCAGCTCCTGCATCATCCTGCTACATGTCAGCCTCATGCCACAAGGTTCAGAAATCAAGGCACAAATGAAAGGAACCCAAAAGTTACCTTTAAAAAATAATCGTAATTTTTAAAACGGTTTCTGCAATTTGGGGACCTGATTTGTGATTTTTGAACACCGAGGGTTGGCGACACTGAAGATCAAAATCAGGCCTCCCACGCCCTGGGGGAGCGTACCTGACGCAGAGAAAACAAAGAGGGCATGCGGAGAAGAGACAAGTGATTCCAAACCCACCAGCACCACTACACTGCAATGTAAACCAAAGAGCGTAGCACGCTGTGTGAGCACACTCATTACTGCATGCTCAACACGCAGGAGGAAAAGAATTCAGTGTTTGACTTTCAATTCCTGGGCATTAAGCATCTTTCGAAGGCACCCGAGCTTACAGGCTCAGTAATAAAAGATAAATTCATGAATCTCAGGAAGAGGGTCCCAGTGCAGCACGGACGGCAGAATCGTTTTCATTCCCCATCAAACCCATCTATCTTTTTTAAAGTAAGTGATGCAAAAGAACATGAATCTATTGAACAGGAGGGAGAACTGCCAGTCCAGGTGATCAAATGCATTTCCTGGCCAGGGACAGAGCAAATCATATTAAACAAGCCAAGTACAGATGGCAGCCTCCTAATGAAGACGATTTGCCTAAGATAAAACAGGGAGGATGCCAGCAAGGTGTGGAATATTCATCAGCCCCAAGGATGGCTCCCAAACTTTCAGCATCTTGGGATAGTGCCAGTAGCCGGGAATGTAGGAGAGATGGGTGAGGAGCTGAGGTGGTGTTGTACTGCATTACAGGACCCCTGCGCTGCACAGGGTAGTCCCTGCAGTAGTGAACTTTTACCATCTAGGGCTTTATCTTGCTCCCCCTGCAGTCAGTGGCAAAGCTCCTATTTATAGTGTAGGATCAGATACTAGGGGAGCTGCTCCGATGCTTATCCAAATCTTGTGAGGTCTGTTGCAGGGCAGGCACCCACCGCTGCAGCGCCTCCTGCTGGTCATCCGGGAATTAGCTCAATTCCAGCCTCGGCGTGCCACCTGCTGGCCGGTGTCTTCCTACTTTCTCCTGATCTCCACCACTTATAGCACTTCAGGCCCCGCATCCCTCCCGGACCCCGGTGCCCCTTACCTTGGGGTGCTGCCCCACAGCAGTGCCCCCACACTCTGGGTCTCCTCTCCCCAGGGAACCCCAATCCCCTAAGCCCACCTCGCCTCAGTGACCCACTGCCAGCCCTCATCTAGCCCCTTCCCTCAGGGGCAAACTGCAGTCTGAAGTGGCCACTCATCATCGGCCAGGGGGGTTCGGACCTGCTGCCTTTCCAGCCCCAGCTGCCTCCCTGCAGCCCTAGTACCTCCCCTGGCCTTTAGCAAGGCCTCAGCCTGGGGACTCACCAGGCCACAGCTCCCCAGCTCTGCCTGCCCTTCCCCTGCCCTGCTGTCCCGCAGGTGCCCTGCTCGCTCTCCCAGGCAGCCTGGTCCTCTCTGCTCCCCAGCTGGAGCAAGAGTCTCTCCTCCCAGGCTCTCAGCCTGCCCTTTTATCCCGGCCAGCTGTGCCCTAATTGGGTGTGGCCACACTTGTGGCTGTTAACCCAACCAGCCTCCCTTGGCTGCCTTTAACCCCTTCCTAACCGGAGCGGGGTGATCAACCCGCTACTCAGGCCTCCTTTCCCCTTTGACGTATCCGCTTCCCGGACTCTATCCTTCCCTTCCCCTGACTCCAAGCCCTCTCTCGGGCCAGTCTGCACTAGAAAAGGGCTACCACTATCATTATACCAGAAAACCCTCCTGGTGTAGATGCAGCTTATACTGGCAAAAAATGCTCCCCAAACAAAATAACCCTTACCAGCAAAAGCACTTTGATGGCAGTATAACTGTGTGTACACCAGGGCTTTTGCTGGTATAAAAATGGCACCAACAGTCACCCCCCTTAACCGACAGTGCTGTACCCACAAAAGTTTCTAGTGGAGACCTGGCTTCTGATTCCCCACCCGCATTGGCTGCTAAACCCAGGGTTGTGAGTTCAATCCTTGAGGGGCCCATTTAGGGATGGGGGGCAAAAATCTGTCTGGGGATTGGTCCTGCTTTGAGCAGGGGGTGGGACTACATGATCTCCTGAGGTCCCTTCCAACCCTGATATTCTATGATGTAAGTGCAACACCCCTGGGTGGGGATTGAACCTGGGATCTCCAGTTAAGGAAATCACAAGCCTTTCCTCCCTGCAGGCTGGAGTTGGCTCAGTAGCTATACATGCCTGAGCCAGCACTCGGGGGGGACATGCACAGCACCAGTGGGGGAGGGATAGCTCAGGGGTTTGAGCATTGGCTGCTAAACCCAGGGTTGTGAGTTCAATCCTTGAGGGGGCCACTTAGGGATCAGGGGCAAAATTGGTCCTGCTAGTGAAGGCAGGGGGCCGGACTCAATGACCTTTCGGGGTCCCTTCCAGCTCTATGAGATAGGTATATCTCCATATATACACATGCTCTTGGGATTGAAAATGTTTCCCTGCTCAAAAAAAAAAGATTCAGTGAAAACAATTTTCCCATTTTTGTTAATATTTTTATTGCAAAATTTGTGGGGGCCGTTATTGAAAACCAGGCAAAACCTAATCCCCCTCCCCCCAACTTTTTTCCATTTGCTTTAAAATCCCTGTGAATTTGCCATCAGGGGTCTGAGCCTTTCGGGGTCACTTTCCTCCAGCTTTTCTCTGCAACCACAAGGGCTAGACACTTACTTTTATTTTGTTCCATGAAAGCCAAGGGGCCCAAGTGATCACATGATCACAGCTGCCCTGCCTCGGCTGTGGTGTGCAGAGTAGGTCCAGCACCCCAAGGCACATGGGGGAAGGCTTTGGATGCCACGAAGGAGCGGTGGGAGATCTCCGACCCCTGTGCCCCGTGGGAAGCGCAGTTCCTCTCCTTTGGCAGGACTGGGCCTGAGTAGCACAAGGGAGTCTCTGAAATGCCCAGCCCTCTTCCCTGACCCCCCCCCGGCTTCCCTCTGGCTGGGCCTCCCTCCCATCAATGACCCCATGCCCATCCCAGGGCCTCCCATCCTTCCTCAGAGCTGCACCCTCAGGCTTTAAAACCCATCCCAAACTCTCCTTGCCCGGAGGGATTGTGCCATTCATTGTGCTGGAGCCCTCACGTCCGTCCAGAACAGTCTCCAGACAATCAGCTGGGAGCCGCCATGGGCCTTGGGGAGCAGGCAGAACACAGGGCTAAAGCCCAGGGGACTAGAGAGAGGGGGCATGGGGGCAGGGGTCTGCCTGGAGGATCAGGTCTGGTGTGTGGAGCTGGGGAGGTCAGATCCCTGCTCAGCTGGGGCGAGTGACGGGGAGACCCTCCTGCATTTGGGAACCACGGAGTCCTGTTATTAGTGGTTAGCCAAGTCACATGGCTGCTTCCGGGATGACACCTTTAATAAGCACGTTTCACAGACACCGAAATGCACCTGACCCAGCCAAACCCAGACCCCGCACTTCTTCCAGGCCCCCCGGTGCCCGGGATGGCGCTGATCAGAAGCCGGACAGAGGCACGGAAACCCACGTCCCTGGAACATGAAATCCAGGAAGGGCTCCCAGGCCTGCGGCAACAGCCTCGTCTCCTCCAGCATCCCGGCAGGATCCCACCCTCCGGGGGTGCGTGCTGCGATGACAAGTCCTGCCCCCTCCGACAGCCTTGGCACTGCCTGCTGGACTCAGAGAACCCGTCCTGGTGGGCGACGTCACAGGGTACATGCAGCAGCCGCTGTTCTGCTCAGTGGTTTCAGCATTGGCCTGCTAAAGCCAGGGTTGTGAGTTCAATCCCTTGAGGGGGCCATTTGGGGCAAAAATTTGTCTGGGGATTGGTCCTGCTTTGAGCAGAGGGTTGGACTAGATACCTCCTGAGGTCCCTTCCACTTCCAACCCTGATATTCTGTGATTCTATATGCTAGGGATTGAACAGGGACTTCCAGAGCTAAAAGCAGGAGTAGCTACAGCTTGAGCTAAAATTCTTTGCATGAGTTTGTAACAGACTCAGATCCTCGGTAGATGGGGCACACAAGTGGGACCTGTAACACTCACCAGCGGGTTGCATTTACATTGTAGACAGCTCCCCCTTATACCATACCCAGATCTAGGTGCAGTAGCCTGGCTCCCTACCAGTTCATTGACACATACAGCTGGGAAGTAAAAAGCCACTGGATATTCCAAACTCTGCCAGCTGGCACGTCCCTCTTCTAGGCCAGTGGGGACTTGAGTTGGCCTGAGGCTCAGCCCCCCATTTCTGGGAGGTAGATGGGCTGGCACACAGCAGCTCCAAAGGGAGGCCGGGAATTGCACAGAGCCCTCTGCATCCATCACTCGGGAAAACCACCCTGGGGCATTTCTGAGAATTCACCGAAGTGTTGCTGTTTGCATGGCAAGCGCCTGAGATGCTGCAGCAAAGACCTGGTCCAGCAGAGAGGGGCTCAGCCCTCCAACAGCTGCTGCTCCTTTATCTTTTCCTGTTCATTTTTCCGTGCTGGAGAAAGGCATTGAAATGGGAAACCTGGAGTTTGGAGACCTCTGCTTCAACCCTGAGCATCCGTCCTGAGCTGCACTCCCCATGGGCCACTCAGTCCTTGGCCTTTCTACCCATCTGTGTCACTAGGGACCAGGCTAAGCCCCCGCAACTCATTTCATACAAGGCACTGAACAGCCTTCCCAGCCCCACTGCCCAGGAACCAGGGATCTGAGAGCAAGAAGTTCCGTCCCCCGGCTTGGTTACCAAGTCCCTGAGCCAGCCACTCCCCCGAGGGAGCATGCACACCATACACCCTCTGTTAGATCCCTTGTCTGCCCCATCAGCTCTGGTGGCTGGAGCAAGGTCATAGTCTCAGCTGCTCCCTCTGGGTGATTTCTGTCACCAGGGCACTCGGAAAGAGCAGCCATGCTGTCCCTTTCGCCGTCCACAACCCTTCTCTTGTTCCAGGAGCCACGTCATGACTCAGCCCTGAAGCCAGGTCACTCAGCCTGTTCCCCCTGCCACAGTAGCAAAGTCCTTCCGTCCCAATGGTCTCGGGCAGTCTGCTCCGGCACTGCCCGGATGGGGAACCCAGGCCTGCCCACTGCCCCGAGTTCCAGTCCAAGGCACTGGCAACAACAATGTCATGTACTGGACAGTGAACTTGTAAACATCTGCTTTAATACATGGCCTGACTTTGGGTCACAGCCTCTGGTTCAGGCCTCAGATCTTGCTCCAGGCTCTCTCGCTCCACTACACGACCAACTGCCTTTGTGTCCTTGGGTAAACCCCTTAGCCTCAGTTCCTCATCTATAACACAGGGCTAATAATACTGCCTGTCTCACAGCTGTGTTGGGAGTTGCTTTTGAGATCTACTGATGAAAGAGCACTGTAGAAGAGCTTGGTTATGTTAGTTAAATGGAAGTTGAGATTCTCACCTAATCGCATGACTCAACTTTCCCTTTCATTGAACAGGTCCTGCAGTCGTTTTTCAGTCAGTGTGGGTGTGACATTGCTCTAACCCATGCCAATTTAAATTAAATTTGCAGTAAATGCGAGTCAGTTTGAATTGCACTCAGCTACATTAAATGCTTTACTAAAATCAAGAGATATGAATGCCTGCTGCATTCCCTTCATCCACCAATTTAGCAATTTTATCAAAAATGTAATTAAGTTTGTCTAGCATGATTTGCTCTTAATAAACCTGAGCGGTGTATTGCTCACAGCTCTGTTATCCTCTAGATGTTTATAGTTATTAATATTCGCTCAGTTAATTTGCTAGGATTTTAAATTATATTCACGTTAAAGTTGTATATATTTTCAAATTAATAAACAATATCAATGCACACACAAAAAGAACAGGAACAATGCCCAGCTTGCATCATTCATTGACTAATTCAATCTCCCACACGCTGGCTCTAAGCTGCCCTTTGTGCAGATAGAGAAATTGAACCAGAGAGATTTGGGTGATTTGCCCAAGACCAAGGAGAAACATGGTGTCTGTACAGGATTCAAACTCTAATTCATAAGGCATGTTATTTGGTCAATTCCATCTCTTCTTTGTTCCCAAAATATCCAGGATCAATTGTGATTTTCTCAAATTTCTTATCCAACCTTTGAAACTATTGCAGGCGATGTTTCATATATCCGATGGGTTCAAAATTCCAAATCCAAAATCCATGCCGTGTTGCTCAATTGTGATTAGTCAGATAAATCACCTGTTATTGTTCTTGTCTCTAAGTGGATGAGCCCAGGTCTTCTGTTGCAGATGCTCACGGGAAGCCAATTTAAATTCACTTTCCGCAAGTGTGCGGGCTTCAGGGGCCATTAGGGCTAGTAAAACACAAATGTTTGCCAAAAGCAAACACAAAAGGGGTGTGAACAGTGCCAAAGAGAATTCAATCTCATCTTCATGGGGATTGTTTACACAATTTGCCCAGCCTAGCTCTGGAAACTAAGCCAAATCTCTATCCCAAAGGACAGTAGTGTGCATAGGTCCATAAAGATGAAAGCTACAGCATGTATATGCCCTTCCATTCGCGGCCCCGAAGGCTGGTGTACTGTTAGGACAGCAAGGGAAGAGGTCATAGAATCATAGAATTATAGAAGATTAGGGTTGGAAGAGACCTCAGGAGGTCATCTAGTCCAACCCCCTGCTCAAAGCAGGACCAACCCCAACTAAATCATCCCAGCTAGGCCTTTGTCAAGCCAGGCCTTAAAAACCTCTAAGGAAGGAGATTCCACCACCTCCCTAGGTAACCTGTTCCAGTGCTTCACCACCCTCCTAGTGAAATAGTGTTTCCTAATATCCAACCTAGACCTCCCCCACTGCAACTTGAGACCATTGCTCCTTGTTCTCTCATCTGCCACCACTGAGAACAGCCGAGCTCCATCCTCTTTGGAACCCCCCTTCAGGTAGTTGAAGGCTGCTATCAAATCCCCCCTCACTCTTCTCTTCTGCAGACTAAATAATCCCAGTTCCCTCAGCCTCTCCTTGTAAATCATGTGCTCCAGCCCCCTAATCATTTTTGTTGCCCTCTGCTGGACTCTCTCCAATTTGTCCACATCCCTTCTGTAGTGGGGGGCCCAAAACTGGACACAATACTCCAGGTGTGGCCTCACCAGTGCCGAATAGAGGGGAATAATCACTTCCCTCGATCTGCTGGCAATGCTCCTACTAAAACAGCCCAATATGCCATTGGCCTTCTTGACAACAAGGGCACACTGCTGACTCATATCCAGCTTCTCATCCACTGTAATCCCCTGGTCCTATTCTGCAGAACTGCTGCTTAGCCAGTCAGTCCCTAGTCTGTAGCGGTGCATGGGATTCTTCCGTACTAAGTGCAGGACTCTGCACTTGTCCTTGTTGAACCTCATCAGAATTCTTTTGGCCCAATCCTCCAATTTGTCTAGGTGACTTTGGACCCTATCCCTACCCTCCAGCATATTTACCTCTCGCCCCAGCTTAGTGTCCTCTGCGAAGTAGGAGGGAGGGGGAGAGAGAGAGGAATTATATTACTTTCCTGAACCAAAATTAAAAAACCCAGTCTGCTGACAGCAGCTAAAGTTTGCAATTGCCTGGATCCAAGTTGCTCCCGGAGAACGAAGCGAGCTCCCTCGCCCGCCTGCCCCACTCTTGCCTCTGGGCAGCTCCGGCTGGGGACACTCTTGGCGTGGCAGCTTTGCAGAGTCAGCCCCTGGCTAACATCCCGTGTGGCATGTGTACAGGAATGATGTGACCTGGAGAGCAATAGATCTCACTGCGTTTCAATCCTTTCACGGACCCCCCAGTACCCGGTTGAGTTTCACCCTTTGTGTGCCAGGTCTGCCACTGAACACAGCGGGGCAGCCTCACAGGCCACAGCTCTTCTCCTGGGCTTTGCCACGGCTGCTCCTGAACTCTAGCCCTGGCCTGACCGTGTCTCTGTCTGTGGCCTGGGGCTGCCTCAGTCACCTCCACTGTAAAACAGGGCTAGCAACGATCATCTGCCACCCAGGGGAGCTGAGACAAGGAGCCAGCCGGGGGGGGAGGGCGCAGGCCAGGGAGGGGACAATACCCCACAAGGAGTCCATACAGAGAGCCAGAAAGAGACAGGCAGGAAGTGGGAAGGGAGCAGATCCTTCTGTTGAGCACTGGGATGACACCGAGGGCTAGGGAGGTGGGGGTGCTGCAGGGGTGGAGGGATTCCCTCCTCGTACCCCAGAAATGTAGGGCTGGAGGTCTTCTAGTCCATGCCCCTGTGTGGGGGCAGGACCAAGTAAACCTAGACATTCCTGACAGGGGTTTGTCCAACCTGTTCTTAAGCACCTCCAAGGATGGCGATTCCACAGGATTACGTAACCTGATCGAGCACTGAACTATGCTTATAGCTAGTTTTTCCTAATTTCCAACCTAAATTTCCCTTGCTGCATCTGGCAAAGCCCCGGGCTTTGTTATTAATTCACAGCCACAAGCTGTCCCACTGCGTGTCCTTGCATCCCTCACCCCCTCTCCCAAATGAAATCGAGGAAAGAGTTTCCTTGATTCTTTTCCAATGTCGCTGCAGCCAATGGAAAGTCATGATCTCTCCATGAGCCACACGGTCCTGGAGAAATCCAAGGTTTCGAATTGATGGGGGAAAAGTCTCTTGTTTATAAAAATCATTAATTCCACAGTGCATTAAAACGAGTGTCGAGCGTAGGTCCTTTACTGTGACAGCTCGCAGCTAGGGAAGATGAAATTGACAGCTTCCCCAACCCTCTTAGCTGCAGCCTGATCGCACCCTATAAATGCCTTCGAGGGAACAGTATGAATTAAAGGCAGGCATTGTCCCAGACCAGGGCTGATTGGAAAGTTTCTGTCCAAATTTTTTTACAATGGAAAATTGGGGTTTTGACTAAATGAAAATTCTCACGGAAAATAGCAGCTTTCCTCGAAAACTTCTGATTTTTCATCAGAAAAAAAAAAAGAAAAACCAGAAAAATGAAAATTTTCAAGCAAAAACAAAAACCAAAAAAACAGATTTTTGGGGGGTGGGGTTGATTTTTCGATGAAAGGTCAAAATATTGAGCAATAAAATGCCATTTTCAAGCCAGCTCTATTCACAACTTCAGCAGATGGCAGGGCCTGGGCCCTGGACAGAGGAAGGAGAAGCTCAGGCTAGGAATAAGTGAGCAAGGAGGCATTGTAATAAGCTCATGAAAGACACCTCAAGGCACAGAACCAGGAGCAGGATCATCTCTATTCGTTGACTGGATGCAGCTCCTTACTGGATAGACTCTGTAGTCTCTGAACCTGACTGGATGCCCACAACTCTTTAAAATTTGAAATTACCTTTCTGAAAATATCCAAGTATATGACAGATGCTGGAGCTGACATCTGCACAGGGGCCTACCAAGAAAGCCTGCTACTTGTGAGGTTTAGGAAGTGTTCTTAGGAACAGTATTCTTGCAAGCAAGTTAAAGAAGTATGGATTGGATGAATGGACTATAAGGTGGATAGAAAACTGGCTAGATTGTCAGGCTCAATGGGTAGTGATCAACGGCTCGATGTCTAGTTGGCAGCCGGTATCAAGGGGTCGGTCCTGGGGCCGGTTTTGTTCAACATCTTTATTAATTATCTGAATGATGGGATTAATTGCACCCACAGCAAGTTTGCAGATGACACTAAGCTGCGGGGAGAGATAGACATGATGGAGGGTAGGGATAGGGTCCAGAGTAACCTAGACAAATTGGAGGATTGGGCCAAAAGAAATCTGATGAGGTTCAAGAAAACAAGTGCAGAGTCCTGCACTTAGGACGGAAGAATCCCATGCACCGCTACAGGCTGGGAACCGACTGGCTAAGCAGCACTTCTGCAGAAAAGGACCTGGGGATTACAATGGACGAGAAGCTGGATATGAGTCAGCAGTGTGCCCTTGTTGTCAAGAAGGCCAACGGCATATTGGGCTGTATTAGTAGGAGCATTGCCAGCCGATCGAGGGAAGTGATTATTCCCCTCTATTCGGCACTGGTGAGGCCACACCTGGAGTATTGTGTCCAGTTTTGGTCCCCCCACTGCAGAAGGGATGTGGACAAATTGGAGAGAGTCCAGCGGAGGGCAACAAAAATGATCAGGGGGCTGGGGCACATGACTTACAAGGAGAGGCTGAGAGAACTGGGCTTGTTTAGTCTGCAGAAGAGAAGAGTGAGGGGGGATTTGATAGCAGCCTTCAACTACCTGAAGGGGGGTTCCAAAGAGGATGGAGCTCATCTGTTCTCAGTGGTGGCAGATGAGAGAACAAGGAGCAATGGTCTCAAGTTGCAGTGGGGGAGGTCTAGGTTGGATATTAGGAAACACTATTTCACTAGGAGGGTGGTGAAGCACTGGAACGGGTTACCTAGGGAGGTGGTGGAATCTCCTTCCTTAGAGGTTTTTAAGGCCCGGCTTGACAAAGGCCTAGCTGGGATGATTTAGTTGGGGTTGGTCCTGCTTTGAGCAGGGGGTTGGACTAGATACCTCCTGAGGTCTCTTCCAACCCTAATCTTCTATAATTCTAAGTCCTGTAGGTAGCAGTTTGAAAACGTGACATTGTGTAAACACAGGACCTTTTCTGTCATTGTGACTTTTCAGAGGCTGGGAGAGTTCCAGGTGTTGTTTTGTTGCAATTTTAAATTATATTGAAGCGTTATTGAGGGACAGTGCATGGTGCCCAGCCTGTTTATCACAGCCTATTCTAGCAGAACCAAGATTCATGTCTCCACTGCTCTTTAGCCTGCTGGAAGGAGAGGGAAGGAACAGGGTACAGCTGAGACCAGCCAAGCAATTCCTTGACTTCTCAGAGCCCTGCCAAGACTGGGGTGGGGCAGAAAGGGAGCTGTAGAGGAACAGGGACAGGAAGCAAGAGGCCAAAGCAGCCTGGGAGAGCTGGGGGAGAACAGTTTCCATGTCCTATTAACGTTTTTGAGATACTGAAAATATTTCCTGTCCCGAACTGGGACAGAAAGTTGAAATCTCAAAAATGTTCCAAACTGAAAATATGTTTGGTTCCAACCAATGGAAACGTTTTCCTGAGATAATTTCACAACATTTAGTTTTGATTTCAACCATCTTTTTGTTTGTTTGTTTGTTTGTTTGTTCTTTTGTTTTTTTAAAGGAAAAGGTGTTTTGAACTGGAAACCTGGAATTTTTGTTTTGAAAATGTCAAAATAAAACATTTTGATAGTTTTGAAACTTTTTTTCCTACAAAATGTTCACGTCAAAAAATTCATCACCACTGACCCTTTCCCACCCAAGGTTTCGGTTTCCACCAATAAGCATTTTCCAACAAAAAAAACCCCGTTTTGTCAATAATTTCCAACTATCCCTGTCACCAATTTCAAATCCCTGGGCTCTCTTGGGCATGTTTGTGTCTGGGGCAATTTTCAGCCTGTCTACACATGTCCATGGGGCTCGGGACGCAGAGGATCACGCGCTGCAGGAATCAGGGCGCATGCAGCAGGTTCTTTTTGAGCAGCCCAGAATGTGCAGCAGAGCTCTCAGTACAGCTGCTGCCCCAGGACACACTGAACAGAGGGCACCCATCTCTGTAGTGGGTCTCACTGCATTCCCACACTCTCCCCAAAGCACATTCAGTCCCAGCTGCCTTTCCTTACCCTCAGCCGGATTAGGAGAGTTAATGTCAGGTTTACAGTGGAAAGGAGATACTTACAGTTTATACAGGTGCTCCAGTGACCGGCCTGGAACATGAGCTCCCAGTGCGATGCTGTGGCCAGAAGAGCTAATGAGATCCTTGGGTGCATAAACAGGGGACCCTTGAGTAGGAGCAGAGAGGTGATTTTACCTCTGTATTTGGCACTGGTGCAACCACTGGTGGAATCCTGTGTCCAGTTCTGGGGTCCACAGTGCAAGAAAGATGTGGATAAATTGGAGAGGGTTCAGAGAAGAGCCAGGAGAATGATTAAAGGATAGTGACTGAGCTCCTTGAGTCAATCTATTTAGTTTAAGAAAGAGTAAGTTACGGAGTGACTTGAGCACAGTCTGTAAGTACCTACATGGGGAACAAATGTTTGATAATGGGCTCTTCAAGCGAGCAGAGAAAAACATAACACGATCCAATGGCTGGAAGTTGAAGCTAGACAATATCAGACTGGAAAGAAGGCGTAAATTTTTTACCATGAGGACAGTGGAACAATTTATTCAGGGGTGTGTTGGACTCTCCATTACTGGCAATTTTTAAATCAAGACGGGATGCTTTTCTAACAGATTGTCACTGGGAATTATTTGGGGGCAGTTCTCTGCCCTGTGCTATGCAGGAGGTCAGACTGGATGATCACAATAGTTCCTTGTGGCCTTGGAATCCATGAATTGATGAAGAGCCTGAAATAGAGCCTGTCTCTGTTATTTATGGGCAATAGAGTCCTACCCCCGTAGATACCACTCAGGGAGAAAGCTAACATTTTTCATCGGAGCAGTCGGTGAAAGCAATATTTCATGCTAATAGAGTCTGTTAGCAGAGGAAAATAAGCATGGACAGCCCATTTACCAGCTCCAGGCAGCACAACAGCTTCAAAAAGGGGCTCTGATCCCCTCCCCAAACCTTAAGGGATGGAGACGGGGTTCCCCTCACCTCCATAACACCTTGAGAGTCTCTTTTCACACACACACCTCCACAATGGGCAGTCTATGTTCCCACCGCACGGGGGCTCAGTCATTTACACTGGAAAGTGCCACAATCTGCAATTGACATTCTGCCCTGCTGTGGCATGTCCCCTTGGAGCCCACAGTGCATGCTGGGAAATGCCGGCTACTTAGGAGCGGGACGGAAGAGACCATTAGGGAGGGACGTGCCCATGACAGCCAGTCCAAGGCTGCCAGACCCATGGGTACCCTGCAGAGCAGCCCTTGGGGAATGGGGTATCCATGCCATGCTCCAAGAATGGAAGCACCGCAGGCTACACTGGTGACAGATGTGGCTCTTGGGCAGGTCTGGGTGCGCCAGGGCTGGTGCTCGCTGGCTCCACTGCATCTGGCTGGGGCTCGCTCACCCTGGCAACCTGGCAGGAGTCAAACCACAGGGAGTTATGCCCTTTTGGGGGCACTGAGCATTGGCTTGTGCCTAACCTAGAGTAGACAGCAGACCTGCAGACTTCCCCAAGGCAGCTCTGCCAGTGAACCTTGGGCCTTAACTGCAGCATTGGCCACGCTGCTCCGGCACTGGGGCCTCACACTGCACCAGCAATGCACCTCAGTCTTAGCCTACCCCAGCCCCCTGCACTCCAGTCTCAGGGCCCCACAAGCCCAGCCAATGCACCTCAGTCCTGACGTACAGCCCACGCTACCTGGCCCAATGGACCTCACCCCTGCCCTACAGTCCGTCCTCCGGGACACGTTCAGCCCCTGACATCTCTGCTGAGACTCCCAAGAAAGGGGCTAATTAGGGCCAGTGCCCTATCACCTACTTATTACCGAGCTGCTCAGCCCCCTGGGCAGAAATTCGCTGTATTCCTGACAAAGGATCAGGTTCGTCCTGCGCGTGAACGAAGAGGAGAGACACTCCCTGTAGGGTGTGCAGTGTGAATCACCCCAAGACTCAGACACTCTCAGTCAGGAGCAGCGAAAGCTCTCTAAAACTGGGGGAGGGGTGCAACAGTGCCCAAATGCTGGCTCCACCCCCAGCTTCCCCTGAGGCCCCACCCCCTTTTCCCTCAGGCCCCGCCCTCACACTGCCTATTTCCCTTGAGGCCCCGCCCCCATGCCGCCTCTTTCCCTGAGGCCCCGTCCCCATGTTGCCTCTTCCCTCCAAGACCCTGCCCCCCGCTTGCTTCTCTCTATTCCCTCTCCCACGTCGCTTGCCATGGCAGACGGTAAAAAGTGGGAGGGCTATGCCTTTAAAAGTGATGGGCCATGGCCCCCCTGGCCCCCCTGTTCCAGCGCCCCTGCTCTCAGTCTAGCTGGATGCCCATGCACATGGTTTGCAGTGGTCAGAGCGCGCAGAGACCCACTGCCTGGCTCCCGATCCCCTGCGATAGGGGGAGTCCCTACACAAGCACTAAAGCTCTGAATCTCACAGCTGGGGACTCTCTGCGGTTCAGCTGTTTCTTCCCCGTTATTCTTCCAAATAATGTGCAGCCCTCATCCAAAGCTCCCGGCCGCTGCACATCTCAGGACACCGCCTGGGTACATGGACTGGGGGATGAGAACCTCTGCAGAGGCCAGGGGGAAAAAACTCAGAACTTCGGGGTTTGGGCCAGGTTGGGGATTAAACAAAATTCCCAGATCTCAACATCTTTCCAGGATGGAAAATCCATTTTCTGACCAGCTCTCCAGCCAAGCACTGCCCAGACCCCGCTCAGCTTGGAAGGGCTGATGGGCTCTCAGCACATTGTGTCAGAGTCTCCAGGTGAGGAGCAGATGCAGGCTGGAGTAAGGGCTGGCGTAGGCGGTGGGTAGAAGAGGCTAGAGGAGGCTACGCCTGCCCAAACAAGATGTGGAGCACGTCTCTTTGGAGCGCCGCCGCCAAAAAGGCACCCAAGCCGTGGCACAGCGTGCACTCTGCCCCACGGCCCTGCTCCCACTCATCCCCTTCCCCCATGGCCCTGCCCGCACTGCTCCTCTTCCTGTCCCTGCTCTGCCTTTCCCCCCCGCCCCCTAGGTCCTGCCCTTGCTCTGCCTCTTCCCCAGATGACCCCCCACACCTCTCTGCCCCCTCCCCTGAAGGCTCCCCCACCCACCGGGGATGGAGAGGCGCAAGCGGTGGGCGGGGGGACCTCGGGGGAGGAGAGGAGTGAGCGGCAGGTGGGGGAAGCCTCAGGGGAGGGAGCAGAGAGGTGTGAACGGTGGGTGGAGGGGCTTTGGGGGAGGGGGCAAGCGGGAGCAGAGCCTGGGGCGGAGCTGGGATGGAGCATGGGCAGGGCCTCGGGGGGAGGAGGCTGAGCAGGGGCAGGCCTCAGGGCGGAGCAGGGGGCGGGGCCACAATCTGGGCATCGCTGCCCTGCCTAGTCCTCGGGAGCTTCCAGCGCTCGCGCCCAGCCGCCCCAAATGCAGGAGTCACACGCCGCCCAGGGGGGCTGGCGAGCGTGGAAGAAGGCACGGCCAGAGCAGGAGCAGGAGAAAGGACAGTCTGTTGAAACTACAGGTCTGTCTCATCTTACACTGGGGTTACGTTCCGCGGTCAGCGCGTAAAGCGAAAACCGCGTATAGTCAAAATTACATTGAGTGTAATGGCGGGCAGAATCGCCCGCACTACAGGAACAGTATTTAAATTGTTATTTTTTCTCTTTTTTTTTGTTTTTTTCTTGTTTTTGCCGACCGCATAAAGCTGAAATCGCACATGTTAAATGCGCCTAAGATGCGACAGACCTGTACTGGCAATGGGAGTGCTCCCAGCCAGGTAGAGACGCTGAGCAGACTAGAGAGACTGCTTCCCTTAGGAGCTATGTACCTGCCTGGGGGTTACCTGGCCAGGTCTCACCTGTGGATTAGCTGAACCCTGGTTGAATGGCCTATCACAGGACCTGCAGGTAATTGCCTCTGATGACTCATCACACCCTGGCTCAGGAATGACTTGTCAGACTTAAGCAGGCTTAGGCTCAGAAGTATCCCATCACCCCCCTTCAAAAGATGCCGACCAAAAGGCATCTTCAGGCCTGCTTTGTCAGGGTATGACTGATGGAATTCCCAAAATAGGTTGGGTGCATATATGCTGTCAGCAGCTTCCATGAGCGATCAGCTGGACCACAGACCTCACAATCAACAAGGTATATGAGCTTTCCTCGGAGAACCTTGGGGTCCAAGATCTGCCTCACGAGTATTCTTCCTGCCCCGGACCATGACAGGGGGGAGGAGGTGGCTGTATCCATCCAGGAAAGGAGTTGTTGATGTACTTTTTTCAGCAGTGAAACATGAAAAACTGGGTGCACCTTCATCATATTGGGTAGCTGGCATTTCAAGGCCACCCAGTTAATATGTTGGACAACCCAGAACAGGCTGACATAGCGGAAGTCCAGCTTTCTTGAAAGCCAGGCAGTGTGCAGGTGTTGCATCGAAAGCCATACCTTATCCCCGACTGCCAGGTGAGGGATGTTCTTCTGATGAAGGTCGGAGTATCATTTGTAATCCTTCTTCACTGATTCAAGGTGAGTTTTCGATCTTCATGGATGTGATGCAGGTGCTTAACCATGTTGGATGCTGCAGGGACCTGAGACACCGGCGGTACAGACAGGAGAAATCGAGGGTGGGAACCGTAGTTGGCATAAAAAGGACTCCAGTGGATTGACTTGTGATTGGAATTGTTGTATGCGAACTTGGCAAGGGGAAGAAGTGGCACACAATCATTTTGATGGTGAAATCAAAATTAGGAGAAAAAAGGGACCAACAGATCTGGCACTGATTGAGAGCCTTTGCAGTTCGCAGGTACTCCAAGTTTTTATGATCCGTGAATACCTGAACTGGAAAACACACGCCTTTCAACTGATGGCACCATTCCTCAAGGGCGGTTGTGGTGGCCAGCAGCTGCTTGTCGCAGACTTCGTAATTTTGTTCCACAGGCATCAGCTTTCAGGAGTAGAATGCACAGGGGTGAAGAACACTTGGGGACTCGTGCTGCTGTGATAGCAGTGCTCCAATTGCATAATTAGAGGTGTCTTCTTTGACAATAAAGGGTTTCTTCTGGTCCGGGTGAACTCAGACAGATGCTGATGTAAATGCGTCTTTCAGTTTATCAAAGGCAGATTTGGCCTCTTGCATCCAAACAAAGGTTGTGTCTTTGCAGAGCATCGGGGTAATTGGATTCACTACCTTCGAAAAACCCTTGATGAACTGCTGATAGATGCTACTCTGATAGATGTTTGTAAACCCCAGGAAGCACTGAACATCACAGATGTTTCTTGGAGCTGCCCTGTCCACAATTGCAGATATTGTTTGGGGATCCATGCATATCCCATAGGGGGAAATGATATAGCCTTAAAAGTCAGCAGAGGTGCGGTGGAACTCACATTTCTCGGGTTTCCCATACAGGCCATTTGCTTGAAGACACTTGAGTACAAGTGGACATGCTGATCATGAAGGGCTTGGCTTTTCAAGAAGATGATGTCATCTAAGTAGATCACTATGAACTGGTCCAGAACATCCTTAACGATGTCATTGACAAAGTTCTGTGATGTGACTGGGGTGCTGGAAAGACCAAAGGGCACGACGAGGTATTCAAAATGACCACAGCAGGTGCAAAACTCTGTCTTCCACTCATCACCCTCTTGAATATGGACTAGATTGTAAACACCATGAAGATCAAGCTTGGTGAATATTTTAGCAGAGCCAACCCACTCCAATTGTTAGTTGATAAAAGGTGTATTTGTTCTTGATGGTAATGTTGTTCAGGGCTGGATAGTCTACACAACGACGCAAAGAGCCATCCTTCTTTTTGGCAAAGAGAATCAGGGTCCCAGTGCGGGATGTAGATGGACAGATAAAGTTCTTTGCCATATTCTCATTGAGGTAGTCCTGTAGGGCCCTGAGTTCTGGTTCTGACAGGGGATAGATGCATCCAAGTTTCAGCCCCTGACTGGAGATAAATGGGGCAGTCTCGGGACCTATGCATGGGTAGGACATCAGCATTTCTTTTATCAAACACTTCAGCAAAATCTCAATATTTTGCAGGGATTGGCAAACCGACAATTCCTTGAGTGTGCTGGGCACAGGAGGCGGCAGCCTTCTCCTTGCTGTTTCTCATTTCCTTGGTGACTGACTTGACTAGAAACCATTTCTGGCTGTAGCTTGAACCGAATCCTACCTTTTGCATCTTCCAGAAGATATTTGGATCATGGACTGAGAGCCAGAAGATGCAAAGTCTGATTGGGAAGTGTGATTGAGCTAATCAAGTTGAATTGCAGGGTTTCTTGATGGCCTTGGATTTCAACCCAAAGGGGTACAGTTTCATGGGTGACAGGACCTGAGGACAGCAAACTACCATCAATTGATTCTACTAGGTCTGGGATGAGCTTTCTTTGTACTGCAAGCTGGTTAGCCTTAGTGAACCTGGCATCCCTAAAATTGCTAGAGGCTCCAGAATTGCTAGAGGCAGCTCACCTCAGGTGTAGGCAGGACACAGAGACAGAGCAAGACGTGCAGGTCTAAAGAGCATTTATAGAGACAAATGAACCCCAAGAACAGGTTCTGAATAGGGAACCTCTGGGGTAAACGACAATGGCCTGTAACAGTACATGAGAAGAAGAAAGGACACAAGATGCTACAGATGAGAGACTCTGCCCATGGCAGTGTCTCGTGAAAGGTGGATCTCACTTTCTGACCTGGACAAGCATTGTCAAGACTGACCATTGGGTGAGAAATACCTTCTTAGACGGGAATGTCACTTGTTAATACTACAGGCTATAGTTTGCGTGTTATGTTTTTCTTTTACCTGTAACCTTATGTTTCCAAACCCTTATATTTACTTTTATTTGAATCTCCAGCTCAAGCTCTATTAAATAAACTTCCATTTGGTTTTCATCTAGACACATCTAAGTGCCTTGTGCTAAGGAGAGTGTAGAACTGAAATGGAACCAGTGAACGGGGGGACCCTGCTTCTACAGAGGCAGCGGATCAGTGTACATTGTGGGTGTCCAGAAGACGGGGACTGGGCACTCAAGTGTAACAAAGTGGGAGGTGTAAATTGCTAGTCTGCATTGGGAGACAACGGGGCTTGTTGAGCACGGAGCAGAGTGCTTGGGTTGCCAGCAGCCGGTAGTTGGGAAGGGTCTCTCCTCATGGGCACAGACAAGGCTCCTTCTTGTGGTCAGCAGGTGGCAGTGATTCATCCTGGACACCTCATGTAACCCCAAAAAGTGTCACTCCATTCTCGCCTCTTCTGATGCCCTTGATTTTGCATGGCACACTGCACACCTAATTAATTAGGAGAAAACCACTGTTAATCTAAAAGGCCATCATTTTAGTGCTGACAGGTAATTACCAGCTAAGAAATGATAAATCTCACTGAACATTGTTTGTCTTTAACAAACGCATTAAAATTATGTGTCACTATATAGCCAAGGCTTAACTTACTGTGTGTCGATGAATGAAGAGAGCTCAGCATCGCCCTGAAGATGACTTCCTGACACCTGCCGATGTTTTTCTCACCATTCCTTTCTTTAGACATGGATAAGAAAGCCCACGGTCTTCTTCCTAAGAGCCCTCCCTAATGCAAGCTATGGAGAGAGCTGATTAAAACTGATAAAAGGAAATTCTTTGTTACACAGCACTCAACTAGTCCACGGGTCTCCAGGAAGCCCTCAGACACAGCCACCACCCAGCAGCTCACTGGGACCAGCAGGAAGTGTGGACTGGTGGACTCTAGCAATTACGACAAAAATAATCTGTGACTATCGCAACAAAGATAGAAAATACTTTATCGTGTTACAATTAAATTGGTCACATACTCTGTACTGGTGGCATCCTTAAAGTTCATCCCTGCAGAACATTTGAGGTTTATGATTTTTTTCGGCATTAAACCAGAGGGCCTGTAGTGAGGAGGCATGGCCTCCCTCGGGGATAGACCAGGAGGGGCCACAACCCCACCCCTTTGGCTGCAGAGACAGGAAAGCCACACCTGACCCGCCGGAAGCTGAGGGGTGGGCAGGAAGTGGAAGTACAGAAGGTGGGCCCTGCAGCTCAGTTGGGCTGGAGCTGCCAAGGGAGACAGACGCTTCTCCCCCGCTGCCGGAGCAGGATGTTGAGAAGGAGCTACTGAGGCTGCTGCCTGAGGACTCGCCAGAGCTCCCAGGGCCGCCAGCCAACCAAGGCTGGGGCTACCACCGACCCCGGGGAGATGGAGGATATCTACAGCACGGAGGTACCAAACCCCAGGGAGGTAGGAAGTAGCCCAGGGAAACTAGACAACAGTCTGGTTGGGCCTTGGTCTGATACTAGGTCGGCGTGTTATGGGCGGATCCCCACTGTCAGGGCCCTGAGCTGGGACCCGGTGGAGTAGGGTGGGCCTGGGTCTCCCTACCCCCTGCCACTCTACCCCTGGGGTGGCAGCCTCCCCACATTAGGCCAGGAAGCTTGTGTTTGGTGCTCACCCCTGTCTGAGCCCCGAGAATGCCTTACTGCTCTGCCCTGACTGCAAGCCAGAGCCCCTAACTGTTTGTTCCCCGGCCTGACTAAGGGCCTGGGCTTATAGACTGTGTTTCTCTGTCCTGACTGCAGGTCAGAGCCCCTATCTGTGCCCTGGCCTGCCTGAGGGCCAGGGTTCATAGACTCGCTATTGCCCAGCCCTGATCAAGCGGATTGAGCTCTAAAGACTGCTAATTCCCCACTAATTGATTGCAGTACTAAGGGCTTGACAGCAAGGAGGCATGGCCTCCCTCAGAGATAGACCAGGAGGGACGGCCTCACAGGCTTACAGAGCCCTAAAGAAACATCAGAAAACAGTGAAATGCTTCTAACTCAATGGAATCAAATCTACTCAGTGGAATCTCACCAGCACTCACTCGGCAGCTCTTCAGTGCGTGTTGCCCGAGCTGGAGATTTCACCCCAGTCCAGTTGTTCCGATGGTTAATTACCCTCATTGTTAAAGATGTGCACCTTATTTCCAGTCTGAATTTGTCTCAGCACCAAGGCAGGATGGCTGAGAGTCCACATTACAATTGCCACCTGAATGCAGGAGGCGGGAGTGTTGTATCATCATCCACAGAGCAGCTGGCATGGAGGAGCCGTACAGAAAGTGAATGCAACAGAGAGGCAGTGGCAGCAGGAGCAAGAGACGGCAAAGCCCCATTGAAACAGCAGGACCTTCTGCAACAAGGATCAGGGCCCAAGGGACAGCATCCCCGAGAAGCATCCCCGTGAGTCCTGGTTGCCATAGAGCTGCCAAGGAGATGGAGTCCCCACCCCTCCCGCCCGCTCTCAACCTTTCAGCTTCCAATTATTTCCAGCATGGCCGTATGAAAAAGCAAAGCCATTTAGTGCATTCCTGAGTGTCATTAGCAGGGTAATTTCCACACGCTGTAGTTGTAACTATCATTAAGAGGGTAATTTGCAGAGACCTGCCATTAGTCAATTAGAGCTGACATGAGTCTGAAAATAGGCCCCAGCAGAGCGACATTTGCAGGAGGGTCAAGCCGTGGTACAGACCAGCCCCGGCCCCCTGCCTCCTAGGAATAGCCCCAGTGTTTGCTCACCAGGCTTGGGTGTGACAGCCCAGCACCCCACCTGTGTGATTGTCGCAGGATACTTGGCAGTAGTAATATTATACCAGCGCCCTGGCCGTCACAGAGATCAAGGCCCCAGTATGCTGGGCACTGCGCTTACACTGCCAGTAGAGCTAACAGTCTAGACAAGGCAGACAAACAGTGTGAGAAGAAACTGAGGCACGGAGACAGGAAGGGACTTGCCCAAGATCACCCAGTGGGACAGTGGCGGAGCTAGACTAGAACACAGGTGTCCCGAGTCTCCGGCGTCTGGACCATGCTGTGACGAATGGGGGAGCGTTCTGTAATATTGTTATGAACACCATGACTCTCCCCATTGGGCTTTGCATTGTCACCCCTGGGATGCTGTGGGGTTAAGATGTTTCCTCTGGATCAGAGCAGGAGGCATGAGGTGTCTGGGTCACGCAGCCATCTGGCATTAGCATGCCCCCGAGAGCAGGGCTGGAATCGACCCAGCTGAATGGAAGGCCCTAGAGGAGCGATAGGAACCTCACGGACTGAAAATGAATATCTCGCTGCAGAGGCACCTGAAGGGCGGAGCCCAGAGAACAGAGCCCATGAGGTGTCAGGTGTCTGTGATAAAAAGAGACACAGGGGAGCGCTCCTGGGACTTGGGGACAGAGAGAACAGGGACAGTCCTATGGGGAGTTACTCCCACTAATGGGAACTGTAGGCCAAGCCTGCCTGGCTCATGCTAACCCAAGGACTGTCAGATTTGGTACGCCAGGTGGCTAACAGATCGTTAGCTCGTTCTGAACAGGCTGCCTGGGGTCACTGCAGACTCTTACTGAGAGCACTGTGCCCTGAAGGGGGGAGGAAAGTCTCCTGGAGGAGCCTGGCTTGACTGGACCTAGCAGGTCTCAGACCCCAGCATACAAAGGTACTCATTAGCAGACACCACCCAGCAGCAGCTACATAGAGCTTGCCCTCCGCTGCCCACAACCCACTATGGACCATAGGCGCCGACTCCGTGGGTGCTCCGGGGCTGGAGCACCTGCTTCTCCCCACTCCCTCCCAGTGCTTGCGCCACGAAACAGCTGATTCGCGGGGCAGGGAGGGAGGGGGGAGGAGGGGGAACACGGCGTGCTGGGGGAAGAGGCGGGGACGGAGCGGGGATTTGGGGAAGGGATCCAATGGGGCAGGGAGGGGGCGGAGTTAGGGCAGGGACTTCAGGGATGGGGTTGGAATGGGGGCGGGGCCAGGGGCGGGGATGGGGTGGAGTCGGGGCAGGGCCAGGGGCGGGGAAAGGGGTGGGGGGGCGCAGGCACCCACCAGCGCCTGACAAAGTTGTCACCTATGCTATGGACACAGACCATGGGTGGAAGTCCCACCTCAAGGGGTCTGACAGGCAGCAGCCTCCTGGCTCCTGATTGGTTCCCCACCCTATATAAACCCAAGGAATGCCCCAGGAAGTGTCCAGGGAACAGTGTAGCTCTTCTGTGGTAGCTGTGACCATTTCTGCCCCGAACTCCTGGCTTCAGCCTTGGCTTGATTTGGACTTTGCTTCCTGATCCAGACCCTGAAACCTGACTTGGACTCTGGTCCTTGTTATCGACTCCAGCCTGGAACCTGACCACGAACTCCTCTGCTAGTCCCAGCCTCGGGTTTGACCCAGCTCTGCCCCTTGGTCCTGGCTGCCCTTGTTAGGGTCCCGAGAAGAGGTTGATCTGGGCATCTCTCTCTTGGTCCCAAAGGCCCTGTTTGTGATGGCAGTGGTGCTGAACAGCTTGTCTGTCTCTGGGTCAGTGGCATGTCTGCCTTTCCTCTGCAGCACAGAGCTCCCCATGGTCCCCCCGCCTCTGTCCTAAGCCATTGTCACTTACTTCTGATGGTGCTTCCTGCACCATGGAGCTGGGGCTGTGGGAATTACAGCCAGGGCCGGCCTTAGGGAAAATAGTGCCCTGGGGGAACTGGTACTTTGGTGCCCCTGGCCCCTGCTGCCTCCCTGGGCCCCCCCACAATGGGTCAGCAGCCCAAGGGGAGGCTCAGCGACAGGAGGACACCAGAGGGCTGTGGTGGCAAGGGAGCATGGTGACCTGAGAGCCCCAGAAAGGGGGAAGCGAACCAGGGGCATACAAATAGAGCCCCACTGGCTTGGGGATGCAGGGGAGGGGGGCAGTGACATGGGGGCTCCAGAAGGGCAGATCTCTCCCCACACCCCAATAGTGAGCATTCCCAATATTCAAGTGCCCCTTCCCAGGGAAGGTGCATTATTGGGGGGCAGGGAGGTTAAAATGCAAATGCTCCAGTGCACTGGAGGTAGCTAGGGTGGGTGGTGATGGTGAAAGATTTGCTCCTGAAATATCCCCAGCCCGCTGCACTAACACTTCCTTGGGATGAGCAAGAAAAAGGGGAAACCCCTGAGAGCTGGGGAGCACGGGGAACTGGGGGGTCAATGTGCGGCATGGGGGAGGGGAACCTTGAAGACCTGGGGTGAATGGGGGGGGCTGAGAACTGGGACACTGGGACCTGGGGGCACAGGGAGGGGCCCCTGGGAGCTGGGGTATGGGGTCAGGACCCCCCCGAGTTACTCATCTATTTCCCCTGCAGTTTCAGCTCCCTTCCCCTCCCTGGAAGAGGTTGGCAACTTCCATCTCCCATTGGCTGGCCGAGATGCCCCGCTCACCTTCCATTGGGCGGCATCCCTTTCATTCAGGCCGCCCATGGAAGGAGGAATGGCCCAGACTGGGGATGGTCCCAGAGGGTTGGGGGTGGGGAACAGCCTGCTGGCTCACAGGGTGCGAAGGCGGGACTAGGAGCCGGGCTGGTAAACCACATGCGGTGGTGAGCGGGGGGCCTCTGCTCAGGAGCAGGGAGGCGGGCGCTCCTGCCTCACCGGGCTGCACCCCACAGGCAGCAAAGGGGAGCCCGAGCCCCTTGCCTCTGCACCACGGTGCCCCCTGACTATGGCAGCCCTGAGACCAGCCCTGTAGCGCACAGCTCCTTGGTGCAGGGACGAGGGACTCCGGCTATGCCTACACTTGAAACGCTACAGCTGTGGTGCTTCAGTGTAGACACTTACTACAGCTACGGGAGGGGTTGTCCCATCGATGTAGGTCATCCGCCTCCCCAAGAGGCAGTAGCTAGGTCGAGGGAAGAATTCTTCCAGTCACTGTCCACACTGCAAGTTAGGTCGGCATAACTACGTCACACCCCGAGAGACATAGCTCGGTGGCTGTAACTTTTCAGCGTAGACAAGCCCTTACACCATGAGCTCTTTTTGTTCTGTGTTTGTACAGCACCTAGCGCCATGAGGTCCTGGTTCATGACTGTGGCTCCTTGGTGCTACAGTAAGAGAAATAATAAATAATCAGCTGCCCTGGTGAGCCAACAAATCACCTCAGATCTTGCTGACGGTATATGATGCCCTTGAAGTGGGTCTCTGCTCTGAAAGGGACCACGTAAATATGGCTTCTGCAGATCTGCTCCCTGTGTGCATCAGAGTCAGAGCTGCTGTCTTTAGCAACTAAAATCTGTGGCACGGTTCTTTATTCCCACTAGCCCTGCAGAGCTAGTCCAGCTAATGGACAAGGAACTAGAGTCTGATCTGAACTGATTGCAAGACCCACTCACTTCTGGGTAACCCACTGATGTCCTGGTCCTGCTTGCAGGTTCTGAGGGAACATGCAAGTGGGGGTCAAGTTGCAGCCAGTCAACGTAGAGCCGGGGAGTTGAGTGTTCCTCTCTGTTGTAGGGAGTGACCTGCTTTAATTCTTGTGTGGTGTTATTCTGGATTCTAAGAAATAGTCGTATTATGATGCAACATTCCTTCAAGAGGATTTTGTTTTTATTTAATTCTTCTGTGTGTATGCTGTGAAACATAATTATTGCTTTCTATATTTTGTAAAGTGCCCAGTTACAGTGTTAGCGAGTATCTAAATAGGTCAGGGCCCAACTGTGCTTCCTTTACTCCCATTGTGTAATCACTAGTCAATCTTATTGATCGGGAATGAGCAGACCCGCTTCCCCCAGTTACTCACCCTGCCAAGTGGGTTGCATCTGCATGGGCAGGGAGGCTGCTCCTTCTGCAAGCTCCCCCTCCTGCCACACACTGTATCCTCTGCTGGGGTAGGGTTGGCAAGACCCCCAAGAGCTGTAGAGTTGGAGGCTAACATCCCATTGAGACTCATGGGGCACTTCCCCTGTCTAAGAGCTATTGACTCAGGCTCTCGGCAAACTCAGGCAGCCGTCACTGCAGCAGTCACACACGTGTCTCATTTTTGAGCTTCTCTTTGCAATGATACTTTATTCTGAATGGAAGCTGAGATTCCGCCCTCCTCACATGACTTCAGGAGCTGCGGGCCTGCTGCTCCTCAATCCAGGCCTGATACCCTTTGCTGTCCTTCCAGATACATGTCTCTGAGTAAGTGCATCGCCTGGCCCCAGTGCTTCGGACCGAGTCCCTGTGCTTCTCTTGCCAAATGGCCAATTCAGCATGAAGACTTTACTGCAAGCCCCAGCAGGACCATCTGGGGCTGGGAAGGAGCCTGTAACACACAAATACTGTCAATAAGTAATCTGTGTGGCAAGAAAAGCTCTGCTGCCCAATAAGAAGAGCTGGCTTTCTGCCAGACCTCTCCTCTACTTGAGAACCTCCCCTCAACCCCACAGGAAAGTCCTTCTCGAAGGATATCCATCAAACTCAGCTGCACTTTTAGCCTTGATTCAGAGAAAGCCTGCTGCCGTCAGAGGAAATGTTCCTGTCCCCTGGAAGGGCCTGATCCTGGGAGACTCCTGGAAGAAGGAGCCTCCCTGGGCGCTGGCACTCAGTTGGGCCCCAAGGCCGTTATTAACAGGCAGAAGGATTCTCTGCCAAGGGAAGTGTCCCCAGGGAGCCATACTAGGCAATAATCACACGCGAGAGCCATTTTACTGTTCTCTAAGCAGCCTTGGATTGAAGCAAAGAATGAACTTGGATTAATAGGGGGCTCTTAAATTTTTCATTGCCGAGCACAATATGCATTGGTAGGAATGGCGAGGGAGCGGAGATCTATTTATCATCCTGAATGCCAGCAGCAAAGGGCTACAAGAGAGGGCAAAGTCATAAGTGTCTTCTAATCCATTATTAGTGTTATGGTAGCCCATAGAAATCAAAGATCAGGGCCCATTGTATGAGGAACCGGATGAAGAATAACAAGGAAGAGGCCTGGCCCAAAAAGTTGGGAGAAGGATGGGCTGGGGTTAGGGTGATGGACTGGTGTGCTGGAGACCCAGATTCGAGTCCTGAACTATCAGACTCCTTCTGTGACCTTGGTCAAGTTGCTCACAGCCAGATCCCGAGAAGTGAACTTAGATGTTGAACTGCCATTGGAATCGACCGAAATTCAGTAGCAACCTGGGTCTTGAATTGGAAAAAGTACAGAGAAGGGCAACAAAAATGATGAGCAGGATGGAACAGCTTCCATGGGAGGAGAGACTAAAAAGGCTGGGACTGTTCAGCTTGGAATAAGGGGGGATATGATAGTGGCAGATTAGTCACTGGGCCAACTGGGCCTGGGGGGCCATGGAAAAATAGGAGGCCCAGACCTGGCGCGCCTGCCTGGCAAGCCCCCAAGCCCGCTCCTTGGCAGAAGTGTGGGGGGACTGCAGGGGGCACTTGCTCTGGCCCAGGGCCCCACAGACCCTGACTCTTCCTCTGGATCGAGGTCTATAAAAACATGAAAGGTCTGGAGAATACAAACAGGGAATTGTTATTTACTCCTTCATGCAACACAAGCATGAGAGGTCACCCAATGGAATTAATAAGCAGCTGGATTAAAACAAACAGGAGGCAGCATTACTTCATACAACGCACAGCCAGTCTGTGGAACTCATTGCCAGGGGATATTGTGAAGGCCAAAAGCATAACTGGGTTCAAAAAAGAGCTAGATCAGTTCATGAAGGATGAATGGCTATTCTCCAAGATGGTCAGGGATACAACCCCATGCTCTGGGTGTCTCTAAACCTTCAGCTTGACTGGACAACAGGGGATGGATCACTTGTCAATTGCCCTGTTCTGTTCATTCCCTCTGAAGCAGCTGGCATTGGCCACTGTTAGAAGACAGGATACTGGTCTGGGTGGACCATTGGTCTGACCCAGTCTGGCCATTCTAATGTACTTGTATTTAAGTAGCTGGACTTTGGTCTCTCTCTGTCTTGTTTCACTATTGGCGATGTGAGGAGTATAGCCCTTCCCTACTTCATAGGGGTATTATGAGCGTACGTACATGAAAGATTATGAAACAGTGATAGATTGCTATGGTAACAGGAGCTAGATAGGTGCCTGAGCCAGACCAATAGGGTTAATAAAAAGAGCAGAGTTGAGCAGGAAGATGGGGATGTCTCATTCCAGCTCTTGCCAGATGGGCGTGGGCTCTGTTCAATGCAATAGAGTGATTAGCTAGAAGGGCGGGACACCAGTGTAGAAGATTGGACGGAAGGGAGAAGCAGTCAGGTCCAGCTGAGATTCTGCTCCCCAGGAGGGACGTGGGGCTGTGCTCTGAGCGTTGTAAGGGATGGTTACAGATTGACTGTACTGGGTAAAATCAACAGGGCTCTTGGGAAACAAACAGGAAGGCAAAACAATGACTGGAGAGAAGACTTCCCGTACCCCACCCCCAGGAAACACTTGGAGTGGGGGATTGTTACAAGACAAGGGAGTCAGTTTCAGCCTCCCACCAAACTGATTTTGGGCAGCAAGGCCAAGCCCAGGCAAACTGAAGATGGAGGACTGTGGGCTAGTGAGACTCTGCGATGGTAGGAGGTTGTGAGGGGAAAGTGAGGGCAATATGGGGCAGGTGGGAGACAGGAGAGTGTGGGGGCAGCTGTCTGTCCTGTCTAGCTAGGGAAGGGATAGAGAGGGACAGAACAGGTCAGAGAAGGTCAATGGAAGGACCCGGGAGGCCACATCTGGGTGTAGTTCAGGGGGGCTGGCTTTTCCTGCTTGCCCAGGAACGATGCAAGGCTAAAGCGCTTTGAGGTGGGCACTCAGAATTGGTATTATGAAAAACTCTACCATCCATCAACAATTATGTTTTCACAGTTCAATAACTGCAACTCTAGCAATTGTGGACAGACAAAGGCAGAGGGGTCAGAAAATTCTCTCCTGCATAGATTACCTTTAAATAATAATAATAATTAATCATAAAAAGCCAAGATGCCCAGCTTTCTCCATATATAACCCTCTTCCTTGCCTGTGTGCCCTGCAATCCCTCATACACTTTTATTGAATAACATTTTAGGTGAAGTACGGGTGTATTCTAGAAACAGATGAAAAATCAAAGTCTACCTTTGGCACGTAGATACACGGAAAGGAGCAAGAAGTCTAAGCTATTGAGATGCTGGTTCTGATTCATTGCTCTCATAAAGTAGTGCAGCTCCCTTAAACCCACTGATTTATGCCGTTTTGTACCAGCGGTGGATTTGACCCACAGTATCTATGTGAATAAAGTGAGACAATTTTCGAATAAAATGAAAACTTGGCAACGATCCACCTGCAAAAGGCATCACTTCCCAACAAGCGATCACGGAGGGAGTTTGTGAATTCCTGTCCTGATGGAAAGTTGAGAATAATTTACGGAGAATGTGGTAAGGAGGGGAGGGAAGCTGCTAACTTGCTGCAAGGGAATAAATTCCAGGGGATCGGGTTATGCTGGGCACAGCAGTGCATTCAGCCTGGTCATTAACCAGGACTTGGGGACATAGGTGCTAAGTTTTATTTTTCCACGGGGGTGCTCCACCCTCGCTCTCCCCCAAGGCCCCACCCTCGCTCTGCCCCCTTCCCCCAGGGCCCACCCTCACTCTGCCTCTTCCCACCCCCACTCCGGTCCTTGCTCTGCCTCTTCACACTGTGACGGTACCTCCCATAAGGCATTGTGGGAATATGACATAACTGGAATATGTTTTGTGTTGCCCGTGCCAGGTACATATCTCTGTAAAGGTTATGGTCTACTATATCTATTCATCCCTTTTGTACACATATATCATTTTGTACTTGAGGTTAAGAATATGGATTGTATACTTGCTTGCTTAAGGTTTGTGAGGCATTTGGTCAGCCTCTTTAGGAAGGAATTCACTAGGTTAAGTACCCGGTCGGGGAACAATGCATCTTGGAATGCTCCAATCCACATAAGAAGTCTTCCTGGAGACATGCAAGATACCATGTGGGTAATGGCTGCTACCTGCAAGTCCTGTGTCATGCATGGGCATGTGACCTGCCCATGTGATTCCGAATCTCCCTTCTGTGACTGGATTCTACAGAGGGTGAGGAGGGGGTCTCCACCCACAAGAGACAGTCTATTTAAACCCGTGGGAGACCCCTCCATTTTGTCTTCAGCTGGCTAAAGAAGAAGCCTCTCCACCCCCCCAGGATACTTGAAGGAAAGGACAGTAACTACAGGGGGTGTGAGTGATTGCTGGACCCAGGCTAAAAGAAGATTAGCCTGTAAAAGGGAACATTTTGGAACTGGTGAGGATCTTATCTATATTTAGTGTAATTAGACATAGATTTGCGTATTTTATTTTATTTTGCTGGGTAACTTACTTTGTTCTGTCTGTTACTACTTGAAATCACTTAAATCCTACTATCTGTATTTAATAAAATCACTTTCTACTTATTAATTAACTCAGAGTATGTATTAATACCTGGGGGAGCGGACAGCTGTGCATATCTCTCTATCAGTGTTATAGAGGGCGAACAATTTATGAGTTTACCCTGTATATGCTTTATACAGGGTAAAACAGATTTATTTGGGTTTAGACCCCATTGGGAATTGGGCATCTGAGTGCTAAGGGCAAGCAGACTTCTGTGAGCTGTTCTCAGGTAAACCTGCAGCTTTGAGACAGGTTATTCAGACTCTGGGTCTGTGTCTGGAGCAGACGGGTGTGTCTGGCTTCAGCAAGACAGAGTGCTGAAACCCTGCTCGCTGAGTCAGGGAGAATAGAAACAGAAGTAGTCTTTGCACATCAGCTGGCAGCTCTCAAGTGGGTTTCTGTGATCCAACCCGTCACACACACCCCTTCTCTGCCCCCGAGGCCCAAGCCCTCTCTCTGAAGTCTGCCTCTTCCTGCCCCGGTCCGCCCCCGAGGCCCTGTCTGCCGCTCGCTGCTCTCCACCCTCCCCGAAGCGCCTCCCCCACCGACAGCGCCCAACAGATGTGGCTGGTGGGTGCTGTGCACCCAGTATTTTTTTCCACGGATGCTTAAGCACCCGTGGAGTCGGCACCTCTGCTTGGGGAGACGGGGAATGACTCATTGCAACCTAAGACTGTGGCCAGTCCCTGTGAAGAAGTGTGCCAGGAGCTCCCCATCTGTCAAGCTTAATGGGGTGACTCTGCCACCCACCTGCATCATCATCATCCTACCCAGCTCTTAGCTAGTATTTTTCATCAGTAGATCTTGAAAGCGCTTCACGATCTTTAATGTAGTTCTCCTTCCAGCACACCTGTGCTATCGTCCCCATGGTACAAGTGAGGAACTGAGGCTCAGAGAGGCTAAGTGACTTGCCCAAGGTCACTCTGGAAGCCTGTGGTGGAGCAGGGAATTTACCCAGGTCCCTCAAGCTCTAGGCTAGTGCCCTAATCCCTGGATAAAGTTACTAACATCACACGCGTGAGTTCGGAAAGACCCAATCCTGCAAACCAGGACATTGCTGTCAGAGTCTGAGGCTAGAAGGGACTCTTAGATCACCTAGGTTGGCCTCCTGTGTAACACAGGCCATTAAATTCACCGTGTTACCCCAGTATTGAGCCCAATAACTCATGTTTGGCTCCAGCATCTTCCAGAAAGGCCTCCTGGCCTGGTCTGAGGACTTCAAGAGATGGAGAATCACCCCCGCCCCTTCCCTTGGGGGTTTGATCCACCACTGGCTAATCACCTTCACTGCTAAAACATTGCACCTAATTTCAATTTGTCTGGCTTCAGTTTCCAGCTATACATTCTACTCTGCCCTTCTCCGCTAGATGAAAGAGCCCTTTAGGACCCAGGGTTTTCTTCCCAGGAAGGTATTTATACACAGTGAAAGCCTGAGCTCTGTACGTTTCTCCCTGTGAGGATGTTCTCCAGTCATTGGGGTGGCTCCTTCTGCCCCCTCGCCAATTTATCACATTCCGTGGGGCTACTTTACACTACTGATATGCATAAGGTTACTCACCGAAGTGTTTGCAGGAGCCGGGCTTTTGTGCTTTCAGAAGGGACGTTTCTGTCATTTAATAGCTGAAGGATTTTCAAACATGGGAATTATGATGTGAAAGACATAATGGCTTGAAGAAAGCCGAACATCCTCTGCTGTTTTTATACCAGTCTAAAGCAAAACATCTTTCAAGTGTCGGTTTTTATGTGGTTTTATCCATAATCATGGCAGAGAGATAAAGTTCTGTAATTTATTTCCACTAATGAAGCCAGTCAGCAGTTGATGCTTTTATGAGGGTGACTATGATGTTTGTGCGGTGTACTGATGTTTCTAGGGTGGTAAATTAGATTTATATATAATACTCGGCACTCCTGTTGATCAAGGAGTGATGTTTCCAGGACAGCTAATGTGGTTTGGATTGATTAGATTAATAGCAATTAAGTGAGGTGACATTTGTGATGCAGACTCTTTTGGGGGAGGGCGGTTCTAACATCCCTAACCCGAGCGGTTGTGCCGCTTGTATTCGCAGTCAGAGGCCAGGTGTCAAAGACAAGGAATGAAGAGAGGGTCTGTTGTCGCTCCTAGCTGGGATAATGCAAAACTGCCACAACATTTGCTAGAGCTGCCCTGGGCACCAAACCCCAGGCAAGGGGATGCTGAAGCAGCAATCCTTTACCCTCGGGCCATCCCTCCCGATTCAGCCTCTGGTGGGTGATTGTGAGGCAGGAGACGTGGTGGTGGATGCTGATCTGTCTGAGGTGCCTCTCCAGGGGCGGGCAGGGCAGGGAAGGGAGCTCCGGGCAGCTGCCGAGAGAGGTGCCGGTCATCTCATCAGATCCCGCAGCGATGGCCCTTGGGCAGGAGCCCCCCACCACCACACACACACACCCACCCCAGAGATTTCTGAAGAGGCCTCCTAGCTGGGAGTGCAGAGGTTTTCCTGGCTTGGAGGATAGGGGGCATTTAGACACAAGGAAAAGACCATGTGGGGTGGGGATGCCAGTGAACTCCCTCCCCACCCCACGCCCCACTGCTCACCACCTAGGCAAGCTGCTGTCCTGACCCGAAGCCCCAGGAGGCCGCCCCGGGGCGCTGCACCACCCAAGGGCTGTCTTTCACTGAGCCACTGAAACGGAGCCCCTGGCCGCCTGATAAAGGAAACGGCTGGACTGTGTCATCAACTCTAATGATCAATCAGGCTCTGGGGCAGCTTGGCAAAGGCTAGTGTGTTCTGAGTATGGGGGGGAGGAATTTCCGTGATTCAGGTTGTGCTCGTGCCTAGGAGCCCAAGTGGTGCTAGACACTATACATTGGCTACTAGGTGTATTATGGTAACACCTAGGCACCCCAGCCAGGGACCAGCCCCCCACTGTTCTAGGGGCTGTATATTGGCTATTAGGTGTATTATGGTAACACCTAGGCACCCAGAGCCAGGGACCAGCCCCCCACTGTTCTAGGGGCTGTACATTGGCTACTAGGTGTATTATGGTAACACCTAGGCACCCCAGCCAGGGACCAGCCCCCCACTGTGCTAGGGGCTGTACGTTGTCTACTAAGTGTATTATGGTAGTGCCTTGGAACGCTAATCATGGACCAGGCCCGCATGGTGCGAGGGACTGTGCAAACACGGAACAGAAACACGGTCCCTAATCAATACCGTACCCCCCCTGAATGTGCGGCGGAGCTGTAATTCCATTTCTGAATTCCTGTGGGAAGGCGCAGCGGCGCGACACCTGATTTGGAGTCCCAGCCCTTGCCTCCACATCCTGCCAACTTCCGCACTTCCAGCCCTCCAGTGCTGCGTAGCCTCCGTGTGTGTGTTCTCAGGGCTCGTCTCGGTGTCCACAGGAACCAGTGGGCAGGGTCTGCTCCTTAAACAGCAGCTGCTTTCTACCCCAGAGGTGGCTGCCTTTCAGCCCTGGTTGAAAGGACACCTACACCTCCCTGATCTTCCCCTAGGTGTGAGGCAGATCAGTTGCTGTTTGTAAAACACCGTGAGGACCCTCTGATGGACAGTGCTCTGGATGGGTGAGGGGTGATTATTGGTTCTATCAGGTAACAAATGAAGTGCCCCAGAGATCCCAAAAGACAGACCTTCCTCCAGCCTCTCGATCCACCCTTCTCGCTAAAACCCAGCCCCTGTGTTGCCCGGGGCCCGGGGTTGCGCCGGCCCCGTTGGAATGAGAAGTGCCTGAACTGACCCTGCTGCTGCCAGGCCGATGCTGGGTACCTGGCGGTGTCAGACTCATTCTGCGTGTCGCTTTGCAGGCCCACAGCGAGTTTAATGGAGGGAATGTTTCTCCGGCTTGCATATGAGGCTTGCAAAGCTGCTCTGAGGACCGTGATTACCCCAGGAGCGGAGAGAGGAAAGCAATCCCCGCTCCGCTCACTGTGACCGTCACGGAGGACATCGGCCCCATTCAGCGATGGGCCTGGCCCGGGGTGTAACGTCTCGGTGTTGCCAGGCGTCCTGGTAAGCGAAGGGCCGCGCAGTGCTCAGTGACATCACGGGTGGCGGGTGTCATAGGCCAAGGGAGGCTAAGCCTCCCCTAACCCGCGTCATGGCCCCACCCATGGCCCGGCCCAAGGCCTCGCCCTGGCTCCCCTTTCCCCCGAAGCTGGTGGAGGCTCAGCTCAGGCCGGCGGCCTGGAGCTGGAGCATGGAAGGCTGCCTGGGGGCCGGGGCGGCAGCCTGGGGGCCAGCCTGGTGCTCGGGTTGGAAGGTAGCCAGGGGTCGGGGTGGTTTTGCTGGAGTTCCTCTGGCCGTGGTCGGGTGCAGGGAGGGCTCGGGACTCTGGCAGACAAGGGGGGGGCAGAAGGGGCAGAATAGGGGTGGGGCCTCGGGCAGAAGGGGCAGGGACGGGGAGAGTCTAGTCTCTCCGAAGGGGGTGTTCACATGCCACCCATGGGTGACGTGATCTTAGATCCAGTCACCCACTGTGCACCATGCAAACGGAGCGCACCAGCTGTGTGGGCAAGGCACCTTCACACTTAACCAGAGGCGCTAGGCCCAGCTGCTTCCGTTGGGTCTCTGCTGCTGGGGCTTTGCTCGCGAGCCCGATGCCCTGAAAATGTCATTCCCCAAAGGGTGCCGAGTGCACTCCATGCATGCACAGAGTCGTTCCTGTGCACACAAACGCCTGCACACTCCCGTTCACTCACGCACACACTCGCTTGCACTCTGCACGCTTGCTCGGACGCACGTACTTATGCACATGCTTGCTCGGGCTTGCACGTGCTCATGCACAGCTGTGTGATTGGGACACCTCGCCGGAGGCATCTTTTTGAGAATGTGTCGCCCTAGGGGTCAGCTGGCAGCCGCGGTGGTGTGGCAATAGCAGAACAGTGGGAACGGGAAGGAACTGCTGTCCAGGTCATATGGCGACAGCCTGCTACTGCTAAAGCAGCATGTCTCAGTTGGTTCTCTCCGGGCGCATTTCTACAGCGGCTAATCGTGGTGGTGTCTCACTGCCCCCTTGTGCTGAAGAGTTGTTTTATATTCCTATTTGTATTCAGCCCGGCAGAAGCCAAGCAACTTCGGTGCTGAGAATTACCAACAAAACCCTGCCTGGCAGGGAACTGCAGCTAAGAGTGCTGGCTGCCTGTGCACACCCGCAAACTCCATGCCCCCAACGCAGCGAGAGGCCAGCCAAGGTGTTACTCACATTCCAGTCCAGCACGGCCAGGACATCGCTCTGAGAAACGCAACGGGTCCCTCGGTCTCATGGGACTGCGGGAAAGGCTCCCTCCCCTCGCAGTCCATCAGGACAAAGGTTCTGCTTGTGAAACTGGGCCACACAGAGCCAGCCAAACCTCCTCCACCCCTTCCCATAATCCTTTCCACTGACACCAGTGTCAGTAAGGCGGGGATGCGAGGGCACAGAACGTCTTGGGGAAGGCTCGAGATTTTCCACTGTGATCAAACCATTAAACGTGGCAGGGTGAGGCAGCCCTTCCTCTCTACATGGTGCATGATGCAGAAGTGGCAATGGGCAGTGAACAAAGACAGAGAAACCTCCCTGGGAGGGCACAATCCTCCTATGATTTGGACTAACAGTAACTACAGCACAGGCCCGGAGCTCCCACCCCCACGCCCGGCCCTGCGGGAGACCACAGCACAGAGGGGCAGCGGCTATGCAGGCTGCTGGCTCAGACACTGTCGTTCAGCTGATGAATATGGAGGCCGAAGGGGAACGGACTAGCCAGGAGAATGAATCCAGGCAAGGCGTCTCCGTAACCCTTACAGCCCTGGGCAGCCAGAGATGCAGTCTCACACAAAGCACCTGAAATCTACACCTGAGCAACAGCAAAATGGANGGGCCCCCCCCCCCCCCCCCCCCCCCCCATCTCCTGAACCCTCCTGCAACATCCGCCCCTCCGAGGGCTTCCTGGCATCCCAGCGCTGCCCCAGTCTGGCACCGTCCCAACTCCCCACCCCTGTGCACCCATGGGGAGAGCGAGGGGGAGCAGCACCCACCAGTGTGACTGGTGCTGGGGCCCAAGCATTCACCTGTCACAGGTATCCCCCGCCCCCTGCTGGCTGCACTCGGAAAGACTTTTGTGCAGGAATCCAGAGGCCATCTACCAACGGTACAATGGTTGACTGCCTGGCAAAGCCAGGTCAGGTCTCTCTCCCAGAGGGCTATTAAAAGTGACGGCAAAGCAGCAGCGCCGTTGTTACACACAGCACACGTTCACGAGAGCTGGGACTAGAGCCACACTCCTTCAGCAGTAAGAAGAGGGGCTTTACTACTGGAGCTAACGGGGATTTCGCTCGGCTGGCAGTGGGTTTGTCCTCTTTGTGAGCCAGCTACTAGAAGGCACCTCACTCCTGTGGCTCCCCAGAGCCAGTGCCCCTCATTAGACATTGCTTGTGGTGCCCTGGAGAGGGGCTTGGTCAGGGGCCATCTCCCCCACTGTGGTTTCAGCAGGTGTCTGAAGGCGAACAGAAGGCGCATAAGCTGGCACGCCTGAGAGGTGTGGGTAAGTACATGAGTGCAGTGTGGATGGGGCTAAGGGGCGGGTACCAGGTCTCAAGTTTCAATAGTCTCCCACCATGTGCTGAACCTTCTTCTGCTTGACTCTTACCCAATCTCTTACGGTCCCTGTCCCCGCGTTGTCACTGGTAGTTACGAGCTGTGCTGATCACATCTGAATAGCTTTCACTGCCCTCTTTTCCGATCAGTCCTGGTGAACGTGGATCCTGCTCTGAGAGCAGCCGGCCGGTCGACCACACCCAGGTGCTGATCAGTGGGGGTGGGTGGAATGATCCCTCCTCCGCAGCCTCGCCCTGCCTGACAGAACATTCGCCTGCGGGAATGGAGCAGGGAGGCATTGACCAGACTCTGGCCTAGTGATGGGAACACATCGAGCTCAAACAGTCACTCCAGGAGGGCAGGTCTTACAGGCTTCTTTTACAACCAGCTGGAGCCGGTGGTGTCAAGGGCTCCCAGTACAGAGCCTGGAGTGGCTCACGACCCCTCCTTGTTGTCTGACAGGATGCCAATGAGGCCCGGGTGAGGAGGCTGCAGGGACCATGGATACCCCAGAAGTCCCAGGAGGTGAGGAGTGTGTGATTCAGCACCTCTACCAGGAGGAGCCAGTTGAAGAAACTCCCCTGACGCAACTGACGAAGACCCTGAGCCCTGGCAGGAACCAGAACCCAAGGCCGGTAAGTTACAATAGACCCCTACCCCGCCCGCCAATATCCCTCTTGCTCTGGTGCTACATTCCTGATTTGAAGCCCAGCCTGCTCTCTGCTCCACCCCGAGCATGACGCAGCTATAAATCAATGAGTTTATTGATTTCCAATCAGCCACTGTTATGCATTTGGCAGAAGCTGTGCAACAGATTATTAACGAACCATCATTGTGCCCCTGTGTCTGTGCGTTTCGGACAGCACACAGCCAGCCATTGGTCCTGGGGCCACATGCGGGTGGGTTTAGAAAGGTCCCAGCCGAAGATGGCACTAACGTTGGGTAATGACAGAGGCAGGGTGGAGCTGGGTACGGCGCATGATACCCATGTCCAGCATGGCGTACGTCGCCACTCGGCGTAGGCGTGGCAAACAGGTGGGAGCATGTACACGGTCAAGTAGCAGAGTCTGCACCCCACTGTAGCCATAACCTCAGTTTGAAGGGAACATCAATGCATTTCTCTGCCCCCACCCACAGAGGCGGGACAGTCTGCCGCTGCTCAGCACCCCGCCCCACCCCGGCCGGCGATCAGCTGTTGGACTGGCCAGCAGGACAAGGAAAAGGCAACTGCAGTTGCAGCCTATTGCCACTAGGGTCCACTCTGTCCCCCTGCTGGTTAGGCGCGGTGCTGCACTCTGGAGCCTTTGCTGCCCCCTGCCTGATCCTCCACGCCAGGCTCAGAGTACAGAGCAGGGGGCCAGCATGGCAGGCATGGGGCTGGGTAGGCTCCAGAGGAGAGACTGACCCCCTGGCTTCCTGCCCAGCAGCAACTCCAGCTCTTCCTCCCTCCTCTCCCCCCCGCCCATTCATGGGGGTTGGGAGCTTGGGGGAGGCAGTGCCACAGGGTGGAGAACACTGGCTTGAAGGGGCACTATGGGAAGGGGAAATGGGGGCGACAGCCCCATGGGCTCTTGGTGCTAGGAAGGTATGGGCCCGTCCCCAGTGGTGCTAGCAAAGTTACTCCAGTGCCCATCAGGAGTAACGTATACCTGACTGAATGCAGGGCCCGGCCCATTGAAGGCATTTTCTCCTGTTAAAGCACTGACGGTGACTGAGTGAAAGTTCTTCTGGTATTAAAATCTATAGCAGCCTGCATGGGACTTGAAGGGAGGAGCACAGGCTGCAGGAGGGAAGAGTTTGGAGGAAGCACCAGGAAGTCAGTCTGCATGCACATGGCAGGAATGTCAGCTGCAGTCTCAGCATCTCTGTAAATAGTTCTATTAATAAGTTCAGATTTAGAAACATGGAGTCCTCTCCTGTTATTACCCAGCATGCATTGTGTCAGCCACGATGGCAGCCATCACCCATGCACCCGGTGATCCCAGCCACGCATTGCTAAATGCCCAGCCACGGTGTGCAAGATTCAGCAGAAAAAATCATCTGCCACCAATTTGCAGCTCACCGAGCTTACACGGAGGAGACTGAGTGACTTTTCCCCAGACAGCACAACCCTGCCCCACAGCAATAACCTTGGGTGGTTGGACGGGATTTGACAGGCTCCAGACACAGCCTCAAAGCTCCCATCCGGCCAAGGATGACTGAACAGGGAAACGCCAAACTCAATCTCTTTACAGCCCGAAGAAGAAGGTCAAACAGGAACCATCTTCTCAGTGTAATTTTAACTTCTCCTGACAGGGCAGCTTCCCCTGCACAGGTGAATAATTTAGAACCAGGTTTTCAGGCTGGCAGTAACTCCAAGTCTAGTGGCACATTATGTAAGTTGCCGGGAGGAACGGCATCAGTAGCTCGAGCTGCCTTGGAAATGGAGTAGCGGTGGTGGCTGTGCGGCTGGAGAGGGATTGTGCTCACAGCCACCACGTGCCTGAGAGGTTGGCTTTGCACCGAGCTGGGGCATGAGATAAATCTCAATAGCACATGGGCCACGTCTGCATTACAGACATACATCGGTATAACTATGTTGCTGTGAAAAATCCACCTCCCAGAGCTACGAAGTTATACCGACCTGTGTAGACAGCGCTGTGTTGGTGGGAGAGCTCCCATCAACACAGCTACTGCCTCTCGGGGAGGTGGAATAACCACGTCAACGGGAGAAGCACTGAAGACAAGCCCATGGACTCTCCTTCCGAAATGAGAATGAGAAACCATGAGAGTGTGTCTTTGCACCGGTGCTTTCTTTGTGTCTAGTGCCTGGTGACGTCCTCTAGGCTCAGACGCCATCCACTCTGGGACCTGTCGCTGTCCCCCCTGGGGCAATGGGTTCATGAGATTTCACAACAAAAGCAAGGCTGAGGCTGCTCAGGACCTGGAGGGGAGCCCACTGAGGGAAGTTGCGGGGCTGCAGACAGTGGGGTTGAGGAGTCATTGCTGAACCAGCCGTCCCATGTGGCACTAGCGCAGGGGTCTGCAACCTTTCAGAAGTGGTGTGCCAAGTCTTCATTTATTCACTCTGATTTAAGGTTTCGTGTGCCAGTAATACATTTTAACGTTTTTAGAAGGTCTCTTTCTATAAGTCTATAATATATAACTAAACTATTGTTGCATGTAAAATAAATAAGGTTTTTAAAATGTTTAAGAAGCTTAATTTAAAATTAAATTAAAATGCAGAGCCCCCCGGACCAGTGGCCAGGACCTGGGCAGTGTGAGTGCCACTGAAAATCAGCTCGCGTGCCGCCTTCGGCACACGTGCCATAGGTTGCCTACCCCTGCTCTAGGGAAAACTGGTCCAGGGGCGTCAACGCTGCCACATTGGCAATGTCCAGGGCTGTCCAGTGGGGGCGGAGCAGGGAGCTGCTGCTGAAGAGTGGGTGGAGTCAGGGTGTGAGTGCTGGAGGTTTGGGGGGGACCAGGCTCATCTGACCCCTGGATTGGAAGTGGGAAGTTGGGGCTCTGGGTGAGGGGAGATTTCTAGCCAGCGAAAGGGGAGGCTGGCATTAAAACTGGGAGATCAGATATTGGGTTGAGCTGGCTGCAGGGGGGTGACAGCTGGGGCAGTTTCCTGAGTAGGCAGGGGAGGAGTGGGGAGGCCTGAGCCTGGGGTGCTCAGTGGGTGGGATGGGACTTCCACCGAACACATGGAAACGCCCCCCCCTCCCATCCGTCCCCTGGGCCTCGCCTGTATGCAGCCTCTTGAGGTAGCTTGGGGCGGGTTGAATGGGGTGACTGCTGATCCGCGCCTGGGGGGATGGGATGTTTGTGCAGAATGGGTGGGTAGGAATGGGGGGTGCATAATGAGTGGGGAGATGTATGTGGAATGGCCGGGTGGAAAATGCGTGGCTGTGTGGGGCGGGTATGGTGAGCAAGCAGCATGGGCGGGGTGCACCCTGTGGGTAGGGGTGCACCAAATGAGCAGCTGTATGTATTCAGGGTGTGGGCAGGTTGGGTGAACGTGGAGTGAAAGGAAGCAGGGGGGGAGTACATTGCGTCTGGGGATTAGGTTGCATAGTGCATGTGTGAGTGCAAAGAGGGGGTGGCGGGAAAGCGGGTGCCCTGGGCTGGTGGGAATGGGCACAAGCACAACAGTCGGGCAATGTGGGCACAAATGTCTGCATATTTATGAAAACTCAGATCCCTGGCTTTTCTGTTTGCCCGTACCCGCCAGGCGAGAGAACTGTGAAGCAATACCAGCTGCTAAGGTTTGATTCCCTTCTCCCATCACCCGGGAGCGATTCAGGAACTGCTCTCAGCAGGTTTTCAGAACCCTGCCTGGCGCTGATGGAATAATTGTGGCTATTTTGTTAATGCAATAAAATAGGCCAATTTAATCCCTAATTAAAAGATAGCAGTGTGCTGTTTTACTGGCCTGCCTTCCTGTCCCTACACAACCCAATCATCTCTCCACGGCGTGGGCAGAGAGCCCCGGCTGTTCTCGGTGGGGAGGCTGAGCTGAGGAAGTGACGGGTGGCTCAGACATGCCAACACTAAATGGACTCTGTGCCTTTGTTTATATAGCCAAGTGCGCTACTGCACCTCGGCGGCGGCTGCTGCTTGGCTGGAGTCACGGCAGGGGCAGCAGAGCCGCAGTGCCTTGGTGCTGCTCGGAAGCATGACAAGGGATGGATTTAATTTGTGAAGCAAAAGCCGAGCTGATGCAGTCCACATGGGCAATGACCCTGCACCCCCGGCACCCCCCATCACCTGGCCTCCGCTCCTGCCTTTGGCAACTCCCTGCTGATCACCCCAAACCTCCCTGGAGACAAGTACAAAGTACTAGCTGGCAGCCATCTGGCAGGCTCAGGCAGGGTGGCTGGTCCAGGCATTGTGGGGTTGGGATCTGTAGATTCTAAGGCCAGAAGGGAGCAATGTGCTTATTAGTCTGACCTCCTGTGTGATGCAGTGTTATTCAGAGAGCTTCCCTGAGCTAATTCCTGGTTGAACTGGAATAGAGCTTTTAGAAAAACCTCCAGTCTTGGTCTTAAACTTGTTTTTATTCTTCAGAGTCCCTGGGGCCTGCATGCTCCTCGCTCATTAGTGCCCGTGTATTCTGAACAACTTTTTAGTCTATGTGTCTTTTTTCCTAGGCTTAGTCCTAGCAGAACATTTCCAAAACCGCAGCAGCTCCTCCCACATCTCTCGTGCATCTGGCTTTGATTATCAGCCATTGGCTCATGGTCACAGTCATGGGGTTGGTTTGTTTGAAAACAAAAAGTCCAAAAGGGAAGTGTGACCGGGTGTACTGGGCCCTTTGAGGTCCCCTGCTGGATGCCTTGTGGTCCTACCACATCCCACCCCAGAAAAGGAGAAGTGAAGGTGGGTCCTCCAGGCCTGCCTAGAGAGGCTGCAGGGAAGCAGCCAATCAGAGTGCAGCAGGCTCAGTTAAAAGGAGCTGCAGGGGGCAAGCAGGTCAGTTCATGGCTGGGACCAGAAGGGAAAGGAGGTCCTGGAAGATGGAGAAGTTGTCCCGGCAAAGAGGCCTGGGGGAGACTCTGCGCATACAGGGAACAAGACGAGTAGAACCCAAGGAGTGTAACCTAAAGTAACAGGTGAAGGTGATGGGACCAAGTGGGAAGCAGCCCAGGGAATAGCAGCAGCAACCCAGGAAAGGAAAGCAGCACGTGGCTGCTGTCTATAGGGTTCCTGGCTTGGGACCCGGAGTAGTGAGTGGGCCTGGGTCCTCCCCACTGTGGCCTAAGCCCCAAGGGGGGGATAAGACTCTGTATTAAAAGCCCAAGAAAGGGGCTGGGAGTGTAAACAGGCCCAGGGATGGGGCTGAAGACCCTGCCGAGGGCCAACCGTTCGTTGGACTTTGTTACCCCGGAAGGGGGCTGAACTTGAATGCGTGACCTGGCTGGGGCAATAAGAACCGAGAAAGGCAAAGAGTCTCCGGGGAGAAAGCCCAGGGAGCCCTGCTCTATACCAGGGCAGGCACGGAGTTCAAGCTAGCCCAGAAGGGGCTGAGACCTGAGCACAGAGACAGGGCTCCCAACATTAGCAAGGGCCTAGGGACAGGCTCTGTTGGACTTGGCTGGAGGGCTGAGCCACTAAAACCCACCTGATGAGGGTAACAGCCAACAGGGGGCACTGAGAGCAGAGAAAGGAAAGAGTGCAGGATCACACCCAGCCAACAGGAGGCGCTCACGAGAGGTGAGTGTGCAGCAGGCCACGTCTACACTAGGAGTACATTAGTGGTGTAGCTATGCTGCTGTTCCACACCAGCAAAGCACTCCTAGTGTGGACACAGCTTATACGGCCAAAGCTGCCTGTTTACGCCATTCCACCCCATCCCCAAATGGAACAAGCTCTAATGGTCAGAGCCCGTGGTAACGCCAGTTGAACTGCCTCTCCACTAGGGGCTTTCGTCTCACAGCCCTGTGGGGCACACATCCCACCTCTTCACACCTGGGGCTGGCACGGCTATGCCGGCAAAAGTCTGGAGCGTGGGCCTGGCCAAAGAGGAGACCCAGAGGTGAGCTGCTAGGCCATTTCAGCCAGGAAAGCAATACAGCTTCTTGCCCGGGTTGGGAGGTGCCGACTCAGCATTCAGACATCGGGGGTCTGATCTAAATATGAAGACAGCAGAAGCACTTTATGCAAAGGGGTAAGTTACTGGGGAGGGTGAGTGGAGAAGATCCAGTGGAGCTAAAGAAACCTCTAGGGCCAAGTCTATGCTACAGACTTTGTTGTTACATCGTCACAGGCAGTATGTCGCTGAGGCTCATGTGTACTTGGCTGCTTGTGGAGGCCCTGCGCGTACTTACCAGGAGTGCGTGTGTCGATGCAAAGTGCAGTACGCTGTGGGTAAGTATCCCAGTGTGCCACACACCACCCTCTAGCACAATGCCTTTTCGGGAAACGGCACAACATATCATGGTGGAGAAACGAGCCATGCAAGGTGTACTGGGAGCAAGGGGACAAGTTCCTGTCATGTAACTTTCTCCATCCCATAATGCCACCCCATATCCTATATCTTTCACGCCTCTTTCTGAAAATCCCACAAACCCACACGGGGCCGTTTGCTGTCTGTGACAGAAGCATGGAGCCTACACAGCTCTGCACTAGAGATCACTTGATCATTGCCTGTTAGGTTCACTCCCTCTGGGGCACCTGGCATTGGCCACTGTCGGTAGACAGGATACTGGGCTAGATGGGCCTTTGGTCTGACCCACTATGGCCGTTCTTATGTTATGTTCTTATGTTCACTATTCTCATAAGTGTTGCAAACACAGCATGCAAGGATTTAGTTGGGGTAGGACTAGATGGCCTCCTGAGGTCTCTTCCAACCCTAATCTTCTTTGATTCTATGATCCTGTTGCAGATCACAGGATCCACCGCTACAATGGGGGACAGGATGAATTCTCGGAGGACAGTTTGTCAAGGAACAGAGCCAAAAACAAGTCAAGGTTGTTGGTGGCGTTCACAGAGCAGCTGAGGACAATGGAGCACCGCGTCTGGGCCTGAGATATGAGCACCGACTGGTGGGATCGCAGTGTAATGCAGGTTTGGGACAACGAACAGTGACTGCAGAACTTTCAGATGTGCAAGGCCACATTCCTGGATCTGTGGGCTGAGCTCACCCCACCCCTCCAGTGCAGGGACACCAGAATGAGAGCTGCACTGGCAGTGGAGAAGCAAGCAGCGATCGCACGGTGGAAGCTTGCAATACCGGATTGTTCCTGGTCAGAGGGAAATCATTTTGGAGCTGGAAAAACTGCAGGGCGTGGCTAAGTCTGCAGGGCCATTAATCATCTGTGACACAGGACTGTGACTGGCAATTTTCAGGGCATCATGGATGGATTTGCAACAATGGGGTTCCCAAACTGTGGTGGAGCAATAGCACACACATCCTTATTTTGGCACGAGCCCACCCTCCTAGTGAAATAGTGTTTCCTAATATCCAACCTAAACCTCCCCCACTGCAACTTGAGACCATTGCTCCTTGTTCTGTCATCTGACACCACTGAGAACAGCTGAACTCCATCCTCTTTGGAACCCCCCTTCAGGTAGTTGAAGGCTGCTATCGAATCCCCCCTCACTCTTCTCTTCTGAAGACTAACCAAGCCCAGTTCCCTCAGCCTCTCCTCGTAAGTCATGTGCCCCAGCCCCGTGATCATTTTCGTTGTCCTCCGCTGGACTCTTTCCAATTTGTCCACATCCCTTCTGTAGTTGGTGGGGGGGGGGGGCAAAACTGGTTGCAATCCTCCAGATTTGGCCTCACCAGTGCCGAATAGAGGGGAATAATCACTTCCCTTGATCTGCTGGCAATGCTCCTACTAATGCAGCCCAATATGCCGTTAGCCTTCTTGGCAACAAGGGCACACTGCTGACTCATATCCAGCCTCTCATCCACTGTAATCCCCAGGTCCTTTTCTGCAGAACTTCTGCTTAGCCAGTTGGTCCCCAGCCTGTAGCGGTGCATGGGATTCCTCTGTTCTAAGTGTAGGACTCTGCACTTGTCCTTGTTGAACCTCATCAGATTTCTTTTGGCCCAATCCTCCAATTTGTCTAGGTCACTCTGGACCCTATCCCTATCCTCCAGTGTGTCTACCACTCCTCCCAGTTTAGTGTAATCCGCGAACTTGCTGAGGGTGCAATCCATCCCATCATCCAGATCATAAATGATCCAATGACCTCTACTCGCCTTTGAACATTGAGCATCGTTCACATACATTTCTCAGCCATCTTGAGAGAGAGCCTGGCGGTGCTCTCCCACACAATCTTTCCAAGGCAGGGGCTTTCACCAGAGCGCGGAAAGGACAATGCACCCACGCTCTGAGCACGCTGGACCTCTGCTCGCTGATCAAGCCCACACACACACGTGCCTTGTTGATCGAGCCATCACAGTGGTTCATAGAGCTGGTCGTTCATAAGATGGCAGCTCAGAAAATTGAGGTTGTTCTGCAATTAAAGGAGCAGAAACCTCTCTTCCAGCCTACCGCAGTCTGGCGTCGTTGATATTCCTCCAAGGCAGAGTCAATCTGTCTTCCCTTTATTAAGTGCCTCTGATTTCCCCCTTGCCTGCTCCCCTGTCCATTAGCATCCCCCCTGAGAGGCTCTCTAATTCGAAGCCTCTGTCTCTGATTGCTCATTTATCCCCATGTCTATGGCTGGGAGCCGGGGGATTTGTGGAGCTCACTGTTCTCTCACTCCTGACAAGCCAAAGGGGAGGGTGGTTGAGCAGATCCATCTCCCACCTGAGACAGTGATGAGCATGCCTGGGCCAAGAGGGGTGTGCACGGTGTGATGTTCAAAGGTCCCACCCTGGCTTTGCATGGATTTGGGTTGCAGAGCCGTTCCCTGCCCGCCAGGGGCTGCTGCCTGGTACTCTGCTCAGCTCCGACATGCCCCATGAGATGACAGATGAAGTTAGAGCAGCACAGGCATTTTAAAGCCAGCCAGACGGCTGCCAGGGAGGGCATGGGAGTCACTCGGGAGGCAGCAACAGAAGGAGAAAAGCACCTCTGTGTCTAGGGCCAAGGCAGAAACTTACAGCTCCTCCTTGCCCCCTTAGCAACTAGTGTATAAGGCAGGTCCCTTCCAGCTACGGGGCCCTGCACGGAGCTCCTGAGCAACCTCAGCCCCTGCCAAACTCTCCAGCTTGGACACTGATGAGAAGGCCCAGCACTAGGGGAGTGGGCAGCACCAAGACCACAGCAACAGTGAGATTGTAAACTCTTGTTTGTTCCATATATGTACAGCACCTAACACAATGGGGCCCTGGTCCATGGCTGGAGGTCCTAGTGCTACTGCTGTACAAATAATTATAATTAATAGTGTCATTAGAATGCCATCAAATTAACTAAAGGTCATTTCACCTACCGGGTCTCTCTAATATCCTGGGACCACTACGGCTACAGCACAGCAAACATAAGTCATTACAGTGGCCCCTTGGAGCACCCACGAGTCTGGAAATGCTAACGGCAAAGTTACCTGCACAGCCTTAACTCTGCCCCCGGCCCACATGGATTATGATGATGCAGTACTCTCTTTGCATGACCACATGCTGGTATTTGCACAGGACCGCTGCCTCCTTCAGGGTGAAATTCCCTGCTGTGCAGGGGGTCACAAAGCCCATCCCATGCGTAAATCTCACGTATACCTTGCAACTCCGGTTTAGATGGCACTTCACGTGAAGCGTTGTGCCTAGCGCTCACGCTGGCCCTCTGCCAGGGGTGGGTTTCACCCTCAATGGGGAGACTGGGTGGCTCACAGGGGTTAGGCAGCTGTTCGGTATTGACCGTTATCCTCCCTGCGCCATGAGCAGACTCATTCTCTTCATTTCATTGGCTTCAATGGGCTTCAGATCAGGCTTCACAAATTGGGCGTGAGTCGTTTGACCTCACAGTCCACCGAGGCACCAAACGTGCTCTCAGCAATGCTGGTGTAAATAATAATCGTGTTGCAGTGATCCTTCATGACCAAAGATGGCGCTGATGAGGGTTCTACAGCTTGTGAGTACGGCTGTGACTAAAAGGGGCGATGCACGAGTGACAGTCCTTTCCGTGTGACGTGCAGAAGTAGCTCAGTGCCGAGGAAAGGGTTATAATCTGGGCCTGCTGAGTCTGCTGCTGTTTGCAACTCAGCCTCTGTGCCTCAAGATCCATATGGCAGCTAATCTCGAATTGGGTAACCCCATCGCTGGCTACTGCTTGCCAGCATGATCGATTTGTTGCTGGTGGCTCCCAGCTGTCTACGTCAATGGAGCACTGTTTCAAGGTATGCATCAGTGTGTCCTTGATGCATTTCTTCTGGCCACCTTTGTATGCAGTGGCCGACTTTCAGTTTGCCAGACAGCGCCTGCTTTGGCATTCTAGTATCGTACAGCCTCAACACACGACCAGCTCAACGGAACTGTGATGCAATAAGCATGGTTTCAGTCCTTGTGGACTGACTCCGTTCCAAAACCTTATGACTGGTAACTGTATCCTGCCACGTGATGCAGAGTATGACATGCAGATGTTGTAAATGGAACTTATCTAGAAACTTAATGTGATGCCTGTAGCAGGTCCAGGTCTCACACCCATTCAAGTTGGACAGCACTACCGCTTTATTGACTTGTAACTTGGTTTTAAGCTTAATACCATGTTGGTACCGGACTCTGCCTGATCATCTGCCAAATGATGAACTGGCTTTGTTGATATGACTTGTCAGCTCCTTCTCTATAGTAACGTCATTCGACAAAATACTACCAAGATAGCAGAAGTCTGTAACCCCATTCAGCTGCGTGTTGCTGATGGTGACTTTTGGTTTCATGTAGGGTTTCCCTGATGCAGGTTAATCCATGACCTCTCTCTTTTTCAGACTGATTGTCAGCCCGTGCCTTTCTGCAGACTCTACGAATCTATTCGTAATCAATTGTATCTCTTGGCTTTCCACCACTGATTCTGTATGTCTCTAAGCTTAGACTGAATGTCAAGACACAGATTCCTGTATATAATAACTGTGCCCACAGGGAATTGGGCTGCAAGAATCTGATAGTACCTGGCTCTTCATCCTTTTTATCAGGAGTTCTCAAAGCACTTTACAAAGGAGGTCAGTATCATTATCCCCATTTCGCAGATGGGGAAACTGAGGCACGGGGAGGGAAGTAACTTGCCCAAGGCACCCAGCAGACCTGTGGCTGAAGGCCTCTTTATGGTGTTTCCAGTTGAGCAATCACCGAGAATTATTACTCATGTTTGCAATTGTCAGTCATTTCTACTGTCTGCTCCAAGTTGAAGGCCATCTTTATCCTGAGTTACAGAAAATCCCTCCACATGGGATTTATCCCTTAAAATTCATATTAGAATTGGCTGGTTCTTGCTGTGGATAAGCCAATGGCAAAAGACTCCAATGGAAGTTCTCTGGGTGACAAAAAATGTCTCCTGAGAATGTCTGCCATGCAGTTTGCTTCTCAGAAGACTTATCCGGAGGAGTTTGGTTCCCATTGAGAGTATTTATCAAAGAAAGGCATCTTGGTATTGCTCATGCGATTACTATTAAGTTATCTTCATGGGAGAGCAAACATTTCCTTAAACTGCTTCTGAAGCCTGCACTTGATTGATTGAGTCATTTCTTCAATAACCTTCTCCCATCCTGGCTGATCACAGTAAGACAGCTCATTGCAGATTATTACCTTTATCCCATCTAGGCTTGCCTGTGACAAGGGCCACCCTCTGCCTTGATTCACCCCCCACAAGTTCTCACTAAAGACAGTGGGCCTACACAGAAAGCAGCCAGATTTGACCCATAATCTTTGACCTCGTTTCTACTTCCCTTTGCTAGCTCCCGATGACCTCCCTCTGCCGAGGTTGGAGACCCTGCCCTAGAGGTTGAGTGGTCACATGAATGTCTCCAGGAGCTACCCGCCGGCCTCCATGCCTTCTCTGAGCACAGCTCGGCTTTGCGGAGCATCATTGACCATCTCTGCTCAATGGCCTCATTCAAGAACAAGGTTCATCTCCAAGAGTTAAGGGGGTTGATGTCGATTGGTATTTCGGCCCTTCAAAGAATGTCATTCAGGGTTATTAGTGGCTGCAAGAGAGCAGAGTTTCATGTTCTGCATAATGAACGGTCGGTCCCTCTGGGAAAAAAAAGATACATATTGCAATAACATTGGAAGTCTGTGGTGGAAACTCTCACACAGTCTGGGAAAGAGTGAGAAGGCCAAGTCCTGTAGATGCTGTCTTGTTGGGTGTCCTGCTTCCATGAGGACACCGGTTAGGGAGGCTCTGCTTTACCCTGGCAGATGTGCTACCACTGCAGGAGAACTGAACCCGGACAGAGTTCCCAGCCATCTCCTCAGTGACATCTTAGCATCCAGGAGCTCCGAACATCTACACAGCGACAGAGCAACTGAGTTGGAGTCTTTTAATTTACTAATTCATGATCATTATTGATTCATTATCGTTGTTGAACTCCCAAGACCCCATCAAGGATTGTGCTAGGTGGTGTACATTGTGCTAGGTGGTGTACACACACAGAACAAAGAGATGGTCCTTTCTCCCAAAGAACTTCCCATCTAAGTATAAGACAAGAGATGGAGACAGACAGCCCCGGGAAGCACAAGGTAACAGTGAGACGGTTCCGATCAGCACGATAAGCAGCTGTTGCAGCATACCAGCTGCCTTGCAGTTATCAAGTGTTTTTGCATGTGAGTTCTAATGTATGTCTCTGAGACCCTGAATTTTAGTTACTGTTCACCCTCTCCCCTGGTTCTTGTAACATGGACAGAAAGCAGAAGACCAGAAGTCCGAAGTTAGAAATGCGATGTTTATTGGGGCTAGTTTCCAGCAAATATGTGTTCCATAACTCTGACTCCCAGAGCCTTGTTTCCCAGTGTCTCATCCTCCTCTCCTCAGAAGGCATAATTATACCTGAAATGAACGCCCACAATCCCACCCCTTACAACTTAGAGTCATTTTGGTTCTGGGGTCTTCATCCCACCTCTTTTGTACCCCATGGGAGGGGTAAGGAGTGAGGTTGTGCTCTGGTCAGGGACGGGCATTTCTTTGGTCTTTTAGTGTTTTATTCCTCCCCCAGCCCCAGCCCCTTTGCCCCTTCCGACTGGTTGCTTGATTTTTGCCTTGAGATAGGGGTTGAGGCAATCTTAAAGTGTGCTCTGAGAAACATTTTCACTGCTCTTATCTGTTCCCATTGTACTAACAAATCCATCTGACTAGGCACAAGCAACATCACAGTGTCTTTGTCCTTTGTTTACTATGCAGAAGAAAAATGTTGCTGTGATCTTGCACCCCATAATGCTTTATGGAAATATGCTTATGAGTGTAAATATGACATAACTGGAATCGGTTTATGCTAGATATGCCATGTAACATATCTTTGTGAAGGTTATGGTCTACCGAATGTATTCATCCTATTTGTATGCATGTATCGTTTTTATATCTGAAGTTATGAGCGTTGGCTCTATGCTTGTATTTAAAGTGTTTGCTGTAGGAAGCACATAAGGCAGATTTGGTCAACATAATGTGAAGGGGTTATTCAAGTAATTGGGAGTACTTGGCTAACAATGGACCTTGATAGACACCACTCCACATCTGAGCTTTCCTGGGAACGTTCAAACTAATATGTAAACAGTGACGTGGCCTGCAAAAAGCTGAATCATTCATAGACATGTGACTTGCCCAGGTGGCTACAGACTCAATCTTGTTGCTGTGATTTTGCACAGGACAACAAAGGGGTTTCCGCCCACAAGAGAGAATATAAAAGGCCCTGGAAACCCCTCCATTTTGTCTTCAGCTGGCTCAAAAGATAGCCTCTCTACCCCAAAGAGATGCCTGAAAAAAACTGGAACAATGGACAATAACTACGGGGGTGTGAGTGATTGCTGGACCCAGACTAGGAAGGAGTCTAGTCTGTGAAAGAAGCTTATTGGAACATCTCTGAGGGTGAGATTTACCTGCATTTAGTTTCCTACTGTATTAGGCTTAGACTTGCCTGTTTTTGTTATATTTTGCTTGGTAATTTACTTTGTTCTGTCTGTTATTACTTGGAACCACTTAAATCCTACTTTTTATACTTAATAAAATCACTTTTTGCTTATCAATTAACCCAGAGCAAGTAATACCTGGGGGAGCAAATAGCTGTGCATATCTCTCTATCAGTGTTATAGAGGGCGAACAATTTGAGTTTACCCTGTATAAGCTTTATTCAGAGTAAAACGGATTTATTTGGGGTTTGGATCCCATTGGGTACTGGGTGTCTGGATGCTAGAGACAGGAACACTTCTTAAGCTGTTTTCAGTTAAGTCTGCAGCTGGGGGGGGATGTGGTTCAGACCTGGGTCTGTGTTTGTAGCAGGCTAGCGTGTCTGGCTCAACAAAGCAGGGTACTGAAGTCCCAAGGTGCCAGGGAAAATGGGCTCAGAGGTAGTCTCAGCACATCAGGTGGCAGTCCCAAGGGGGTTTCTGTGACCCAACCCATCACAGCTGCTTTTAACCATCTTAATTTAAATGGAACAAACACAGAAACAGTTTCTTTACCTTGCCAAATCTTTTTTTTTTTTTTACTTTCCCTTTATATTTTTAGTAGTTTACATTTAACACAGCACTGTACTGTATTTGGTGTGGGTGGGTTTTTTTTGTCTCTGCTGCTGCCTGATTGCGTACTTCTAGATCCAAATGAGGAGTGTGGTTGACCAATCAGTTAGTAACTCTGGTATTCGTAACTCTGAGGTTCTACACTGTATATACTTTTTGAGCTGGGGTGACCAGATCTGACTACAGTATTCCAGGTGAGGGCAAATCATTGATTTATAGAATGACAATAGAGTATTCTCAGTATTAGTCTCTCTCCCATCCCTGATGCAATCTAACATTTTTGCATGTTGAGCAAAGGTTTTAATTGAACTGCCCACCACAATTCCCAGCTCTTGTTCCTAATTAGAACCCAGTGATGTCTGTAAGGAGTTAAATTATTCCTCCCTCTGTACTTTACCTTGCATTTGTCATCAGTTAATTTCACAGTCTCAGAATAAACAGGGGGGGCTAGCAGGCGGGTGTCTTGTCTTGAAGGGCTCTCGGTGACCCCAATCCAAAAGCAGAAGTTTTAAGTGAAGAGGGACCTGTTATTTCCCCCTAGGACAATATTCCAGACACTGTGGCAGGCCCACCAATTGTGCATGTGAGAAGTGGCACTGGATACAATCTCTTTTAAAGCACAGGAAAACCGAACAACTCCCTATGTCCCAACAAACTGCAATGAAACCCTCTATTTATCCACAGAAGGAGGACAGTGGCTGTGCTGCCAGCCCTGCCAATGTCCCTCAGCCAAAAGCTGGAGAAGCCACCTCCAGGGGTCACAGACTCATTGCACTTGGGACACTCCCCCCTTACTGATATCAGCACTGGAAATAACTTGATATCAGCCTGAAGTTGTGTTCAGTACCAGATGGGTTGACTATAGGCTGCACTGGGGATAAAAAGACTGACAGGTCAGATTGTCAGTATCTCCTGAGCGTGAAATGTGCCCTTTGCCCATGAAAGTTTGTCCTGGACATTTTGAACTCCTTCAGTATTGCAAATGTTGCACTGCCTCAAGGTTTTAGGTACATTGATCACTTGCAATCTCCTACCTCCTTCCAGCTCTCTGCTACTGTAACACAGACACATTAGATTGTCAGCTCTTTGGTACAGGGACTGTCTTTTTGTCCTGTGTTTGTACAGCGCTAGCACCAAAGGCTCCTGGCCCGTGACTGGGGCTCCTGGCCACAAACACAACACAAATAATTCATATCATAAGCTTCCGGGATTGTCCCCTATCTGCGTGTCACTCTGAAGCCTAGAATGTCTGTGTGAAGCAATGGAAGAAGCTACAAGCATGGCTGAGAGCTCTTTTTGTACAGAATATCCCCATGTTCAGTGGTTGCTGGGATTCATGGCCTGTCATCATCCAATTTTTCAGTTCTTAGCCATTTTTACTTTACAAATTACAGCCATGTGATACCATGGCATGTATCAACACCATGCCAAGAGTGCTAGACCATTCTGATAACAAAGGTAACTCAACCAGTCACCACCCTTCTTCTATGGCTAATTTGCATACAACAATGTCTTAAGTGGAGCACAGAATCTGGTCCAAGAGGTGAATATAGCTGAACCGCTTGGTAATAGTGACCATAATATAATTAAATTTAACATCCCTGTGGTGGGGAAAACACCACAGCAGCCCAACACGGTAGCATTTAATTTCAGAAAGGGGAACTACACAAAAATGAAGAGGTTAGTTCAACAGAATTTAAAAGGTACAGCACCAAAAGTGAAAACCCTGCAAGCTGCATGGAAACTTTTTAAAGACACCATAATAGAGGCTCAACTTAACTGCATACCCCAAATTAAAAAACATAGTAAGAGAACCAAAAAAAGTGTCACCGTGGTTAAACAACAAAGTAAAAGAAGCAGTGAGAGGCAAAAAGGCATCCTTTAAAAAGTAGAAGTTAAATCCTAGTGTGAAAGTCACCAAGTGATTTCCCTTCCCTGAGAAAACCCCTATGGCAATTTGTATTAGTGGCCACTAGGGGGAAGCAGAAGCCATACTAAGAACAGAACCCTGAACTTTTAAACTGTATTTTTTCTAATTCCCTTGAGCAAGGAAATGCTGGTTCCAAACTAGTTTTCACTGACCAGATAGTAGAAGCACAGGGTCTGGAACCACCAATCAAGTGTTAACATGGCAAGGGTCTCTATCTGAATGTGTATAAAGGATCTGTGAAACTTGTGTAAGTTAGAGTCTTTGTACCAAGGTGCAAGGCTCTCCTTTATTCTGCAAAATAAAGCCTCTTTTTCCTTATCTCTGTCTATCTGATTTTGGCTCTCAGCTAGGCGGACACTAGTGAGGAAAATAGAAAGGAGCGTAAACTCTGGCAAATGAAGTGTAAAAATATAATTAGAAAGGCCAAAAAAGAATTTGAAGAACAGCTAGCCATAGACTCAAAAAGTAATAGCAAACTATTTTTTAAGTACATCAGAAGCAGGAAGCCTGCTAAACAACCAGTTGGACCACTGGACGATTGAGATGCTAAAGTAGCACTCAAGGATGACAAGGCCATTGCAGAGAAACTAAATGAATTCTTTGCATCGGTCTTCACAGCTGAGGATGTGAGGGAGATTCCCAAACCTGAGCCATTCTTTTTAGGTGACAAATCTGAGAAACTGTTCCAAATTGAGGTGCCATTAGAGGAGGTTTGGGAACAAATTAATAAACTAAACAGTAATAAGTCACCAGGACCAGATGGTATTCACCCAAGAGTTCTGAAGGAACTCAAATATGAAATTTCAAAACTACTAATGGTAGTCTGTAACCTATCATTTAAACCAGCTTCTGTACCAAATGACTGGAGGATAGCTAATGTGACACCAATTTTTTAAAAGGGCTCCAGAGGTGATCCTGGCAATTACAGGTTGGTAAGCCTTTCTTCAGTACCGGGCAAACTGGTTGAAAGTATAGTAAAGAACAAAATTGTCAGACATATAGATGAACATAATTTGTTGAGGAAGAGTCAACATGGTTTTAGTAAGGGGAAATCATGCCTCACCAATCTACTAGAATTCTTTGAGGGGGTCAACAAGCATGTGGACAAGGGGGATCCAGTAGATATATTGCACTTAAATTTTCAGAAAGCCTTTGACAAGGTCCCTCAGCAAAGGCTCTTAAGCAAAATAAGCAATCATGGGATAAGAGGGAAGGTCCTTTCATGGATTGGTAACTGGTTAAAAGATAAGAAACAAAGGGTAGGAATAAATGGTCAGTTTTCAGAATGTAGAGAGCTAAATAATGGTGTCCCCCAAGGGTCTCTATTGGGCACGGTCCTATTCCCACATATTCATAAATGATCTGGAAAAGGAGTAAACAGTGAGGTGGCAAAAATTGCAGATGATACAAAACTACTCAAGATAGTTAAGTCCCAGGCCAACTGCAAAGAGCTACAAAAAATATCTCAAAACTAGGTGACTGGGGAATGATAGATGAAATTCAATGTTGATAAATGCAAAGTAATGCACATTGGAAAACATAATCCCAACTATACATATAAAATGATGGGGTCTAAATTAGCTGTTACCACTCAGGAAAGAGATCTTGGAGTCATTGTGGATAGTTCTCTGAAAACATCCACTCAATGTGCAGCAGCAGGTCAGAAAAGCAAAGAGAATGTTGGGAATCATTAAGAAAGGGATAGATAATAAGACAAAAAATAATCTTATTGCCTCTATATAAATCTATGGTACGCCCACATCTTGAATAATGCGTGCAGATGTGGTCGCCCCATCTCAAAAAAGATATACTGTATTGGAATTGGAAAAGGTTCAGAAAAGGGCAACAAAAATGATTATGGGTCTGGAACAGCTTCTGTATGAGGAGAGCTTAATAAGACGGAGACTTTTCAGCTTGGAAAAGAGAAACCTAAGGGGGGATATAATAGAGGTATATAAAATCTTGACTGGTGTGGAGAAAGTGAATAAGGAATTGTTATTTATTCCGTCACATAACGCAAGAACTAGGGGTCACCAAATGAAATGAATAGGCAGCAGACTTAAACAAAAGGAAATATTTCTTCACACAACACACAGTCAACTTGTGGAACTCTTTGCCAGCAGATGTTGTGAAGTCCAAGACTATAACAGGGTTCAAAAAAGAGCTAGATAAGTGCATGGAGGATAGGTCCATCAATAGTTATTAGCCAGGATGGGCAGGGATGGTGTCCCTAGCCTCTGTTTGCCAGAAGCTGGGAATGGGCGACAGGGGATGGATCACTTGATGATTCCCTGTTCTGTTCATTCCCTCTGGGGCACCTGGCATAGGCCACTGTCGGAAGACAGAACACTGGGCTAAATGGACCACTGGTCTGACCCAGTCTGGCCGCTCTTATGTTCTTAAGCTCTCACACCTCCATTGTTTGCAGCGGGTCTCTGATATTCAGCCCTAAACATTTTCAAATGAAGGTGCCGGACCCCTTTGGAAATCTTAGACATGTCTGTGGACTCCCAGGGGGCCACAGACCACAGGATGAAAACCACTGTTCCATAGGCGCCAAGTGCGTGGATGCTCCGGGCTGGATCAGCCCTGTGGATCAGCTCCTCTCCCTCCCTCACCCAGTGCCTCCCACCTGCCGGAGGGCCCTGCCCAGCAGCTCCTCCCACTCCCTCCCTGCACTTCCTGCCAGATGAAGTTCAGCTGTTCAGAGGCGTGCAGGAGGTGCTGGGGGAGAGGAGCGGGGACAGGAAGAGTTGGAAGGAAGGGTGGGGTGGGGGCGGAGTGGGGGCATGAAGAAGCAAGGTGGCTGGCGGTTTGGGAAAGGGGTGGAGTGGAGGCGGGACCTGGGAGGGGGGTTTGGAGCAGCCCCCGGGAACTGTCAAAGTCGGCGCCTGTGCATTGTTCTATGGGAACGATGGCCTTTCGCAGACTCCTTAGACATAGTTTGCCAACTCCCGTTTGTCCTCAGGCCCCAGGTGGAGAACCACTGACATAAACTGTTCAGAACAATCCCCATTTCCCCTCCGGCACTTGTGTTCCTGCCAGAATATCACTGAGCTCGAACCTCCCACAGTGCCACCTCCTGCTGCCACCACCAAAGCCGTGATGGGCTCCCGCTGGGCACCGCCGGGCGTTTCCGCATCGTGAGAGCCATTCGCCTGGTCAGCAGGGGGCGCTGCAGACCCACCCCCTGAGTCATTTCAATCCAGCCCTGGGAAAGCCCTGCACTGACCGGGGACAGGGCTGGGTCGGGAGGGGTAGGACGCGCTGTCCCCAGTCGCTCGGTCCCAGCTCTGATTTCCGAGGGGCGAATGCTGCTCTCGGAGATGCTCCCGCAGCTGTGCCCAGACCACACTGGGGCTGCGGAGCCTGTTTGGGTCGTTGGCTGGGGCTGTCTCGGGATGCCCAGCTGTGACCTAGGGCAGCATTGGGCTCTGTGATGCCAGGACTGGCCGTGACAGAGACCTGAGCCGTTCCATGGATGCCGGTCTAAGGGATACGGACCCCAGGCCTGATTTCTGACTCTCACCCCTTCCTGAATCACTCTCCCCCGGGCAGGGGCCTCCCACCCCACCCCCGGCTTCACCACCCCTAAAGGGCCCTGTTTGCCTGTTGGTGCTGAAATCCCTGTTACCTTTGAACTGTCCCAGGGGACAGGTAAATATTTGAGGGTAAACCAGGAAGGGGCAGTGACCTGGGGCCAGATCTCTGCATCCCTGGAGCTGACACCGAGCCAGGGCAAGCAGGCTGCAGCCTCACTGTGTAGGTGTCTGCAGTCGGGGGGGAGGGGGGGGTGTGACAGACCAGCCCTCTCCCCTCCCCCTCTTCCTAATTCCAACTCACTCTCTTGTGTTTTCTTCTGAGTCTTTCTCTGCAGGACCCAGCCAGTCCCAATGGATCATACATCCCTCTCCCGGCCCCGTCTGCCCCCTGCACTGGATGGGACATTAATGAGACACACTGCACCCCCATCCCCACTGCAGGGATTCAGAATGGACCGGGTGTAGGAGACTCAGGGGCAGTGGGTATTTCTGTTCCCCAACCGATTTGCCCATTACACAAGGAAACCCAGTTCTCCTCCCCCCCGCGAGTGAGGGCAAACATGGAAACTGAATTCTCCTCCCAGACCAGCTGGGGCTCCGCTGGCAGGCGTGTGCCCATGTGTGAGTGAGAGCACTCAGCCAGATGGTAGATTTTTACACCCTTGGTAATTATTTCATACCATAAACCTACCTTAGAATCATAGAATATCAGGGTTGGAAGGGACCTCAGGAGGTCATCTAGTCCAACCCCCTTCTCAAAGCAGGACCTAATCCCAACTAAATCATCCCAGCCAGGGCTTTGTCAAGCCTGACCTTAAAAACCTCTGAGGATGGAGATTCCACCACCTCCCTAGGTAACCCTCTCCAGTGCTTCACCACCCTCCTAGTGAAAAAGTTTTTTCCTAATATCCAACCTAAACCTTCCCCACTGCAATTTGAGACCATTACTCCTTGTTCTGTCATCTGCTACCACTGAGAACAGTCTAGATCCATCCTCTTTGGAGCCCCCCTTCAGGTAGTTGAAAGCAGCTATCAAATCCCCCCTCGTTCTTCTCTTCTGCAGACTAAATAATCCCAGTTTCCTCAGCCTCTCCTCATAAATCATGTGTTCCAGCCCCCTAATCATTTTTGATGCCCTCCGCTGGACTCTTTCCAATTTTTCCACATCCTTCTTGTAGTGTGGGGCCCAAAACTAGACACAATACTCCAGATGAGGCCTCCCCAATGCCGAATAGAGGGGAATAATCACTTCCCTCGATCTGCTGGCAATGCTCCTACTAATGCAGCCCAATATGCCGTTAGCCTTCTTGGCAACAAGGGCACACTGTTGACTCATATCCAGCTTCTTGTCCACTGTAACCCCTAGGTCCTTTTCTGCAGAACTGCTGCCTAGCCTAGCCCTAGTCTGTAGCAGTGCATGGGATTCTTCCATCCTAAGTGCAGGACTCTGCACTTGTCCTTGTTGAACCTCATCAGTTTTATTTTGGCCCAATCCTCTAATTTGTCTAGGTCCCTCTGTATCCTGTCCCTACCCTCCGGTCTATCTACCACTCCTCCCAGTTTAGTATCATCTGCAAACTTGCTGAGGGTTCAATCCACGCCATCCTGCAGATCATTAATGAAGATATTGAACAAAACCAGCCCCAGGACCGACCTTTGGGACACTCCACTTGATACCGGCTGCCAACTAGACATGGAGCCGTTGATCAATACCCATTGAGCCCAATGCTCTAGCCAGCTTTCTATCCACCTTATAGTCCATTCATCCAGCCCATACTTCTTTGCTGGCAAGTTATCAAAAGCTTTGCTAAAGTCAAGGAATAATACGTCCACTGCTTTCCCCTCATCCACAGAGCCAGTTATCTCCTCATAGAAGGCAATTAGGTTAGTCAGGCATGACTTGCCCTTGGTGAATCCATGCTGACTGTTCCCAGGAGCGCCGCCAGCTTTTTTTCCGCCCTAGGCGGTGGAAGGTCCCGCCCCCGAAATACCGACGATGACCGGGGCGGCCGGCGCCCCCCAAATGTTGGCGACCGCCTAGGTCGCCTAATGGGTTGCGCCGGCCCTGACTGTTCCTGATCACTTTCCTCTCCTCGAAGTGCTTCAAAATTGATTCCTTGAAGACCTGCTCCATGATTTTTCCAGGGACTGAGGTGAGGCTGACTGACCTGTAGTTCCCGAGATCCTCCTTCTCCCTTTTTTAAAGATGGGCACTACATTAGCCTTTTCCCAGTCATCCGGGACGTCCCCCAATCGCCATGAGTTTTTAAAGATAATGGCCAATGGCTCTGCAATCACATCCGCCAACTCCTTTGGCACCCTCGGATGCAGTGCATCCGGCCCCATGGACTTGTGCTCATCCAACTTTTCTAAATAGTCCTGAACCACTTCTTTCTCCACAGAGGCCTGGTCACCTCCTCCCCATACTGTGCTGCCCAGTGCAGTAGTCTGGGAGCTGACCTTGTTCGTGAAGACGGAGGCAAAAAAAGCATTGAGTACATTAGCTTTTTCCACATCCTCTGTCACTTTTTTGCGAACAGGGGCTGCTAACAGGGAGTTTCGCAAGGGAGTTCTCCAGGTGAAGGAGGAGCTAATACAGCATCTGTGGGGTAAGTGACTGTCTGTAGTGTGTGTTTGTTTGTGATTGGGGGTTACTTGCTGTGTGCTGAGCTTGTGTTTGTCAGTCTGTTTGTTTGTTTGGTTGTTTGAGGGACCGTGTGCTCTGGCTGGCAGTTGGAGGCAGGTCTGAAAGGTCGAAGCCTCTGGTAATTGGCTGAGCCTTAATCAGTGGGCGGGGCATTCACTCAGGCCAGGGCTTTATAAAGCCGCGCACAAGCGACCAGGGAGCTTTGCGAACAGGGGCTGCTAACAGGGAGTTTCGCAAGGGAGTTTAGAAGGGGAGTGGGAAGGGAGTGGGAGCCCCTCGCCGGTCGTAACCCCTTCCACGTGCCCCCCCCCCAGAACCTTTTTGCGAACAGGGGCTGCTAACAGGGAGTTTCGTAAGGATTGTTTGATTGCTTGTTTGATCAGTTTGCTTTGGGAGTGCTTTGTTCCAGCTGGGCCTGACTGTTATAAAAAGACAGTCAGCTGCGAACCAGCTGAGCAGCGAACAGCAGAGAGGCAAACAGAAGGAGTTTGCCTGGGAGTTCGCCTGGAGAGAGCCCCTAGAAGGAAGAGACCATGGATGCTGAGCAAACAGCTGTTGTGACCTGCACAGGATGCGCCATGTTCGTCTTCCTTCCACAGGATAGAAGTGACTATACCTGTACAAAGTGCAAGCTGATCTCCATCTTGGAAGAGAAGATTCAAGGTCTGGAGAAACGGATATCAACCCTGCGTTCCATAAAAGAAAATGAGGATTTCCTGGATAGACATCAGGATCAGCTTCAGCGGGCACTATGTTCTGAAGATTCAGAGCAGGCTACGCAGCGGGGACAGAAGGCCAGCGAGGATAACTGGCGGCATGTGACTTCCAGAAGAGGAAAGGGTACCAGAAACATCCATGTACCAGAAACACAGATACAGGTGAGCAACCGTTTTCATGTTCTCTCTGCAGGTACTAGTGCAGAGTGTGGAGTGGAAGATACGTCTGAGGGAACAGAGCAGAAGGAGACTCCACTGATTGGAAGGCATGAGATGCGCCGTCCTAGGGATGGGGGTTCCACGACCACCACTCCCAGGAGGAGGAGGAGGGTGGTGGTGGTCGGGGACTCTCTCCTCAGGGGGACTGAGTCATCTATCTGCCGCCCTGACCGGGAAAACCGAGAGGTGTGCTGCTTGCCAGGGGCTAGGATTCAAGATGTGACGGAGAGACTGCCGAGACTCATCAAGCCCTCGGATCGCTACCCCTTCCTGCTTCTCCACGTGGGCACCAATGATACTGCCAAGAACGACCTTGAGCGTATCACTGCAGACTACGTGGCTCTGGGAAGAAGGATAAAGGAGTTTGAGGCGCAAGTGGTGTTCTCGTCTATTCTCCCTGTGGCAGGAAAAGGCCAGCGTAGAGACCGTCGAATCGTGGAAGTCAACGAATGGCTACGCAGATGGTGTCGGAGAGAAGGGTTTGGATTCTTCGACAATGGGATGGTCTTCCAAGAAGAAGGATTGCTTGGTAGAGACGGGCTCCACCTCACGAAGAGAGGGAAGAGCATCTTTGCAAGCAGGCTGGCTAACCTAGTGAGGAGGGCTTTAAACTAGGTTCACCGGGGGAAGGAGACCAAAGCCCTGAGGTAAGTGGGAAAGTGGGATACTGGGAGGAAGCACAAGCAGGAGACCGCAAGAGGGGAGGACTCCTGTCTCAGACCGAGAAAGCGGGACAATCAGCGAGTTATCTCAAGTGCCTATACACAAATGCAAGAAGCCTGGGGAACAAGCAGGGAGAACTAGAAGTCCTGGCACAGTCAGGGAATTATGATGTAATTGGAATAACAGAGACTTGGTGGGATAACTCACATGATTGGAGTACTGTCATGGATGGATATAAACTGTTCAGGAAAGACAGGCAGGGCAGAAAAGGTGGGGGAGTTGCTTTGTATGTAAGAGAGCAGTATGACTGCTCAGAGCTCCAGTACGAAACTGCAGAAAAACCTGAGTGTCTCTGGATTAAATTTAGAAGTATGAACAACAAGGGTAATGTCGTGGTGGGAGTCTGCTACAGACCCCCAGACCAGGGGGATGAGGTGGACGAGGCTTTCTTCCAGCAACTAACAGAAATTGCTAGATCACAGGCCCTGGTTCTCATGGGTGACTTTAATCACCCTGATATCTGCTGGGAGAGCAATACAGCAGCTCACAGACAATCCAGGAAGTTTCTGGAAAGTGTAGGGGACAACTTCCTGGTGCAAGTGCTGGAGGAACCAACTAGGGGAAAAGCTTTTCTTGACCTGCTGCTCACAAACAGGGAAGAAATAGTAGAGGAAGCAATAGTGGATGGGAACCTGGGAGGCAGTGACCATGAGATGGTCGAGTTCAGGATCCTGATACAAGGAAGAAAGGAGAGCAGTAGAACAGAGACCCTGGACTTTAGAAAAGCAGACTTTGACTCCCTCAGGGAACTGATGGGCAAGGTCCCCTGGGAGAATAACATGAGGGGGAAAGGAGTAGAGGAAAGCTGGCTGTATTTTAAAGAAACCTTATTGAGGTTGCAGGAACAAACCATCCCCATGTGTAGGAAGAAAAGTAAATATGGCAGGCGACCAGCTTGGCTTAACAGTGAAATCCTTGCTCGTCTTAAACACAAAAAAACAGCTTACAAGAAGTGGAAGATTGAACAAATAACCAGGGAGGAGTATAAAAGTATTGCTCAGGCATGCAGGTGTGAAATTAGGAAGGCCAAATCACACTTGGAGTTGCAGCTAGCCGGAGATGTTAGGAGTAACAAGAAGGGTTTCTTTAGGTATGTTAGCAACAAGAAGAAAGTCAAGGAAAGTGTGGGCCCCTTGCTGAATGAGGGAGGGAACCTAGTGACAGAGGATGTGGAGAAAGCTAGTGTACTAAATGCTTTTTTTGCCTCTGTCTTCACAGACAAGGTCAGCTCCCAGACAGCTGCACTCTGCAGCACGGTATGGGGAGGAGGTGACCAGCTCTCTGTGGAGAAAGTAGTAGTTCGGGACTATTTAGGAAAGCTGGACGAGCACAAGTCCATGGGGCCGGATGCGCTGCATCCGAGGGTGCTAAAGGAGTTGGCCGATGAGATTGCGGAGCCATTGGCCATTATCTTTGAAAAATCATGGCGATCGGGGGAGGTCCCGGACGACTGGAAAAAAGCTAATGTAGTGCCCATCTTTAAGAAAGGGAAGAAGGAAGATCCAGGGAACTACAGGCCAGTTAGTCTCACCTCAGTCCCTGGAAAAATCATGGAACAGGTCCTCAAGGAATCAATCCTGAACCACTTAAAGGAGGGGAAAGTGATCAGGAACAGTCAGCATGGATTCACCAAGGGCAAGTCATGCCTGACTAACCTAATTGCCTTCTATGATAAGATAACCGGCTCTGTGGATGAGGGGAAAGCAGTGGATGTGCTATTTCTGGACTTTAGCAAAGCTTTTGATACAGTCTCCCACAGTATTCTTGCCAGCAAGTTAAAGAAGTATGGGCTGGATGAATGGACGGTAAGGTGGATAGAAAACTGGCTAGATGGTCGGGCTCAACGGGTAGTGATCAATGGTTCCTTGTCTAGTTGGCAGCCGGTATCAAGTGGAGTGCCCCAAGGGTCGGTGCTGGGGCCGGTTTTATTCAATATCTTCATTAACGATCTGGAAGATGGTGTGGACTGCACCCTTAGCAAGTTTGCAGATGACACTAAACTGGGAGGAGTGGTTGATACGCTGGAGGGTAGGGATAGGATACAGAGGGACCTAGACAAATTAGAGGATTGGGCCAAAAGAAATATGATGAGGTTCAACAAGGACAAGTGCAGAGTCCTGCATTTAGGACGAAAGAATCCCATGCACTGCTATAGACTAGGGACCGAATGGCTGGGCAGCAGTTCTGCAGAAAAGGACCTAGGGGTTACGGTGGACGAAAAGCTGAATATGAGTCAACAGTGTGCCCTTGTTGCCAAGAAGGCTAATGGCATTTTGGGTTGTATAAGTAGGGGCATTTCCAGCAGATCGAGGGATGTGATCATTCCCCTCTACTCAGCACTGGTGAGGCCTCATTTGGAGTACTGTGTCCAGTTTTGGGCCCCACACTACAAGAAGGATGTGGATAAATTGGAGAGAGTCCAGCGGAGGGCAACAAAAATGATTAGGGGGCTGGAGCACATGACTTACGAGGAGAGGCTGAGGGAACTGGGATTGTTTAGTCTGCAGAAGAGAAGAATGAGGGGCGATTTGATAGCTGCTTTCAACTACCTGAAAGGGGGTTCCAAAGAGGATGGATCTAGACTGTTCTCAGTGATAGAAGATGACAGAACAAGGAGTAATGGTCTCAAGTTGCAGAGGGGGAGGTTTAGGTTGGACATTAGGAAAAACTTTTTCACTAGTAGGGTGGTGAAGAACTGGAATGGGTTACCTAGGGAGGTAGTGGAATCTCCTTCCTTAGAGGTTTTTAAGGTCAGGCTTGACAAAGCCCTGGCTGGGCTGATTTAGTTGGGTTTGGTCCTGCTTTGAGCAGGGGGTTGGACTAGATGACCTCCTGAGGTCCCTTCCAACCCTGAGATTCTATGATTCTATGATTCTAGGTTGCCTCCCCCATTCAGTAAGGTGCCCACACTTTCCCTGACCTTCTTCTTGTTGCTAACATACCTGTAGAAACCTTTCTTGTTACTCTTAACATCCCTTGCTAGTTGCAACTCCAAGTGTGATTTGGCCTTCCTGATTTCACTCCTGCATGCCTGAGCAATATTTTTATACTCCTCCCTGGTCATTTGTCCAAGCTTCCACTTCTTGTAAGTTTCTTTTTGCGTTTATTATTCAAGTGGCGAAGCTGAGCTCTGGAACGTTAGGAAATGCCTGACTCATTGAATGAGCAGGACGTGCTTGTGTAAGAACAGACTGTACCATGATGTGCTTGCACGAGGGGGCCGAATGAGGGATGACACGGGCAATCTGCCTTCTGGCATTGCTGAACTTTTCACTTCTAGACTTTGCAACCTTCCTGCTCCTGGGATGGAGTTTTGGGGTTTAATTTCTAGTGCTGGGGGGAGGGGTTAAAGAAAAAAACATTTTCTTGCGTACCCCTGTACAGACCCCACCACTACAGCCCAGGGCCATGGAGTGTAAGGCCAGGAGGGACTATTAGATCAGCTAGACCAGTGGGTCTCAAACTTCTGTATTGGCGACTCGTTTCGCTCAGCAAGCCTGGGTGTGCGACCCCCCCCTTATAAACTACAAATCCTTTTTTTATATTTAACACTATTAGAAATGCTGGAGGTGAAGCGGGGTTTGAGGGTGGAGGCAGCCAGCTTGCGACCCCAACATAATAACCATGCGACCCCCTGAGAGGTCACGACTGAGCTCCTGCATAACACAGGCCAAAGAGTTGCATCAGCTCTCCCTGTGCTGAGTCCATTGCTTGTGTTTGATTGAAGCCCGTCCTCCCGCAAGGCAGCCAGTCTGGATTTGAAGATGTCCCTCGTTGTTCATAGAATCATAGAATCATAGAATCTCAGGGTTGGAAGGGACCTCAGGAGGTCATCTAGTCCAACCCCCTGCTCAAAGCAGGACCAAACCCAACTAAATCAGCCCAGCCAGGGCTTTGTCAAGCCTGACCTTAAAAACCTCTAAGGAAGGAGATTCCACTACCTCCCTAGGTAACCCATTCCAGTTCTTCACCACCCTACTAGTGAAAAAGTTTTTCCTAATGTCCAACCTAAACCTCCCCCTCTGCAACTTGAGACCATTACTCCTTGTTCTGTCATCTTCTATCACTGAGAACAGTCTAGATCCATCCTCTTTGGAACCCCCTTTCAGGTAGTTGAAAGCAGCTATCAAATCGCCCCTCATTCTTCTCTTCTGCAGACTAAACAATCCCAGTTCCCTCAGCCTCTCCTCGTAAGTCATGTGCTCCAGCCCCCTAATCATTTTTGTTGCCCTCCGCTGGACTCTCTCCAATTTATCCACATCCTTCTTGTAGTGTGGGGCCCAAAACTGGACACAGTACTCCAAATGAGGCCTCACCAGTGCTGAGTAGAGGGGAATGATCACATCCCTCGATCTGCTGGAAATGCCCCTACTTATACAACCCAAAATGCCATTAGCCTTCTTGGCAACAAGGGCACACTGTTGACTCATATTCAGCTTTTCGTCCACCGTAACCCCTAGGTCCTTTTCTGCAGAACTGCTGCCCAGCCATTCGGTCCCTAGTCTATAGCAGTGCATGGGATTCTTTCGTCCTAAATGCAGGACTCTGCACTTGTCCTTGTTGAACCTCATCATATTTCTTTTGGCCCAATCCTCTAATTTGTCTAGGTCCCTCTGTATCCTATCCCTACCCTCCAGCGTATCAACCACTCCTCCCAGTTTAGTGTCATCTGCAAACTTGCTAAGGGTGCAGTCCACACCATCTTCCAGATCGTTAATGAAGATATTGAATAAAACCGGCCCCAGCACCGACCCTTGGGGCACTCCACTTGATACCGGCTGCCAACTAGACAAGGAACCATTGATCACTACCCGTTGAGCCCGACCATCTAGCCAGTTTTCTATCCACCTTACCGTCCATTCATCCAGCCCATACTTCTTTAACTTGCTGGCAAGAATACTGTGGGAGACTGTATCAAAAGCTTTGCTAAAGTCCAGAAATAGCACATCCACTGCTTTCCCCTCATCCACAGAGCCGGTTATCTTATCATAGAAGGCAATTAGGTTAGTCAGGCATGACTTGCCCTTGGTGAATCCATGCTGACTGTTCCTGATCACTTTCCCCTCCTTTAAGTGGTTCAGGATTGATTCCTTGAGGACCTGTTCCATGATTTTTCCAGGGACTGAGGTGAGACTAACTGGCCTGTAGTTCCCTGGATCTTCCTTCTTCCCTTTCTTAAAGATGGGCACTACATTAGCTTTTTTCCAGTCGTCCGGGACCTCCCCCGATCGCCATGATTTTTCAAAGATAATGGCCAATGGCTCCGCAATCTCATCGGCCAACTCCTTTAGCACCCTCGGATGCAGCGCATCCGGCCCCATGGACTTGTGCTCGTCCAGCTTTCCTAAATAGTCCCGAACTACTACTTTCTCCACAGAGAGCTGGTCACCTCCTCCCCATACCGTGCTGCAGAGTGCAGCTGTCTGGGAGCTGACCTTGTCTGTGAAGACAGAGGCAAAAAAAGCATTTAGTACACTAGCTTTCTCCACATCCTCTGTCACTAGGTTCCCTCCCTCATTCAGCAAGGGGCCCACACTTTCCTTGACTTTCTTCTTGTTGCTAACATACCTAAAGAAACCCTTCTTGTTACTCCTAACATCTCCGGCTAGCTGCAACTCCAAGTGTGATTTGGCCTTCCTAATTTCACACCTGCATGCCTGAGCAATACTTTTATACTCCTCCCTGGTTATTTGTTCAATCTTCCACTTCTTGTAAGCTGTTTTTTTGTGTTTAAGACGAGCAAGGATTTCACTGTTAAGCCAAGCTGGTCGCCTGCCATATTTACTTTTCTTCCTACACATGGGGATGGTTTGTTCCTGCAACCTCAATAAGGTTTCTTTAAAATACAGCCAGCTTTCCTCTACTCCTTTCCCCCTCATGTTATTCTCCCAGGGGACCTTGCCCATCAGTTCCCTGAGGGAGTCAAAGTCTGCTTTTCTAAAGTCCAGGGTCTCTGTTCTACTGCTCTCCTTTCTTCCTTGTATCAGGATCCTGAACTCGACCATCTCATGGTCACTGCCTCCCAGGTTCCCATCCACTATTGCTTCCTCTACTATTTCTTCCCTGTTTGTGAGCAGCAGGTCAAGAAAAGCTTTTCCCCTAGTTGGTTCCTCCAGCACTTGCACCAGGAAGTTGTCCCCTACACTTTCCAGAAACTTCCTGGATTGTCTGTGAGCTGCTGTATTGCTCTCCCAGCAGATATCAGGGTGATTAAAGTCACCCATGAGAACCAGGGCCTGTGATCTAGCAATTTCTGTTAGTTGCTGGAAGAAAGCCTCGTCCACCTCATCCCCCTGGTCTGGGGGTCTGTAGCAGACTCCCACCACGACATTACCCTTGTTGTTCATACTTCTAAATTTAATCCAGAGACACTCAGGTTTTTCTGCAGTTTCGTACTGGAGCTCTGAGCAGTCATACTGTTCTCTCCATCCCAACTCGTAAATAAGAGCCGGTGGAAAAATGGAAGTTGGCTCCAAGCACAATGCGCCTTCCCTTAGGCCAAGGTGTATTTCGATGGGAACTCATAGGAGGATCTATTCCGTCTGTGCCCTGTCCCATCCACGGGGTCTGTGGGGCTGGCTCGGTGCGGTAGAAGAGCAGGGTGAGTGCACGTGGGTCTGTGGGGCTAGGAACAGGCTCAGTGCTGATGAAGGGCAATAGACTCNGTTGACTCATATTCAGCTTTTCGTCCACCGTAACCCCTAGGTCCTTTTCTGCAGAACTGCTGCCCAGCCATTCGGTCCCTAGTCTATAGCAGTGCATGGGATTCTTTCGTCCTAAATGCAGGACTCTGCACTTGTCCTTGTTGAACCTCATCATATTTCTTTTGGCCCAATCCTCTAATTTGTCTAGGTCCCTCTGTATCCTATCCCTACCCTCCAGCGTATCAACCACTCCTCCCAGTTTAGTGTCATCTGCAAACTTGCTAAGGGTGCAGTCCACACCATCTTCCAGATCGTTAATGAAGATATTGAATAAAACCGGCCCCAGCACCGACCCTTGGGGCACTCCACTTGATACCGGCTGCCAACTAGACAAGGAACCATTGATCACTACCCGTTGAGCCCGACCATCTAGCCAGTTTTCTATCCACCTTACCGTCCATTCATCCAGCCCATACTTCTTTAACTTGCTGGCAAGAATACTGTGGGAGACTGTATCAAAAGCTTTGCTAAAGTCCAGAAATAGCACATCCACTGCTTTCCCCTCATCCACAGAGCCGGTTATCTTATCATAGAAGGCAATTAGGTTAGTCAGGCATGACTTGCCCTTGGTGAATCCATGCTGACTGTTCCTGATCACTTTCCCCTCCTTTAAGTGGTTCAGGATTGATTCCTTGAGGACCTGTTCCATGATTTTTCCAGGGACTGAGGTGAGACTAACTGGCCTGTAGTTCCCTGGATCTTCCTTCTTCCCTTTCTTAAAGATGGGCACTACATTAGCTTTTTTCCAGTCGTCCGGGACCTCCCCCGATCGCCATGATTTTTCAAAGATAATGGCCAATGGCTCCGCAATCTCATCGGCCAACTCCTTTAGCACCCTCGGATGCAGCGCATCCGGCCCCATGGACTTGTGCTCGTCCAGCTTTCCTAAATAGTCCCGAACTACTACTTTCTCCACAGAGAGCTGGTCACCTCCTCCCCATACCGTGCTGCAGAGTGCAGCTGTCTGGGAGCTGACCTTGTCTGTGAAGACAGAGGCAAAAAAAGCATTTAGTACACTAGCTTTCTCCACATCCTCTGTCACTAGGTTCCCTCCCTCATTCAGCAAGGGGCCCACACTTTCCTTGACTTTCTTCTTGTTGCTAACATACCTAAAGAAACCCTTCTTGTTACTCCTAACATCTCCGGCTAGCTGCAACTCCAAGTGTGATTTGGCCTTCCTAATTTCACACCTGCATGCCTGAGCAATACTTTTATACTCCTCCCTGGTTATTTGTTCAATCTTCCACTTCTTGTAAGCTGTTTTTTTGTGTTTAAGACGAGCAAGGATTTCACTGTTAAGCCAAGCTGGTCGCCTGCCATATTTACTTTTCTTCCTACACATGGGGATGGTTTGTTCCTGCAACCTCAATAAGGTTTCTTTAAAATACAGCCAGCTTTCCTCTACTCCTTTCCCCCTCATGTTATTCTCCCAGGGGACCTTGCCCATCAGTTCCCTGAGGGAGTCAAAGTCTGCTTTTCTAAAGTCCAGGGTCTCTGTTCTACTGCTCTCCTTTCTTCCTTGTATCAGGATCCTGAACTCGACCATCTCATGGTCACTGCCTCCCAGGTTCCCATCCACTATTGCTTCCTCTACTATTTCTTCCCTGTTTGTGAGCAGCAGGTCAAGAAAAGCTTTTCCCCTAGTTGGTTCCTCCAGCACTTGCACCAGGAAGTTGTCCCCTACACTTTCCAGAAACTTCCTGGATTGTCTGTGAGCTGCTGTATTGCTCTCCCAGCAGATATCAGGGTGATTAAAGTCACCCATGAGAACCAGGGCCTGTGATCTAGCAATTTCTGTTAGTTGCTGGAAGAAAGCCTCGTCCACCTCATCCCCCTGGTCTGGGGGTCTGTAGCAGACTCCCACCACGACATTACCCTTGTTGTTCATACTTCTAAATTTAATCCAGAGACACTCAGGTTTTTCTGCAGTTTCGTACTGGAGCTCTGAGCAGTCATACTGTTCTCTCCATCCCAACTCGTAAATAAGAGCCGGTGGAAAAATGGAAGTTGGCTCCAAGCACAATGCGCCTTCCCTTAGGCCAAGGTGTATTTCGATGGGAACTCATAGGAGGATCTATTCCGTCTGTGCCCTGTCCCATCCACGGGGTCTGTGGGGCTGGCTCGGTGCGGTAGAAGAGCAGGGTGAGTGCACGTGGGTCTGTGGGGCTAGGAACAGGCTCAGTGCTGATGAAGGGCAATAGACTCATAGACTCATAGACTTTAAGGTCAGAAGGGACCATTATGATCATCTAGTCTGACCTCCCGCATGATGCAGGCCACAAAAGCTGACCCACCCACTCCTGGAATAATTCTCTCCCTTGACTCAGCTGTTGAAGTCCCCAAATCATGATTTAAAGACTTCAAGTTGCAGAGAATCCTCCAGCAAGCGACCCCTGCCCCATGCTGCGGAGGAAGGCGAAAAACCTCCAGGGCCTCTGCCAATCTACCTTGGAGGAAAATTCCTTCCCAACCCCAAATATGGCGATCAGCTGAACCCCGAGCATATGGGCAAGATTCTCCAGCCAGACACTCAGGAAAAAGACTTTTAATATCCCATCATTGACCATTGGTACTAATTACCAGTGATGGCACGTTATTGACCTATTGACTAAGATCACGGTATCCCATCAAACCATCCCCTCCATAAACTTATCAAGCTTATCAATGGGTCTGTACAACGTGTTGAGTGTGGAAGGAAGAGACAAGGGCTGGAGCCACAGGGTCCCGCTTCCTCTGGGCCCTGGGGGTGCTCAACCCCCTGCTCTGCCCCAAGCCCTCACCCCTCCCACAAGTGCATCCTGTCCCCACTCCTCCGCCTCCCCCCAACTCCTCCTGCACACTGTGGAACAGCTGATCATGGTGGGCGGGAAGCACTGGGAGGGAGGGGGAGAAGATGATAAGTGGGGCCGCCTGCAGACAGGAGGCAGTGGGAGGAGTGGGAGCTGCCTGCCAGTGGGTGCTAAGCACCCCTAATTTTTTTCCATCGGTGCTCCATGGCTGAAGCACCTACGGAGTCGGTGCCTCTGGCTGGAGCATGCTCAGCACAGATGCAATGTACAGAGACTTTAGCAGCAAAGATTCATAGCTTTATAGATTCCAAGGCCAGAGCTAGAGTTTATAGGAAACCATCCAACCTTGATTTCAAAATTGCCAGTGATGGAGAATTCATCACAACCCTTGGGAAATTGTTCTACTGGTTAATTACCCTCCCTGTTGAAAATATACACCATATTTCCAGTCTCAATTTGTCTAGCTTCAACTTCCACCCACTGGATCGTATTATGCCTTTCTCTGCTAAATTGAATAGTCTGTTATCAAATATTTGTTTCCCGTATAGGTACTTATAGACTGTAATCAAATCACCTTAGCCATCTGCGATGAAGTGGGGGATTTTCTTGTTTTTTCCTTGTTTTTTCCAATGGTTTGCATGCAGAGGGGTTGGGACTCAGTTTCCCTGGGTGTTACTGGTTTAACAAGGTGATGGGAGAGGGAGTTTGTTGTTACAGAGGACCAGTGAGGGAACTTGGGACCCCAGCCAATGGCCTGGAGAATGAATACCCCAGCGACTGGCGACCTGGTGACCCGGAGGCCCAGCTCAGGAGTCGCAGCCGGTTCTGGCCAGGGGGAGGAAAATGGGCTGCGAAGAAAGGACCTAACCAGCCAGTTCCAGCCAGAGGGGGCCAGAGGACAGAAGAGGGGAGAGGAGGCCCAGGCAACCCTGTTTACCTGGAGAGAAGACAATGGACAGAGGCGGGGCTTGGAGCCGGTGATATCAGATGCCCAGCTGGGAAGCAGGGGGGCTCTGGGCTGGAGAGGGAGAGCAGGCAGAGCCCACCTGGATGCAGGGGAGACTTGGATATGCTGTGCTGAGTAGGGTGACCAGATGTCCCGATTTTATAGGGACAGTCCCGATATTTAGGGCTTTTTTTATATGGGTTCTTTTACCCCCCACCCCCTGTCCCGATTTTCCACACTTGCTATCTGGTCACCCTAGTGCTGATGGAGGCCAGGCCCTGAGAGTTTCCTATGTTCTGTTCAAACGCTCAGTAAACCCTCCTGTTTTACGCTGGCTGAGAGTCATTGCAGTCTAGAGAACAGGGTTGTATTATTCCCTCTGGGAGTGGAGGCCCTGGGGGTTCAGAGCGAGTGGACTCCCTGAGGGGGCCCCCGGCGAGAAACAGGTGTGCTAAGGCTCAGAGAGGTACGGCTCCAGGAGGTGGAGGGGCTTAACCCCCGAGAGAGAGTGGACCCCCGAGAAGGGCTGTCTCACTGAAGGGGGTTTCCCCCACGGACCACCCGAGGCCAAGAGTGGGCACGACCTGTGAGTCCGTGACACCATCTCTGTAAATAAGTTCAGCTCTTGAGGATATCACTATAAGTCATGTTTTTAATCCATTAGTCATTCTCATGGTTCTTCTCTGAACCCTCTCCAAATTATAAAATCCTTCTTGAATGATGGACACCAGACCTGGACACCACATTCCAGCAGCAGTCGCACCAGTGCCAAATACTGTACAGAGATAAAATCACTTCTCTGCTCCTACTCCAGATTCCCCTATTTATGCATCCAAGGATCACATTAACCCTTTGGGCCACAGCATCACATTGGAAGGTCATGTTCAGCTGATTATCCACCACTGCCCTGAAATCTTTTTCAGAGTCACCCATCCTGTAAATATGGCTGACGGTCTTTGTTCCCAGGTGTGTACATTTACATTTAGTCACATTGAAACACATATTGTTTGCTTGCGCCCAGCTTACCAAATGTATCAGTAATTTGTCCTCTTCGTTGTTTACCACTCCCCCAATGTTTGTGTTGTCTGCAGGCTTTATCACTCATGATTTTAGGTTTTCTTCCACATCCTTGATAAAAATGTTAAATATCATAGGACAAAAAAAAAAGATCCTTACGCGACCCCCTGGAAACTCCCCCGATCAATGATGGTTCCCCATTTACAATTATATTTTGAGACCTATCAGTTATCCAGTTTTTAATCCATTTAATGTGTGCCATGTTAATTTTATATAAAGTTCCAGCTTTTTAATCAAAATATTGTGTAGTATCAAGTCAAACGCCTTACAGAAATCTCAGTATAGTACATCAACACTATTACCTTTATCTACGAAACTTATAATCTCATCAAAAAATATATCAAATTAGTTTGACAGGATCTGTTTTCCATAAGCCCATGCTAATTGGTATTAATCATATGACTCTCTTCTAATTCTTTATTAACCAAGTCCCATATCAGCCACTGCATTATTGTGCCAGGGATCCATGTCAGACTGACAGGCCTCTAATTACCCAGGCCTCTAACATCCCATTTACCATTTCAAGTACACCTCTACCCCGATATAACGCTGTCCTCGGGAGCCAAAAAATCTTACGGCGTTATAGGTGAAACCGTGTTTTAGTGAACTTGCTTTGATCCACCAGAGCGCTGCTTTACCGCGTTATATCCGAATTCGTGTTATATCGGGTTGCATTATATCAGGGTAGAGGTATATTAGCACAACGTTAGCTTTCTCCCAGTTGTCTGGAACTTCCCCAGTGTTCAAGACTTACTGAGAATCACCATTAATGGTCCAGCGAGCTCCTCAGCCAGCCCCTTTAAATCTCTTGGATATAAGTTATCTGGAGCTGCTGATTTTAAAATGTCTCACTTTGGTAGCTGCTGTTTAACATTCTCCCCAGATACTAGTAGAATGGAACAAGTGTTCTCCCCTTCATATGACATGACAACTTCATCTGTTTTTTCCCAAATGCAGAACAAAAATATTTATTGATCCCTTCTGCCTTCTCAGCATTTAGGAGCAGCAGACGCTCCCAAAAAGTGGGGGGCCACTGGCGCCCGAGCCATGGCCACCCCTTTGCATTGTCCATTCCACCCGAGCCCCCATCCCCACATCACCTCTTCCCCCCAAGACCCCGCCCCCATTCCCTCCTCTCCGCCCCTTGCACCCATTCCTTGCCCTTACAAATAGTAAAAAGTGGGAGGAAATAGCCCTGCCGCGTTTAAAAGTGATGGGGCCATGGCCCCCTGGCACCCCCATTCCAGTGCCTTTGTCTGCATTATTATAGATAATTCTACCATTTCATCTAGTAATGGACCAATACCATTGTTAGCATTCAAATTGTTGTTAAGAACCAGTTTTTAAAGTATATTATTGTCCTTAACTCTGCTGGTTATATATTTCTTCTTGTATCCCTTTGCTTTCCTTATCGATTTTCTACAGTTCTTAGCTTCTGATTTATATTTATTACTGTCAAGTTCTCCCTTCTTCCCTTTGATATACATCATTTTAAAAAATATTTTATAGTTGCTTTCATGTGCCTTCTAAGCCAGGTCAGTTTTTTTAACCCTCGAACAGATCTACCTTTCCACCTCCAGTTGGCTACTACCCTTAACACATCAGCGCAATATTACTTCAACAAAATTGTAATTTTGATCCCTGCACAACTGTCATCCCGAATCATGAATGTCCACTTCTTGAAATCAGCCCACCTGAAATTGTCACCCTTTAAATTGGAAATTTTGTATGAAGACGCCAAAGGCAACAATCGAGAGCTATGGGTCGTTGATGGCAGCAGTTTTTATCGTGATGGGAAGGCTGTCATCGGATATGCGGCGCTTCATGTAATTTCTGATAAAGTCTACCAGGGCACAGTTCCACATCACTCAGCCCAAGCAGCAGAAGTAATAGCTGTCACTGTTGCACTAGAAAATGCCAACGCCAATACAAACATCATGATCTGCACCGATTCAGACTGGACAATGTGAGTGCTGCTCGACTGGATGACAGTATGGAAGCAGAGAAATACATTATCAGCAGATAATCGCCCTGTAGCTTACGCGGGATGCCTTCTCCATGCATGGTCCTGAGCGGAAGCAAGGAGGGCCCATCGTCAGAATCAAGCTGAAATTTCACTGTTAAGTAGTAGAGTGGATCGGCTAGCTAAACAAGCTGCTCTTCTTGGGCCAGAAACAACTTGGAATAAAGTGAATCACACCATCAGTGCAGTCAAACCAGTTGATTGTACAGATCACCAGGACATGCCCTTGAAGATAGACTAGGATGCTGAAATTGCAAAGTTACTGAAGGAAGGCAAATGCAAAACACCCCGAATATTCAAGCGTGCATCAGGGTTGGTAATGTCTATAAAGGAGAAATCTGATCAACCTAATAACACCAATGAGGACCCGATACCAATACTAGTGGTTCCTACTGTTTTAAGAAAGGAGCTGGTACAACTAGCCCATGCACAACGATACTTGGGTTTACAAAAGACACTACAGAGATTGGCTAAAGTGGGATGAATCATAGAATCTCAGGGTTGGAAGGGACCTCAGGAGGTCATCTAGTCCAACCCCCTGCTCAAAGCAGGACCAAACCCAACTAAATCAGCCCAGCCAGGGCTTTGTCAAGCCTGACCTTAAAAACCTCTAAGGAAGGAGATTCCACTACCTCCCTAGGTAACCCATTCCAGTTCTTCACCACCCTACTAGTGAAAAAGTTTTTCCTAATGTCCAACCTAAACCTCCCCCTCTGCAACTTGAGACCATTACTCCTTGTTCTGTCATCTTCTATCACTGAGAACAGTCTAGATCCATCCTCTTTGGAACCCCCTTTCAGGTAGTTGAAAGCAGCTATCAAATCGCCCCTCATTCTTCTCTTCTGCAGACTAAACAATCCCAGTTCCCTCAGCCTCTCCTCGTAAGTCATGTGCTCCAGCCCCCTAATCATTTTTGTTGCCCTCCGCTGGACTCTTTCCAATTTTTCCACATCCTTCTTGTAGTGTGGGGCCCAAAACTGGACACAGTACTCCAGGTGAGGCCTCACCAATGTCGAATAGAGGGGAACGATCACGTCCCTCGATCTGCTGGCAATGCCCCTACTTATACAGCCCAAAATGCCGTTAGCCTTCTTGGCAACAAGGGCACACTGTTGACTCATATCCAGCTTCTCGTCCACCGTAACCCCTAGGTCCTTTTCTGCAGAACTGCTGCCTAGCCACTCGGTCCCTAGTCTGTAACAGTGCATGGGATTCTTCCGTCCTAAGTGCAGGACTCTGCACTTGTCCTTGTTGAACCTCATCAGGTTTCTTTTGGCCCAATCCTCTAATTTGTCTAGGTCCCTCTGTATCCTATCCCTACCCTCCAGCGTATCTACCACTCCTCCCAGTTTAGTGTCATCTGCAAATTTGCTGAGAGTGCAGTCCACGCCATCCTCCAGATCATTAATGAAGATATTGAACAAAACCGGCCCCAGGACCGACCCTTGGGGCACTCCGCTTGAAACCGGCTGCCAACTAGACATGGAGCCGTTGATCACTACCCGTTGAGCCCGACGATCTAGCCAGCTTTCTATCCACCTTATAGTCCATTCATCCAGCCCATACTTCTTTAACTTGCCGGCAAGAATACTGTGGGAGACCGTATCAAAAGCTTTGCTAAAGTCAAGGAATAACACATCCACTGCTTTCCCCTCATCCACAGACCCAGTTATCTCCTCATAGAAGGCAATTAGGTTAGTCAGGCATGACTTGCCCTTGGTGAATCCATGCTGACTGTTCCTGATCACTTTCCTCTCCTCTAAGTGCTTCAGAATTGATTCCTTGAGGACCTGCTCCATGATTTTTCCAGGGACTGAGGTGAGGCTGACTGGCCTGTAGTTCCCCGGATCCTCCTTCTTCCCTTTTTTAAAGATGGGCACTACATTAGCCTTTTTCCAGTCATCTGGGACCTCCCCCGATCACCATGAGTTTTCAAAGATAATGGCCAATGGCCTTTATCACCAGCCTGTGGATGGGTTAGGGTTCAAATAGACTACATTGGTCCCCTGCCCCAGACTGGATGTGGGAATGTATATTGTCTTGTCCTGATAGATCCTTTCTCAAATTGGATAGAAGGATATCCCACGAGAAATTGCACAGCAACCACTACGGCAAAGGTGCTCCTAGAGAATGCTTTTAGTTGATTCGGGTTGCCCAGTATTATAGATTTGGACCAGGGTACCCATTTTACTGGTGAGGTCACAAGACAATTATGTATCGCTTTGGGAATACACCAGAAGTTCCACATTGCAGGTCACCCCCAAGCCTCCGGGCTGGTGGAACGCTCGAACCGTACCCTAAAAACAGCCCTCAGAAAGGTGATCGATTCCATGGGCAAAAATTGAGACCAACGATTGCCACTGATCATAATGGCCATTATGTCCACCGTTAGTACTCATGGGCTCACCCCCCTTGAAGCACTATTTGGATGACCTATCCTGACACCTGAACAATGGTGGATTCCAGGAGCGGTGCCACCCGACGAATACCAACCGAGAGTCATCACTGACCGGTATATAAAGACTATGCTCAATAACATCACAGAAGTTCAAAAAACTGTAGCTAGCAATCTCAAAAGTAAACTCAGGAAAGTGGACCAAAGATTGAACAACAATTTAAGACACATTGAATGGGATGTGGGAAACCAAGTCCTGTTCAAATATTATTCGGACAAAAATCATACACTGAGTCCCAGATGGGTGGGACCAGTGACTATAATCAACAAGGCCAGTCCATCAACTTATCTTTTGGAATTAAGATCTGGAAAGAAAAAGATCCAAAAGTGGTTCCACAGCTCCCAATTGAAGCCATGGAAGGGTCATCCTACTGCTAGTATGCCAAAGAATGATGGAAAGCCACATAAATAACTGAACTAATAATGTCATGTCATCTTCTTACAGGTGAGGAAAACTAAAGAACATGGCCATGCGAGTGCAGAGTACCAGGAAGGTTCCACCTAAAGTACAGTCATTTGGAGGGCTAGTACCAATGTCCAGAAGAGGTAGAGATCTCTCAGAATTTGCTACTAAAATATCTCTAACTCCAGCATATTGGATTATCCCTGAAGACGTCATGTTGAAATTGGTTATGGTATACGCCTATGTACTTGAAGGACATTGTTATATGGTTATTAAGGAACAAAAAGGCAACAATTCCCTAATATCCTTCATGCTACATGACAATCGGGAACATGATCCAAGTTTGAACCCCACTAGGCAACTAAAGTACATAAAGCAAAGAGTCCTGTGGCACCTTAAAGACTAACAGATGTATTGGAGCATAAGCTTTCGTGGGTGAATGCCCACTTTGTCAGATGCATGTAATGGAAATTTCCAGAGGCAGGTATAAATATGCAGGCAAGAATCAGTCTGGAGATAACGAGGTTAGTTCAATCGGGGGGGGGTGAGGCCCTCTTCTAGCAGTTGAGGTGTGAACACCAAGGGAAGAGAAACTGTTTTTGTAGTAGGTAGTTGCCATTCCTAATATCTGACTTTCACAGACCTTGGGAGGCAGGCCAGTCCTCGCCCACAGACAACCCGCCAACCTTAAGCATATTCTCACCAACAACCACACACCGCACCATAACAACTCTTACTCAGGAACCAATCCATGCAACAAACCTCGATGCCAACTCTGCCCACATATCTACACCAGCGACACCATCGCAGGACCTAACCAGATCAACTACAACATCACTGGTTCATTCACCTGCATGTCCACCAATGTTATATACGCCATCATGTGCCAGCAATGCCCCTCTGCTATGTACATCGGCCAAACTGGACAGCCCCTACGTAAAAGGATAAATGGACACAAGTCAGATATTAGGAAGGGCAATATACAAAAACCTGTAGGAGAACACTTCAACCTCCCTGGCCACACAATAGCAGATGTAAAGGTAGCCATCTTACAGCAAAAAAACTTCAGGACCAGACTTCAAAGAGAAACTGCTGAGCTTCAGTTCATTTTCAAATTTGACACCATCAGATCAGGATTAAACAAAGACTGTGAATGGCTAGCCAACTACAAAAACAGTTTCTCCTCCTGTCATAGGTTTCACCCCCACTCTGAACTTTAGGGTACAAATGTGGGGACCTGCATGGGAACTCATAAGCTTAATTACCAGCTTAGATCAGTATGCTGCCACCACCCAAATATTGGAGTCATTTGGGAAACTCTGTCTCCTCCCCCAAAACCTTTCCCTCCAAAGTACTATAACCCTTCCCTGGGTAGTTTTGAGAGACTCCTCCACCAATTCCCTGGTGAACACCGATCCAAAACCCTTGGATCTTAAAACAAGGAAAAATCAATCAGGTTTCTAAAAAGAAGGCTTTTAATTAAAGAAAAGAAAGGCAAAAGAAAAATCTCTGGGAGATAGCATACAAGCTGATCTCACAGACAACAGATTTAAAACACAGAGGATGTTCCCCTGGGAAAAACTCTTAGTACATAAAGAAATAGCCAATTTGATTATTCCTAATGCCCAAGACAAGTTACAAAAAGAAAATAAACATAAGCTAATTCCTTCACTAAATACTCACTACCCTGTTTGATTCCTGATTCCTTTTCCTCTCCAGCCAGAACTGAAACTGACCCAAGACAAAGGGAACTTCCCTCCTTCCTTTTGAAACATCTTGTCCCCCCATTGGTTCCTTTGGTCAGGTGTCAGCTAGGCTAGGTGAACTTCTTAACCCTTTACAGGTAAAAGAGGCATTAACCCTTAACTATCTGTTTATGACACGCCCCCCAAATCTCAGACAGTGTTGGACCGCACTGGCTGTGATTTTTTTCCTAGAACTTTAGAATAAACAGATTAATAAAACACATGCACCTTTACATATACTACTAATTATGTAAAAACTACAAGACTTTTCACATTTCAAGGATGATTTAACCAGTTAATTCTGGGAAACTTTCACGGGATAGTGTATCAGCCCTTGATCTGCTGTCGCTGCAGACGTCCAAGGGTCGTGGAGAGGTTCACCTCTTCCACACCACCGTCACTTTTCCCTTCGTAGTAGACACCTTCAGGCCACTCCGCGTCATCTGTTCCCTGGGTTGTAAACTGGAAAACTTTTAATTCTCTGGAATAAAAGGGCTTAAGAGAATTAACATGGTATACCTTAGGCTTCATATTTGAGGTAGGGGATGCTATGAGATAGTTAACAGCTCCTAGGCGTTCCTGGACCGTGAATGGCCCTTCCCATGACGCTTCCATTTTATGGGCCTGGAGCGCCTTTAAGACCATGACTTGGTCTCCTACTTTGAAGGACCGTTCTCTGGAATGTTTATCATACCAGGCCTTTTGCTCCTCCTGAGCATCCTTTAGGTTTTCTTTAGCAAGGGCTAAAGAGTGTCGGAGGGTGTTTTGTAGGTCGCTTACAAAGTCTAGAATGTTAGTTCCTGGAGAAGGCGTAAACCCCTCCCATTGCTGCTTCACCAACTGTAATGGCCCCTTAACCTCGCGGCCATACACAAGTTCAAAAGGTGAAAACCCTAAACTGGGATGTGGTACAGCCCTGTAGGCAAAAAGCAACTGCTGTAACACTAGGTCCCAATCATTGGAGTGTTCATTTACGAATTTACGTATCATGGCCCCCAAAGTTCCATTAAACCTCTCCACCAGGCCATTGGATTGATGGTGGTAAGGGGTGGCAACCAAGTGATTCACCCCATGAGATTCCCACAGGCTTTTCATGGTCCCTGCCAAGAAATTCGTTCCCGAATCGGTAAGGATGTCGGAGGGCCAACCTACCCTGGCAAAAATGTCTGCTAATGCCTGGCACACACTTTTAGCCCTGGTGTTGCTTAAGGGTACTGCTTCCGGCCATCGGGTGGCAAAATCCATGAAAGTTAGTATATATTGTTTTCCTCTGGGTGTCTTTTTTGGGAAAGGACCCAGAATATCCACAGCTACTCGCTGAAAGGGAACCTCAATTATGGGAAGTGGCTGGAGAGGGGCTTTGACCTGGTCTTGGGGTTTTCCCACTCGTTGGCACACCTCACAAGACCGGACATAATTAGCAACGTCCTTGCCCATTCCCTCCCAGTGGAAGGACTTCCCCAACCGGTCTTTGGTTCTGTTCACCCCAGAATGGCCACTAGGGTGATCATGGGCTAAGCTCAAGAGCTTTACCCGGTACTTAATTGGAACTACCAACTGTTTTTGAGGATGCCAGTCTTCCTGGTGTCCACCAGAAAGAGTCTCCTTGTATCAAAGTCCTTGTTCTACAACAAACCGGGATCGGTTAGAAGAGCTGAGAGGCGGTGGGGTGCTCCTTGCCGCCACCCATATTTTCTGAAGGCTGTCATCTGCTTCCTGCTCGGCCTGGAACTGTTCCCTTGATGCTGGAGACATCAGTTCCTCCTTGGACTGTGGACTTGGGCTTGGTCCCTCTGGAAGCGATGTAGGTGATGGGGTTGTTTCCGTTGAGTGTGAACCGCTCTCCGCTGGTGCACTATGCGGTATTTCAGGCTCTGGCTGAGCCTCTTGGGTAGGATTATTTGCTGCTTCTGCCAGTTCAGGCTCGCTGGTGCCCTCTGGCATTGTAGTTGTTGACAGGTTTGCAAGCGTTGTACTCAGTGCTGGCAAGGGTTCTGGTGTTGAATCCACTACGGCTGTAGCACTTGTGGGCAGAAGATTCGGTTCCACCACCTCTGCCTGAGTCTCTGATAACACAGACGGGGCCCTGGTGGAAGGCTCAGGAACAGGGATAGGTG